>OX578146.1:97654611-98015654 GCA_951213105.1 Amaurobius ferox
AAAAAAATCCAAGCATTAATGCTATAGTTGATTATCTTTAACTTGATGACTCGAAATTTGTATTTTTTTCCAATTGATTGAAGATTTGCTGTTTTATACTTTTATTTTGTAGATTTGTTATAAAGTTAGGTTTTTCGAGTTGCAGCTTCTCACTTTTCTATCATTGGACTTTCAAACTATTATTATTATTATAGAAATCATTTTATTTATCAGCTGCATTTGCGCAATAAATTAAATGTATTTTGCATTGTCATTCCTTTTTACTTAATATCTTTATTTTTTTACATATTCATATTTGCGAAGTATCCTTCATTTTTTTAGCATGCTACGGTATTTATGAAAATTTATATATATACATATATATAGTGGAAACAATGATGAATTTTTCTAAAATGGATGTGACGTGGTTATCATGCCTAAAAAAGAGCAATAGCGCTTTTACTCTTTGTAGCAATAGATAAAGAGTAAGATAGTACATCCTTAAAATTTTATATCACGTGAAGGAATAATGACAAGTTCATAGAATTTTGAAAACAATATTTTTGAACTGGTTAGTAAGATCTCCCTTCGAACAAAACAGTCTTAAGTTATCTTTACCGGCACCTAACAAAGCAAAAAAATTTACCTGAGATGGTATGAAGAGATGGAACTTGGCTTTTTCGCGGTATAGGCCACGAGATGTGCAACGTAACTCGCCCTAAACCTCAATTGCCTGCTGCAGAGCAGTGCACCGCATCTTCAACATCCCACGCCCAATAAGATGCGATGTTTCACTGCGCATGGCAGGGAAGAAGACGGTGCCAGCTTGCTCCAGTTGCAGTAAAATCGAAAAGCAAGGGAGCTTGTGACTCGCATTCCCCCCTCCCCCAATACTGGACGATGATTAAAACTGAAATCAATAAATGAAAATAAATATTGTATGGTTGCGTTGGACCACATAGCTTTGCAAAGGGGGTCACGCGACTCTTAAGCCATTAATATATTCGATTTTCCGATACATTAAATACTATAGCCCGACCTAGTTTGATAATTTTAGAATAGCGTTTTCCAATCGAATCACTTGCGGAGCTACTTTTCGAAATAAAAACTGCAGTGACAGCTATATCTTTGTATTTTTTTCTTCTTTTATCGATGGAAACGCATGTGTTCTAAAGTATTTCTTTTATATAATGCTTAAGAAAATTAGCTGTATATTATCTACAGCATAAGTAGTTTTATAAGGCTACACATAAAAGAATGTGAGAAAATGGAAAATGATAAACTTGTAAAGTAACGCACAGATATGTATGCTATTGTATGTTATACACCAGCGATTCCCAACTTTTTTTATTTAGAGGAATCCTTGAAATATTTCGTAAAATCTCGAAGTTATTTTTAGGCTGACCCATGTTTGGCTGAACAGGGGTAAATTGCAAAGTAGACATTGTAAAGTAATAGGGTTCATAAATAAATTAAAAACGAAATCTTTAGATTTTAAAAGTCATTTAATAAACATCCTATAGACGTACACATAGATTAAGAGCCAGAACGCTTTTGGGTATCATTATACCCTTCCTCAGTATCATGCCACTGAGGAAGGGTATGAGGATATGAGGACTTTTAAAATCTAAAGATTTCCTCTTTAATTTATTTAAATCAATTTACAGTTATGACGTATTACCACTCTAAGTATTCATAAATAATAATTAACTTTTGAATAAATTACTACAGGAGTATTTATAACCAATTTCTATTTTATAACTTACTGTTAATAAACACGGAACAAACCTTTTCACATCGGGCTTACTGGTTACAAACAAACATTGCGTATTATATAACTTTCCTTATACACATAGTGTAATGTATAGGGAAAGTATTGTGACGGGACTGAAAATTCGAATTCGAGTTTTCGACTGAAAGGCGCGTTTTAAGCATCCCTGAACTCGAATCGAATGTTTTGGGGTAATGTGTGCGTGCGCGCGTGGGTGTGTCCGTGAGTCTGTGGTGACAATATCTCACGAATGAATGGAGCGTTACAAACATAATTTGGTACGATTATTAAAAACAGTGAATACTAGAACTTTGTTGATTTAAAACGCAATCGAATACTCGGAAGACCCCCAATATTCGAATGATTTCTTAAAAAAATCATTAAAGAATCAAGATCTTCGATAATTTGAAATAAATAATCATTTCAAATGCAATTTTTTATACAAAAAAAAAAACGAATGGCACAAGTTTTAGAGCACTAGCATGAACCGTTCTCGAGATATTGTACAATTTTCAAATGAAGTCTTGAAAAAATCATTAAAAATACAGGTCCTTGAACAGTTAAATACATAATATCATGCCCAATTTCTATTAGAAAATGAATGACACAAACATTAGAAGGTTAGCATGAATTGTTCTCGAGATACGGCGTGTTTTCCAAATAAATTTTTATACAAACATTACGTAAAATTAAAAAGTAATAAGTATCGTAAAAGAACCACGTGAGTATGAGAAAAAAAGTAAAAGAATCACGTGAGTATGAATAAGTACTTCTGTTTGGACTCATAAGTTGGCAAAAGCGCCCAATTTCAATTTATGTAGTGTAAAATAGCAAATATGAGAAAACTGAAATTGTGCATCTTCTTTTGAGTTATCTAACACCAAATTCAAAATCGATATCTAATCGTTAAGTATGGGTTTCAATCATTTCACATTTCGAAAGTTTTGGTATGGAGCACCCCCTTCTAACGAGCGTGTTGGAAAAATTCGATTTTTCCCGGGGGGAGGGGGTTATCGAACGATTGACTAGTGTATACCAAATTGCAAGTCTCTAATCTATTTGGGAAGTGCCTAGAAAAGTCGTGACAGATGGACATACAGGGCCGTATCCAGGAAGTGGCCAGAGGGGGCTAAGTCCTCTCAAGAGGTATATTCAGCCCCCCCCCCCCCTGATAAAAATATTAAATTTTTAGTAGTGATATGAAATTTCATATAAAATGTCATTGAAATTTTTCATTAAAAAATTGAGATTTTTTTTTTATAAATTACTTCGTTTTAAAAGTATTTTAATTTAGCTGAATGTGTGATTACACTGATGATCAATTTATTTACATATTTAATTTAAAAATATTTAAAAATTATGACAATAGTATTTAGGATACTTCTGTATTATTGCGGGGTTCGTTATTATACATTATAGAGTCAAAATCAACTGATAAGTAGGTAAGAGTTAATATTAAACATTAGCTTGTATTAACTTTCAGAATGTTTCTACAAATTATTAACAGCTTTATTACTAGTTAATGCTTATATTAAAATCAGTTGTAATTATTATATATTAATATTGATGTATAGTAGCTATATGGATATTAATAATCAGCTAGCTCTTAGCTTGCAAATATAAATATGTAATTATTTGTTAATTTATATGAATTGAAATATATAATAGCAACTATTATGGTTTATAAATGCTAATGATTAGTTGTGTTTTAAGTGAGCCCTTCTTTTAAGATCGTTGAGCTCCCCCCCCCCCCTCTTTTAAATTTCACTTCAGCTTCTTTTCAATTTCGTCTCTGGCTACGGCCCTGTGGACATACAGACAGACGGACGGACACTTGGACAGCTAGACACAGCGATCGCTCCATGAGTGCTGAACGAGAATAGAAATCTGTTGCTATTATGTAGATCAAATATGTATCAAATGTCCATCAATACTGTACCCGAATTAATAGTACCCAGGCCATTGCAGATCTTTGGGCGCAGGGCCGCCCATGTCTACAAACATCTATCACGGGCCCGCTTTTATATTTGATTTTCTTCTTTTTGTAAAATTTTCATATCTCTCATTCCTTAAAAATATATTGGGGATCGGGAGCTCCTTTAAAGCCCGACCCCCCTTACTCATATGATCGGCTATGCTCTAAAAAAGGTGCAAAAATATTAACAGAGCGAAATATACGAGATTGGAGCTTAGGAGTGGGATGTCCCAGTGGTTAAGGCTCGGGAATTGCACTCGGATGATCCGAGTTCGATTCAATAAATGTACGAACTGCATTTATTACCAATTCCACAAAAAAAAAAAAAAAAAACTATTTTATTTATAACCCAGTTTTATTTATCGAAGCAGAAGCAATATAAAATATAATAATAATGCTTTTAACAAAACTTGTGAAACTTCTGCAAGCGGATAAGCTTTTGTAACAATACTGTTTTGCATTACAAAGAACAGGATTTCCCTATTCATAGCGTCATTTAATTTCGCAGAGTGCAGCCACGTTGTATGTAAAATTAATAAAGAAAATTTGTTTTTATTCATAATGCAATTTCGTTAATAGTTTCATTACACAAATGACTATCTGGTCTTTGGGGTATGCTGTCCTATTTTACAGATAGATGTTCAGCGTTATTTCCTTGACAGTTTTGCTTATTATTGGGGAAAAACATGCGAGCTTGCGAAGCATCACAAAATTAATTTAGAATAGAAAAAATAAGAATTAAAAAAGAAATATTCGAACAAAGATATAGAGACCAATAACAGAAAACCTTCCTCTAAATACAGCATATATTATTTATTTATTTTTCCATTTTGAAGTCAACCGGTTTCGAGTGGCTCCTCTTCATCAATACAAATAAAAAGCGCAACTTCACTTATTCCAGCAAGTTCTGGATCTCTGCACAACTTGCTTGAATAAGTGAGGTTGTACTTCATGTTTATACTGAAGAAGAGGGCTGTTATTTTGCCCTCGAAAACGGCTGAATTAAAACAGAAAATAAATAAACAATGTATCTATTTTATCAAAGTTTTTATATTATTGGTTTTTATTACAAGAGTTTTAAAGCAATTTCTTTAAAGTTACAGAGGATGTTTGATTTTTTTTGTTTTACTTCCCCAACAGTACAGTGCCCATCACTTAATTGAATCACTTTGGATTGCAGAGTTTTTGAGTCTCACACACACACAGACACATACACGAACGTACACACACATACGCACACACATACAGATATGAACATACACACACCATCACGAGGGGCGCGGTGCGCGCTGGAGTTGCACTCGGTAGGCCCGAGTTCGATTCCAGCCACTGCCAAAACTGCCGCCGTGTTCATGCGGAGTACGATCACGTTAAACATGTGGGTCCGAAAGTCCTTCCGTGAGGTTGGTGGTAGGGGAAGGAGGGTACGGTCCCTGTGGATGCCTCCCCCACTGGGTTCCGGTCTAAATTGGGTGGCACTTCCCGACCGTCCAAACAGTTACCTTACACCTTTCTGGTAGGTCGGACGGTCTGGGTTTCAACAACAACACACCATCACGAAGGGGCGCTGTAGCCCAGTGATTAGCGCGCAGGAATTGCACTCGGTAGGCCCGGGTTCGAACCCCCCCCCCCCCCCCCCCCCTGCCAAAACTGCCACCGTGTTGACGCGGAGTACGATCACGTTAAAAATGGGTTCGTAAGTCATTCCGAGAGGTTGGTGGTAGGGGAAGGTGGGTACGGTCCCTGTGGATGCCTTCCGCACTGGGTTCCGGTCTAAATTGGGTGGATCTTCCCGGCCGTTTAAACGGTTACCTTGCACATTCCTGGTAGGTCGGACGGTCTGAGTTTTAACAATAACAACACCATTACGAACAACAAAGCCTCTTGTTTAATAATTGACAAGAAAACATCCTCTCATAAGAACAGCCTAAATGTATGAGTACTATGTAAAGGAAGCCACGCAATACGAGAGTGTGGACATACAAAGACAGCATCACATTTCAATACCCGATCATCAATTATCTCTCGCATTAGGGCCACTCATGCAAATTGCAGGTATTCCCGCAAAATTTTAATACGCGCTCTCCTCTGTATTTGATCCAATCTTTGATCCAATCCTCTCTTCTTTGTGAAACTTTAATATCGTCTCCTCCTTTAAAAAATATTGGGGGGTCCGAGCTCGGTCTGGAATTCAGAATTTTCCCTCCATTCGAGTGGTATTCTCCAATCCCCTTTATGGGCGGCCCTGATAGCGTAGGCAATTCTTATCCCGGTAGCTCAACCATCTTCATCCCAGTAGCGCACTGAACTTCTGGTCGATCGGTGTTGGCAGGACCGTCAGTAGGGGAATACAACTCGAGGTGTGCGGAGTAGTCTCCAGAGAGACCAGGACCCCATTTTTTAAAATTATTATTATAAATAATATATATATATATATATATCTATATATATTATATATATCTATATATATATATATATATATATATTATTAATAATATATATATATATATATATATTAATAATATATATATATATATATATATGTTTGTAGGGGGTCCACAGTTTGTATGGGCGCCTTTTTGTCGGGTTCAAATCGTCGTTACGAGGGAAAGTCCTATCTATCTATGTATAAGTATTCGCTGTGGTTTCATGTACATGAAAAGGTAGTAAAATGCCCAAACTACCCAACCCTTATCTACTACTTTCGAATACAAGTCATTTTGATTAAATCATAATCATTAGAACAATTAACGTTCTAAACCTTTCCGCGCTCTAGTTTCACATAAAACTGTGTCATATAAATGATTATAATTCATGAGGTGCAATTCATTGAGTTAAAAGCCCAATCAGGCGTTCACCTCCTGTAAACCGTCTGCTCGACTCTTGTCTCCTACGTAGTAGTTTACTGTCACGTTGCCAAATACGTTAAAGAAAACTTTGCGTCCAATAATAGCCAAGAAAAATCTGCATTGCAGAAAACAATTTGTGTCAGCTTTATATAGTGGTCAAGGTTTAGAGTCTGGGCCATCGTATTCGTAACCATGGCAACCGGAAGTGCATTAAGAATGTTTCCATATTTATGAGAAAATGCTTGCGTTACTACTCATAATTTTAGAGAAGAAACGTGTTTTTCCCGTAAAATAGGTTTTTCGTATTCAAACCACAGGATCGATGAATGAGTCATAAAACTCAAGGTTTCCTTGATAGTCATTCAGCGTAGGCGAAACATGTTGATTTCAAATACGCAGAGATGGAATTTATCTACTAATACGTTACTATCAAGATTTAGAGATATACCTTTATTTTGAGTGGGTGGGGAAGCAGGTCCGCAGCAAGGTAATGCCACTGTAAACCAGGTCCACTCAGGGGCGTATTTACATGATTGGTGGACTCTATAACATCTTTATGAGCTACCGCGCGTTAGCTACAATGTGTTTATGCGTATTTTGAAAAATACATTTTTACCTACCTAAATTAAACTAAATTTAATATTCAAGATAAATTTGATATCAGAAATTCGAATATGAAGTTAAATTCACTATCAGCCAATAAATACAATATGCCTAAGCGGTGCATGTTCAGTTAAAAAAAATATATATACATAATTGAAATGTTCGAGCTTAACTTTTTTAGCGCAGACTTAAATTTGATTACGTGCAAAAAATTTTCGTTGGAGATATTAAAATCTAGCCGATTCGAATAAAATTTTGTACATCGCTTGAATCCTCAATGAGGTCTAATTGTGGTGGCTTTATGAAAGGAAATGGAATGCGCATAGTTTGGACTAATCATGTTTTTGGTCATGACGAAGCCCGAATTTCAAATTTTGACCTATGTATTGGGATATCTGAGATCAAAGGTCAGACAGTGTTAAGTCTATGGAAAAAAAAATTTAAAAAAAAATTCGCGCGCCATACAGAAGGTTCTATTTGTTTGACATAAGTTGTACAGTTGAATAAGCTACTAGAATATCTTGTACATTATTTAATATTTAATTATTTAATATTTTGAGAGACAGCCTAGTTATATTTTGTGTCCAATTTTTTGAGTCATGATATCGCATAATTTTATATGAGTTTTGCGATTATGGTGGTGTTTTAATCCACTATTTTAATTTACACAAATCGAATAGCTAAATTTATTTTAAATAGAAATACAAATTTAAAATTAAATAAATTGAGAAAAATCATATATCTTAATATATACAAGGTTTCTAATGACTTTTCCTACTGCCTAAGGACTGTTCCAGGAAAAGTCCTTTAAAGAACCGCATTAACTTTATAAGGAAACTTTCCACGAGTGCGTACACGTTAGGTCTATATCTAGTACAGTAACAATGTCCGATCAAATATAAGTGATTGCAGCACCCCTAGCGGAGAATTTGAAAAAGATAGAATAACAAACTCGGCAGAGCAAAATAGACAAAAAAAGTCAATTACAAAGTAGTAGAGTATTGTCTACTAATGAGTAGGAATCATCAGCAGAAATGCACGAAACGTAAAACGGAAGGAAATAAATGCCTACCAAAAAATCGTATCATCAAGACCTTTAATTATAGTTGCAAAGACGGGAGAAAACCTAGTTTATTCCCGGAAATAATCTGGGTTTTTTGGGAAGATAATTAAAAAAAAAAAAAAAATTGAGAATTTGAGTTTCCAAAAAGTGGGAATTTTTAGTCATTGCATTTTACATTGTAAAAGAATGTGTATGACCCAAAATTAATATCTATTTTTTGCACTCGAAATTGTAAATTGCAGAAGCATGGAAAATTGAGAGATATTTATTACATCCAAGAAAAATATGTAAATTATGTGACTTTCTTATTATATATACAATTGAAAATTCCATAAATAAATTGCAATTTAATTTGCAAATATTTTAAAAGTAAAAACACTCTAAACGTTGAAATACATTAATTCATTCATATTCATTTAATATTGAACGATAATAAGAAATCCATATTAATCCCAATAACATTTTAATAATTTTATGACTAATATATAATTTGCTTATTTTCAGTAAAATTTTTGTAATTTCAAATGTTCAAAAATTTTATTTCAATAGACTTTACTTTTAAACCGATAAAGATTTTGTAAATATATCTAAATGGCATTCCACCATTAAGGTTTAAATTGCATAATGTACCGGATTAGTCAGAGCATACAAGAAACAAGTACATAAGTTTCTTCCCATTTCTTCACAAGTTCCCAATGCTTCCAAAATTCCATGTTTATTCCCCAAAATTATCCCGCTTCTCAAAATTGCCGGCGTTTTTGCAACTCTACCTGTAACAAAGTGACACCTGCAATGCCTGTTAAAATACGCGGCCATATTTTTTCTCGAATTCAAATAAACGTGTTCTGTTGCTGACGAAGGGCATCTTGAATAAACTGTACATTAAATTCCTGTGCATGTAAGTGTTAGTTATTTTTACATTCCTGAATAGCAAATCCACTAGCCAAGTGAAATGTTTGCAATGGAGCCTGAGCATCTGAACTCTGCAGGTTAGATAGTTGTAATGGCTGACGTCTTAATAATACCGAAACTGAAAATTTCCCAGGGCTCTTGTGATTTATCGCAGCGGTATCTGTTCCAAGAGAGTTACAGGTCAAGATGTTGCCATGTATTAAAATAAGCACAGGAATGAGGAGAGGTCATGAGATCAGAAGTTGAACTTCGATCTGAAATTTGAAGGAGGGAAATGCAGGGCCCACTTTAAATACAAGGAAAGATAATCGTCTCAGTAGCTAAAGAAAATCGTTTGACCAGAAAAAAATTAATCTATCAGTAAGGAAATTTAATTAAGGAAGTCAATTGAATAAGCCAAATCTAACTAGCAACAATTTTTAAAAGTAAAATATTTGTTAAAACACAACATGAAATAAAATAGTAATGGTATCAACTGATTTCGGAGGACATAAAATAGCCTTTTTTCTTAAGGATATACAAACAGAGCAACCATACCAACAAAACTAAGCAGATGTCTGTCAAAGAATGAAAAACAACAGAAGAAAGAGAGAGCAAAACGGAGAGAGCAACGGAAGAGAGAGAGAATAAAGCAGCTTATTTTGCACGAATCAGACCACAAACAACTAAGTTATTGACAATGAAACGTCATCAGGCGAGTGATTAGTGTATAATGTGGCACATAGAGCAATCTAAAATAATTAAATTTTTTTCCACTTCCTTTCTACTAGAATTGCTTTATAATACAGCTTAAAGGATATATATAATGAGAAGAAAATGTACATATTGGTCCCTGTATTGAGTTGCAAAGTGCAAATATAGTGGCACTTCTGTTACATAATTTTGTTTCATTCCTGTCACATTTCTTTCTTGATTCAATCAAACATTGATGCATTCACAATTGACTTTTGCTTGTATAACATCCACAACCCAACTGAACGATGACAAGCTTATATACACTCAATCGAATGTTCTGGAAAATGCATATAACTCGTGAAGTTCTTAGCCAACCTACAATATTCGAGAAATTACCAGAACTTGTAGTTGGCTATATTTCGCCAAGGTAACTGAATTTGTCACCAAGGTCACATGCCTCAGACTTTCAAATTATAACAATTGTTACCTGTTAGGTATTTACAACAATATGGTAGCACTTCCGTTAAGTACTTCTGGTTTTTGTCTGTCACATTTCTTCCATGATTTTACTCAGTGTCCCACATCCTAAAATGCTTCACATCAAAAAGTTGAATAAGTATAAACAGATTAGGACTTTGTACACAATCAATAATGAAATAGATCACATCATATACAGTGCAAATAAAGTAAATGCATATACATTCAGAAAATCTTTGGATTACAATCTAAATTTCTAAAACATACATCTGCTTACTTCACCTGTACTGAATTCTACGCTGTGATGTAGTTCATAACAGTTGAAGAATTCTATTAAGAAGACATTTAAAAGTGTGATATCAAATGGAATACCCGATAACGCATATAATGCAATGTAAAGGGGTACAAAATAATAAGAGGTTACTGTAGTTCTGAAAAGCTCTATTTCTAACCATGTATTACTAAAATCAATCTCACTGAAAAAACTTCCTTTGCATTCAGCTAATTGGTAAATATATCTTAAATTTAGATTGATTTGATTTGGAACCGTTGAAATGAATACATAGAATATGAAAATAAACTCAATTTTCAGTTTAAAAATATCCAGTTTATTTAGTGCATTCTCTTAAAATCCAGGCACATTTTCAAACTAATATACTACATTTATACATCACAAACTTTTCAAAAAGTTACATAGATAGAATATCATACAGTACATGACCAGATAAAACACTTTTACATTGAAACTTTTGCTTCAGTATTTAAAATGTAATGAAAATAGTTGCAAAACATAAATGACTTAATTGATAAAGAATTAAAAATAAAGCACATACAAATACAAACTTACAATCAAACGAAAGCATTTGTCACTAAATATATACTGAAAAATTAAACTCTTATGTAAAGATATTTCCTAGTGTATAGTTACACATAGGCATAGGGGATCATAACATCCCTATTGGTGGGAAAATGACATTAGTCCTCCATACGGTCCTCTATTGGGTCCATATTAGGAAATGAAAGTTAGCACTACTCTCTTATTTGACAGTAACCCCTTTTTTTTAGATTTACATCATTTATCTATGTCTGTATACATATTTTATAATTACTTTTTAAATTTTTATATTTCTTACCTGTTCTGAAAAATTCCTAGACAAATGTGTAATTGCTTAAGTTTTAGTCACTTAAATGAATTAAATTGAGTTATTCAAAAAATAAAGTAAAGTGTTTTTAATTATTATTTAAATAATTTTATAATAATTACAATATTTTTTTAATTGAAAAATGTGGGAAGAGGTACAGTTAAAAAATCTATGTCTGTATACTTATTTTATAATTATATATTTACTTATATTACTTCAAAATTTTTATATTTCTTATCTGTTCTGAAAAATTCCTAGACAAAGGTGTTATTGCTTAAGTTTTAGTCACTTAAATGAATTAAATTGAGTTATTTAAAAAGTAAAAGAAAGTGTTTTTAATTACTATTTAAATAATTTTATAATAATTACAATATTCTTGTAATTGAAAAATGTGGAAAAGGGTACAGTTGAAAGACATTGATAGTTAAGGGTACATTTGTAAAAAATGGACAGTCAGGGAGTATTTGAATGAATAAAAGCTGGAAAACACTGTCTTACAGGTCCATAAAAGTAACACGATTCATCGCTTTTGGTTCAAATACATGTTCAAATTTCCTTCTCTTCAGAGACTTGTACATAATTCCAGATAATGAAATTTCTATGAACATTACAGTATTTAATTTGAACTGATTTATTATGTCATACTTTGGAAAATGCTGGAAAACATTTATGGGATTTTTTTAAGGAAAAAGAGCAGATTTCACAAAGACACATAATTGTTTCTTGTATGTAATTACTTATAAACCACTGATATAAGAATACATAATGATAGCTATTTTTAATGAATGAAATTTCTAGATAAATTTAAAATACAACCTGACACATTGCACTTAATTGATTCACAACTTATAGTTTCTGTGAAAAGAAAAACAGTTTAATATGAAAAAAATCAAAATGTTCAAGAAATAAACTAAATATATATACTTTATATACAAACAAATTTCTTTCAACTGTAATGAAAATGAAAACAAAAATTATTTCTTAAATTTAAGAAACAAATGACATAAGAACAATGCAACTTAATTACATTTGTAACAGAAAAAGTAAAAGTTAATTTGATATTAATTTTATAATGCAGTAGTGCCTAAAATTTACAACTTGAGATTCCAGTATGAGAAATTGCATAGCAGCATAGCTATACTATTAAAACTCATCAGACCTTGTATGTTAGCATGTATGTATGTGCGTATGTTCCGTGAATAAAAATGTGAATTCTCAACATATAAAGTCGAGGTACTTTTTAAATGATTGGTAATTCTCTTAGTATGTGCACAAAACATTTGAAAATTCAAATAAATGAATATATTTTTAACTACTTACAGTCAACTGCCCCAAACCACTGAAAATCGGACTTAAATATATATGATAAATTGTCAAATACGTTTTTACCTTTTATAGTTGAACATGTGTGGATAAAAATGAAAATTTTGGTATGCTCTTCCACTGTTATTTTAGTTTAATAGCATTCCATAGCATAAAAGTTGATCTATTGCAAGTATTCTCATGAAAATTCTAGGATGAAATTTGCACCTACAGATAACAGGGTAAAAATTTAAAAGTTTTTAGCAGATTAACACATCTTGGATACACTAAAATGTGTAAAAACTATTTTTAATGTAGTGATGTTTCTGTGAGAATCTGTATAATGTACATAGTCACTCTAGCTCAAGAATTGTACTTTTAATTTATAAGAAATTTGGCAATGGGATTTTTTATGAGTTATGCAGGTGTTGATTAAATAAAGGATGCTTAAATACATTAATTAAATACTTGTATTTTGTGTAAATTTTATAGCACGAAAGAAAATGTGTTCAATATCATGGGATAAACTGTATCAAAAATATAAGAAAACAAATTAATGGGAGAATTAAAATTGCACAAAAATGGGGAATAGAACTGAAGGTCTGAAAAAAAAAATCCATCAAGCACTGTAAACAGTAATGAATTTTCTGCTTTGAGAAACTTTTTGTTAAAATATAAAGCACCAACAAAATCATTGGGTTGGAAAAATTTGAACAAGAATCAACAAGAATAAAATTATGAATCTTAGAAAGATTCCATTAATATAAAAAATGAAAGCAACACTGTTGCACTTTGAAGTATTTTTTAAATTTAACAAGCAGAGAAAACATGCATCTATATACACAAACTTGGACAAAATCATGAATTTAAGTTTGATGAGTTAAACATACACACACAAGAAAAAATATATATAATTGCAGAAGATTCATAAAGAGCAAACAGTGAAAATAAAATCATGTATCTGTAAAAGATGACTTTTTTAGCTCCATAAGCAGAGGAGATAAATTCATCAATTTTCATAAATTTGTTTAAATGCAAATCAGGATAAAATTGCAAAAAAATCTAGGAATAAAAATAAAATATGAAAGAATCTGTCAGAGAACAAAACTTGAATAAAACAGTTGCTGAACAGAAAACTATATATGCAGTCAAATCTTGTTAACTGGGAAATGTTTAATACAAATTACTTTTATTAAGAAGTGATTTTGCAACCTCCTTCAAATTCGGTATGAATTACAATGTGTTTTACTTTTGCTCTAATTATGTTAACTACTTTCAACATATATAGGTTTATTGGTCCCCTTGACTATTCACGTTAAGTTTTGACTATATTCATGAAATTGGAAATTTATTTGCAGATATGTGTGGAAGATTCTCTAAAGTGGAAATAAAATAGCAGATGTTAGGAATATTAGTTATGTGTAAAAAGAAAAGAAATAAATCTGTAAAATCATAAAACTGCAAAATCATATCTAAAAAGCAAATTGTATGTATCAGTAAGAGATTCTTCTCACATAAAAAGCAGGCAAAATTATGGATAAAATAAAAAAAGAAAAAAAAACTGCATATCCACACAAGATTCACATTTCTAATAGATGTATATTGTAATTTTTAAAATCAAGTAAAAATTGTCCAATATATAATTACCAATTTACTGACAAAAGATTACAAATGGATTTTTGAGATGACATAAGTGAGAATTTGAATATATTAGAAGCAATTTCAAGTTATACTTTTCAGTTATTTGTAGCAATAAAGAGTAGTTGAAACTCATATAGTTTTTTTTCTCTACTTTTATATTTTTTATATCCAAGCTCTAAAGCAATCAATGTTACTTAATAGAATCACAGAATCAATGGAAATTATCTGTAAGCATGCCATTGTACAGTTAACAAAAAAATAATAAAAAGCAAAATAAAATACAGTTTTTATCAGTAATATATAGTATTTTAATCATATGATACCAATCAACCTGCATTTATTGTAACTCGAATCTTTTCAACTGCCTTTATCTCATACTATGCCATTTCCATTATTTGGGCAAAAAGCAGGACTTGCTGGGATATAAAACATGCTGCTTACTGAGTGTGCATCAAAACTTATAAAAACACTAGATCCAAAGTTTTAAATTTTTGTAATAAATCATTTTTTTTAATGTGAAACTTTGTACCTTTTGATTTTATATACACAAAACAATTAACACAGAAAAATATGTCATGTTTTATTGCAGTAAATACCGTTCTTTGTTCCAATAGTTGTGATGAAATAGCATGGGACAAATGATCTAGAATTAGTCAAATAAGATTCCTCCAAGTTGAAATAAATGCAAATGTAACAATGTCAACAGTATGATTAGATTGATATACTGCAGGTGGAAATTCTGCTAATTTGCACTTAGTCATAAACAATTAGCTCTCATTGTCATACTATTTCTTTTCTTGTAATTGACGATGTGCTTGATTGTTTAGGAGGCTGTGTTTTTACAGCAATTTTTATTGCATGGTATTTTAGTTTTTCCAAGTCTAGCCAATTGAGAAAAAATATACTTGAAAGATACCTGATGAATGCTAAATCACATATTTGCTAATTACATTTTGAAAAATTAGCAGATAGCTGCAAAATACAGATAGCAGAGTACATAAATCTTAGTATTATTCAATTTTTGAAATATATAAGCATTATATTGATATTATATGGCAAATATTATATTTATATTATATGAAAAATATTATATTTTGTATTACATGAGAAATATTACATTTATATTATATTTATGCTAAATATATATTTAATTTTACACCAAATATTCTTTTAATTAAGAAACACATTTTCCGTATTTTGAAAAGGAATCATAAGTATCAAGACCATCTATTGGATTAAATGATTTTAATCCTAAATAGCAAATGTTTCCAATTAGATATAGTACAGTAAAATTTTAAAAATAATTGCCATAAAGTACCGTTTATATGCTGTTTTTCATTGATCACTAGACATTCTTATCCATTGATGCAAATTTTGATTATACGTCTTTGCAGTTATATGCTTTCTTCACTGGTCCCTTGAGAAGCATATAAATGTGCTTTATTGCATATTGATAATGGTAAAATACTATTGATAATGGTATACAAGTATTTAATGAATAATGGTATGTAGTAGGTTTAGTAATGCACAATTCAAAATCATATAAAGACCAACCATATCTTTTGAGCTGATAAATAGTAATATTCTTACAGAAGTTTGTGCAAATTCTAGTATTAGAAAAAAATATTGCACCAGAAAGTATTAAATTAATTTCAATCCAAAATCAGTAATATGTTCTAATATAATGAAAATAGTAATTAAATTCACTTAAAATATTGATGATCATATCTTTTATAATGAATTTAAAGCAATGAATACACTTGTCACTTGTTCATAAACAATATATAATGATAATATATGTGTTGTTAATAATTAAAACAGAGTAGAAATTGCAATTCTATATGTTACATTTTACATATGGGAGCCAATCATGCAATGCAATCTGATTTGTGCATTCAGTAAATTTGCAATTACAATATACACAAACAAATATTTGAGAATGTAGGATATTCTAGCACATATACACTCTACCATATTTTTTGATTTGGCTAGTTTGAGATCACTGCATATTATGAATGTGGAAAATGTATCTAAAACCCTAGTTCTTTGTAATAGGTAAACTTTACCACCCTCTTTTTCAGTCAATTGAAGCAGATTCTAGTAACTGCTGCCTTTTATAACGCCGAAGACATTTAGGGCAATATTTGTTAGCATCCATGCAAGATGCATGATATACAGCAAGACACTTTTCACAGTGGTAAGTTGATTCGACATCAAATGGATAGATGGGTTTGGGATTATTACAGACTTCACAAATAAAACCTTTCAGAAGACAAAGCTGACAACCTGATACATGATTTTTAGCAAAAACAATTACTTTCTGCAATGTCTGAGCTAGAGTTCCATTAGGAATCTCTAACAGATCATCAATTGAATATAAGTGCACATGTTCATATAAATACTCTCGGGGCCATAATCTTGTTCGCAATTCTTCAACAATAGATGCTTTACATGTGAAAATATATGATCGTAAGAATGTCAGCTGCGTTCTAAGCAACTGTAACTGCGCCATTTCTTCTACAGCTGTATATATTAAAGGATTTAGATTTTTAACATCAAGTAGAGGATCTTTGACAACCCTAGATAAAAATGCTTTAGACCTTTTTGAAACAGGATACTTATTGAAATCCCAATTATGAATAATTCGAGAAGGAATAAAGTACTCATCATTATCATGGCATTCATAGCAATAATTGTAGCCATCATAATGACAAAGTCTAGCTTTACCAAAAAGGAGACCAACAGGACGCCCACAAGCATAACACTGAAAATTTTGATTATCAAGACCCTGTTCAGGACAAATCTTGCCAACTATATTTAGAAACTTTTTTGTTTCTTCATCAGCTCCTTCAGTTGTAAAGTATTTTGGGATTATTTCAAAATCAGAGTCTGGTGATTTTGCTTCAGGTGACGATTCCTAAAATATGCAAAATAAATAATTTTAGCATTTAAAAATTCAAATAATAACAATTTGAGATGTGTGAAGAAATAAATAAACAATATAATTTATATTATATTCTTACTCAAAACTACAATAATATTTTGCTATAAACTATTAGCATACCTGTGTAAAACAAAGGTATGTTAAGCATATACAGGATCATTATAAGATATTTAGCATGTTCATTAATATTTGACCAGGGTTGATGAGAGAGAGGGAAGCCAGGGCTGGAGCCCTGGGGGCCTGCGGGGTCCAGTGAGATCATCCATGATAGAATCTATTTGCCATCTACAATTTGCTCATAACTTCTGTTTTAAGATTTTTGTTATTAGTGATAAGAATACCCAGAAATTTAAACTGGGCAACTCCTTCAAAAGTATATCTGTTTACAAGTAAAGAATTGGGAAATATAGTAATGCTCATAATTTCCTTACATTTTGTTTTGCTTTCATTAATGGTGATTCTTATATCCATGGCACCTTGATGTGCTGTACATCCTAAAATCTGCAGTTTAATAGATTACTTAGTTGCAAAGCATTTCCCAGGGTGCACCATGAGAAGATGATCTTATCAATGCACTACTGAGTTGAAGCAATTTCAGTTTTCTTGTGATATTGAAAATGTAGACCTGTGGATTACATGCATGCTGAGATTTTTTCTAATTCTAGTGTCAGCTATCAAGGCTATAATAAACTATAATAGACCTACCACTTGCAAGGCTGTAGTGAAATGTGGATCCTTCATTACAAAATCTTATAATTGTTACAACAAATAATTCTTCCATGATTCCAACAGATTGTCATATTCCAGGAAACGAGGCAGCAGACATCTTGGCAAAAAGAGGCAAGGATGTTATCTAATCATCTTGCTGCGCAACTGCTTATAAATGAATTGCCTCTTTTATCCATAAAAAAATTAGATGATCAAAACATTAAACTTGTAGAGAGAATTTTATACGTCTATCGAGAGAGGATGTTCTCTGATTGTCTATTCTCCCTACAGAAAGGGCTGTTGCGACTTTTAAATTGGCAGCAGGGCATGATTGCTTTGCTGCTTATCTTAATATAATTAAAATTGCACTACTCCAGAATTGGAATAAACAGTCCCAGGCATGGCTGTAGTCAGCCAGCCGCCAAAGGACAAAGCCCCCTCCAAGAGGTATATTCAGCCCCCCTGATAAAAATATTAAATTTTTAGTAGTGATATGAAATTTCATATAAAATGTTATCCAAATTTCACATAAAAAATTTCTTTGAGATTTTTTATAAATTACTTTGTTTTAAAGATTCTTTAATTCAGCTGAATTTGTGGTTATACTAATGATCAATTTATTTACATATTTAGTTTAAAAATTATGACAATAGTACTTAGGATACTTTTGTATTATTGCAGAGTTCACTGTTATACATTATAGAGTCAAAATCAACTGATAAGTAGTTAACAGTTAAGCATTAACTTGTATTAACTTTCAGAATTTTTTAACAAATTATTAACAGCTTTACTACTAGTTACTGCTTTTGCTTACATTAAAATCAATTGTAATTATTATATATTAATATTGATGTATAGTAGCTACATAGATATTAATAATTGGCTTTAAGCTTGCAAATATAAATATGGAATTATTTGTTAATACTTTATATGGATAGAAATATATAATAGTAACTATTATGGTGTATAAATGTTAATGATTAATTGTGTTTTTGGTGAGCCCCTCCTTCAAGACTGTTGAGCCCCCTTTAATTTCCTTCCAGCCCCTCTTCAATTTCATCTCAGGCTACAGCACTGGTCCCAAGTGCACTAATAGTGAGGTGATGAATGCCAATCATATTCTCGTCTGTTCCATGCAGCCTTGTTTGGTGGCACTATCTATGTCTGGTGAGAGGCTAGAGATTTAATGCCCTCTATGTAGTTCTCTTAATCGTTTGTTCTACATTGTTTCTTTTTTTTTTTTCTGTATATTGCTGTGCTCTTTTTGGCTAAGGACATTCATCCATATGTCTGCTGCTTTGAAAATAAAAAGAAATATCCTGGCTGCCACTTTCAATGAAGCAAATGCCTCTTTGACTGCCTGTTTAGATTTTCCTATGATGTCAAGGTAGTTTGCATAAGCCAGAACTTGTAATGACTTATTAAAAATTGCACCTGTTTTCAAACATAAATTCACCATATTTTTTAACAAAAATTTGAAATGGTTGCATTTCTAAATATCCAAATCATTATTTTAATACTATTTAGCTCTTCATTTCATTAATAAGTTTGAAAAATAGTTTTCTGCATAAAAGACCAAATATTTACAAAAATATTAAGACGATGCAAACAAAGTGCAGAAGTGGAAATTATTTTTATAATTAAATGAAATATACGGAGGATCATGTACAAATAGCATATTTTGCCATACTGTTGCAAAATAGCCTTTCATTTTATTAATAATAAGTTTGGAAAATAGTTTTTTTTATAAAACATGAAATAATTAAAAAAATTTTAGACGATGCAAACTGATTGCAAAAGTGGAAAATACAATTAAGCGAAATATTCCAAGAATAGTGTACAAATGTAGTTTATCTCAGTACAACTGTGACTGCAATATAGCCTTTCATTTCATTATTAATGAATATGAAAAATAGTTTTCTTGTATACAATATGAAATAATTATAAAAATTTCAGTCGATGCAAATGCAGTTCCCCATTAATCATATAATCATTAATCATCTTTTTCTCTCTCTTGTGAATCTTGTGATACTGTGGAAATAATCGCCATTTGCAAAAGCCGATTATGCGATTGCAGGGAAAAGGATTTTCAAATGCAAGAATGGGAAAACCCTGAATTCAAAATGCATGACTTGTTTTTATTTATAGGATATTCGTGACGTATTTTCAATGTTACAATTTTTGTTGTCTGCAGATACTCTTGTATGTAGATGAAAAAAATACCGATTTGCATTAAAGAATAGAAACATTATGGTGATGAAAAATCATACTATCTACATTGGCCAAAAAATTGGATTACCGGAAGACTTAAAAAACAAAACAAAAAAAACCTGAACAAATACAGGAAAATTGGAACTCTTGACAGCTATGCAATCATACTACTTAATTTGTCATATTAGTGTTAAACCTGTTATTTGTTTTAGCAATTTCTTATAAATTATCGTTTTATTGCTTGGTTTATACCCTCTAAGTTTACAGAATTTTTTTTAAACATCTATGTACCTTTGGCCTAGTCTAGTTTTAAATGTAAATATAACAGTTTTCATTACAAAATAATCCCTGAAAGACATTACCACTTTGTCATATCAGCCTGTACCCATTCAATTCCCCCTTCCTTCCAACATGCAAATAAATTAAAAGTGTAACTGCAATTCACTAGAATATAAAATTCAAAGAAAAAGTGATGTTGAAACATAGATAAAATCTGATAATAAACAATGCTGTAAAATTCAAAACTTTAAAAGTGTTAATGTGATATAAATAATAAATATCTTATTTATAAGAAAAAGCTTAATTACAATATATTCATCTTCATTCCTTCCCATTATTGAAGAGAATGTATCAGCTAATTCAGGAGTTCCAATGACAACTTTACTGAGATTTTTATTATAACTTTGTAAAAGAGAGTCGTAGCTTTGACCAGCTTCATTATCTTTTTGATCTCGCTCATCATCAAAGATTGATGACCATCCAGATCTCTCATTTAGCCTGTTTCCCATAGAACCAAAGGATATTTCAGAACAGCTATCGATTACTTCAATTCCAAAATCTGGAACTGAGTCAGAAGACGAAATTTTAGAACTAGTATCTTCGTTGTCCTGGCTATCGGCTGCCTGTCTAGCAACATCTGAAATTTTATTTAATTTTGTATCATTGTCACTATTAGTCTTTTCATCATTAATTTCATCACTAATGGAATGAACAGTTTTGTCATTTTTCTCAATAACAGTATTCTTATCCTCTGGTGAAAGTGCACCACTTTGTTCAGTGGATGTGGCACAAATTTTAGTGTTATCATTTTCAACTTCGATAGCAGAAGTTTCTTTACTTCTCGCACTCGATGAATCACTTCTGGAGGAACTTTTCCCTTGGCTCTTTTGGTCAGTAAAGAAGTCTATAACATCAACAGCAGGCATTACAGGCTGAGGAGTAGCTGGGGGTGTCCATAGATCAGCCAATGTTAAAGGTAAGCAGCTCCATATATTTAGCAAGCTGTTATTACATGGTAATTCAAAGTGATAAATACCAGTTCCTTCCAATAACTGCTTCATAATATCAGACTGTTCTTCATCTCTCAAATAAGCAGTGGTATAGTAAAACTTCTGCAAAGATGATTTATCAGATAAGATTGTACCCAAATAACTTACTATGAGACCTTCATTTAATGCTATACGAAGCCAAGCTCGACAACGGCCGATATCATTTGTTATTTGACTTAAATTTTTTATATCCAGAAGAACATCTTTGTGACAATATTTTGATACATAAGTCCAAAACTGTGGTTCTGGCATCTTATCGGTATTTGTGCCAAAGACAGATGAAACTTTGGTGGTAAATTTGTCTTTTAAACCGTGAATAAATATAGCTTCAATCACATAGCATAATGTGTTTGCGTATTCGCCATCAACAATCACAGTTTTCCCAAGATTTTCTTCTTGAAGTGAACGAATGGATCGGCCAAGCTCTGCGGTCAAATTCTGCCGAACAACTAATTGTTTTGCATAATCCTCAATACTAGGAAGCGTTGCTTTCTTAAATATCTCCATGTTTACATCGTCTAATATAAACAAGTCATAAATCAAACAAAGAATGCGGTTATCCAAGACTCTAACACATAACTGCTACTGATATATATTATAGGATAACCAGATGGCTCAAAGTATGTGAAAATACTCAAATAAATATCAAAGTATGAAATGTATTACGTTATAGAGATTTCTTGTTTAAGAATTGCAAAACAATAAAACAAATATTTTGTAATGTGCGTAACGAAATGCAATATTTGTACATCTCAACTCTCATTTCCACGACATGAATTGTTGGTAAACAAACCCTGTTTTTAAAAGGTCTAAAGCTTTGTGGTCCAAAGTCTTTGAACATGCTATTTCAATGAATATTCGATTAAGTTTATCATGAATAGAATGTATATATATCTTATCAGACAGAGTTTTATCAACAAGACTGCATGTCGTTGGCTGTCTGGAACCGCACATATGGTAAATAAAAAATGTGTCGGGCCACTATTTTCTAAATTTAATAAATCCTAAAAAAAGTAATAACTTCTCATAAACGGTGGCGAAATGTGATAAAATAACTTGGGGAAACATGAAACCAGAGACCCAAATAGCAAATAAAATGTTTCATGCTGTCTATTCTAACATAGTTATGAATAAGACAAGTAAATTGCAATAACTATATAGTAAATTATAAGAACTGAATTCAATGAAAATAAATTTTTGAAACTTAATTACAGTTTGTGGGATCCATACATATTATTAGGGGACTGTGCAAATTCTAAAAATAAAATTTAAGATGTATAATATATCACTGAACTACATTATTTTTTATAGAAAGATATATATATGTATATATATATACATAAATATATATATATATATATATATATATATACATACACACACACACACAAATTAGCAATGGTTATGACTATGAGTGTACTCAAAAATAATTATGATTAATAATATCTACATTACCTTTAAAATTTTAAAATTGAGCAAAATATATAACATTATATGTACATTAGTAAATGTTTATAATTTTTAGTTAAGTATAATGATGTTTTTTTAAGAGTTATGTAATCAAATATGTAATATGTTTTGTGGTTTCCAGCATTTTTCAAATAGCTGCTTATATAACATATATTTATTTAGAATTTTCTTTTGCTATGAGCCCATGGCTTCCTCAACGTAAAATTTTTGTATAATAGTGTCATCCGGGGTAATTCCTGGTCACTGAGTTTCTGGGATAATTCTTGGTCACATGTCTTTTTTTATAATCAAAATAATTCATCAAACTGTAAAAAATCATAGATAATTTGAACCCTTTACTTTCCAATGTATGACTCAATTATTTATTAAGTGGGCATTTATTATGAAAAAAAAAAAAAAAATCCAACAATTCTAGTTTAAATTTCTGCAAAACAACATCGGCCTTAATTTCTGCACATTTTGCAAAGACCTTTATCATTCATAAAGTTTTAATTATTTTTCTATCTTTTTTTTTGTTTCAACTATAAACTATTACAACTAACAAAAGTGATGGCGCGCTGGAGGTTAGCACGCTGGAGTTGCACTCGGTAGGCCCGGGTTCGATTCCAGCCACTGCCAAAACTGCCGCCGTGTTCATGCGGAGTACGATCACGTTAAACATGTGGGTCCGAAAGTCCTTCTGAGAGGTTGGTGGTAGGGGAAGGAGGGTACGGTCCCTGTGAATGCCTCCCCCACTGGGTTCCGGTCTAAATTGGGTGGCACTTCCCGGCCGTCCAAACGGTTACCTTACACCTTTCTGGTAGGTCGGACGGTCTGGGTCTCAACAACAACAACAACTACCAAAAGTGAATTACCTTACACCTTTCTGGTAGGCCGGACGTTCTGGGTCTCAACAACAACAACTACCACCAAAAGTGTACTAAAGTATACTAAAAAAGTGTACTAAAGTATACTAAAAAAGTGTACTAAAGTATACCAAAAGTATACTAAACTATATCCCATATGTATGGGGTAATTCTTGGTCAGTGCTGTTTTATAGTATTTATGCTTAACATGTCACCCAAAATTATGATATTGCAACCAAAAAATTATTATAGATCCTTTAAGAGGAAAAGCAATGGGAGAAAAGGGAAAGAAATTGGCTAGAGTCACAGCAATACCTGGTAGAGAATCTGTTATAGTAATGGCATGTGCTTCTGTTTTTGGTGAGAGACACCCACCACTTATTGTATTTGCTGGCAAGAAGCTTCAGAGTACCTGGAAAGCTCCTAACGTTAATAAAAATTTAACATTAGCTATAAGTGAAAGTGGGTAAATGACAATAGAAGTTTTTGATAGTTGGTTTGATCTCTTTTGCAAACAAGTGTCTAAACGTCCATTGCTCATTATCTATGTTGGACATAAAATGCATATGTCTATGAATGTAATCAGCAAAGCTCGAAATGAACAGATTTCCATTTTGAAGCTACCAGCTCATACCACAGACATTCTTCAACCTCTTTATGTGTATCATCAACCTTTTTACCTGTTGTTTTAGATACCTAAAAGCACAATAGGATAAACGACTTGTAGAAATACAATGTTTATCTGATGCAACAAGATTAAGTAATGCAAACTTTACACAATTAGTTGATGAATTGCTGCCAGTATCACTCACCCCAGAAAATATTAAATCTGGTTTCAAGTCTACGGGGATATATCCATTAGATCGAACCAAGTGTCTAGAGAATAGATTTTGCAGCCGAATGTTGGCATTGTACAATTTGCAAAATTCTCCTTCGAAAAATTTTCCTATTGCTTCTGTCTCTTCGAATTAATGCAGCAGACTAGTAGTTAACTTGAACCATGCTAGCTTTCAAACATTGGATTCTGAAGAGCAAGGACTATCCAATAATGCACCAGTTTCAACTTCAGCAATTATTTTTTTAGGGTGTAAGTAAGAGCAATCTTTTGCATATGAAATAAATTTATATTTACACCCAAAATATTGTCTCTGTGTTGCTTTTCAGTATTTGTAAGATGAAACAAACCTTTGCATAATTTAGTCTAATTATTTTAGCACTTTGCTATAAATAATAAATCAATATTTTACTGTATTCACATCAAAAAGGATGCTGACCACTGATTGCCCCAGAAGTGATCAGGAATTACCCCAATCCCAGGATAATTCCTGGTTACTTAAAAATTATAATTATTAAAATTACAAGCACATTTATATTGAAATAAAAATGTTATTATATAGCCATCAAAGGGTGCTTACTCCGTGCCAAAATTGGGAATATTACCTTTGATAGTTTTTATAATAATTGGATGGTGTTGATTTTTGACCGAGAATTACCCCGGGTGACACTAGAGATAAATAGCATATTAGCAAAATAAATTTTTTTGGAGAAAATTAAAGATAAACTTTTTTTGTAGTTCAAGGTCAAAGGTCAAATCAAGTAACCTTGAAATGAAAAATTTTATTTTCAAAGTCATGTGACATATCCCAAGAAAGGTCATACCTTAAGTTATAAAATAAGCTTTATTTCGGCACAATCTGTTGATTAGGTCAAAAAATACAGATGTTTAAATATGTCAAGAATCATAACAAATTACGAAATTTTCCAAACTTCAAATTTTTATAAATAAAAAAATAATGAAAATTGGGGACTAAAATTTTGCATAGTCTTATATATGATTGGACAACAAAATAGCCAAGTCTTAAAAAAATCAGTGTCAGTCAGGTTGGAGGCTGTGTTGATTTAACATGGAATGACCCTTAGATTTCCCGTTACAGATAAACAGACATCATTTATTGTGTAAGATGGAATCTTTATTTTAATATTTTAGATGACATGACAGTCAATCTGCTAATATACAACAATGTGTTAATATACAATAATAAATGTGTATTTGAATAACTTATTATTCTTTATCTTATTTTAGATTTCATTTATTATTATTTTTTTCTGTTCTTTTAGAAAACTGTGGACAAAAGTATTATTGAAAGTCTAGAACGATTAGCTTTGGTTGATTTTTCTACTGAAGCTGGAATTGCACGCTTAGAAAAGTCTATCCAGTTTGCTGATAATTTAATGGAAGTTGATACATCATCTGTAGAACCTCTTATAAGTACAATATATGAAAAGTATGAGTAATCTATTTATTTGGATATCAAAATTCCTTTGAATTACTGCTTTAGTTCTGATGTAATTGCATTTTAATTAATCTTTGTAAGTGTTTTTTAGACTGGTGCTAAAATATGGATTTATTGAAGATTAGAGGGTGGATTTTTGTAGAGTTTATTTTATTCAGAAATGAGTTTGAGGGAAAATTTTGAAATAAACAGTTTTAAGCATCTTGCTGCAAATTTTAATATTTGCCTTTCCTTTTTATTTTAAATCTAGAGGATTGAGATAATCCTGAGACTCTCAATGCAAAATAAGTGGGTATTTGACCTCTGAGCCAAATTATATACATTTTTTATTAATTTATTTTCCATATTTATATCTACACAATATGTGCAGTATATGATCGAAATTGCTTCAGTGCCTTTTTATATTACCAAGGGTCATTTATTTAGACAAAATCTTGTTAGATAGCTAAACTATATACATATTTTTTTACTTATTTTTCTGCATTCACATGTACATAATATATGAAACTTGCCACCCAAATTTGGTTCAAATCACTTGAGTGGTATTCGAAATTATGAAAGGCCAATAATTTGACATGCACCCACCTACCAACAAGAGTTCTTTCTGAAATCTAGGGCCTTTCCTCCTTCATAACGTATTTATGGTGAAAACTCGACTTGTAATTAAATCATGATTGTCATACTTTTCAAAGATTACATTGGTTAAAATAAAGTTTTCATATTCTACTGCTAAATGAAAATGTATCAAGAAAAGTGGTTTCACAATCACTATCACCATACTTTTCTCTAGTTCTCCACATAAAGACAGTAAAAGTTAACATTAAATTAATTAAGTTTTTAACTCTTTTCCTTATTTGTTATTAACATTTCATGTAAATTGCTCAATTAGTTAAAGTTATGTAATCTATCTTGTTCCAATTTTCAGAGATCATTGACTATTGAGGTTTGTTTCTCATTAAAATAGTTTTAAGCAGTATTTCTCAAAGTGTGATCCACAGCTCACTTCTGAGTTATGATGATTGTCTAATTGGGCCTTAAAGGAAAATAAAATTGTAAGGATAGTTAAAGTGGAATCAAATATAAGTAATAATACCTGGTTTGTTGATCTCTAAACCTAGTTTGTTGGGAGGGTTCTAATGCATATTTGAAACAGTTGGTTGCATTGTAAATCAATAATGTGCATAATTATGTTGCTTAATTTGTTCTCATCAAATATTGATATTTTGCATCTAGAATACAACTGTATGCTGGGTCTGTATATAAACAATATTTCAGCTTGAAATCCTGACAATGGTATATTAGGGGTACGACAGCCCAGTCATTAGTGCGCAGGAATTGCACTCGGTCGGCTCAGGTTCGATTCACGCCACTGCCAAAACTACCGCCGTGTTTATGCGGAGTATGATCACGTTAAACATGTGGGTCCATAAGTCCTTCCGAGAGGTTGGTGGTAGGGGTAGGAGGGTATGGTCCCTGTGGATGCCTCCCCCACTGGATTCCAGTCTAAATTGGGCGGCAGTTTCCAACCATCCAAAATGGATACCTTATACCTTTCTGGTAGGTCGGATGATCTGGGTCGAAGAAGAAGAAGACAATGGTATATTGAGGAAAGAGGATTCTTCATATATTTAAATTCAGTTAAACTGTCGAGATTCATCAAAATATCTGTGATGGTTTTAAGAAATGTTTATAGCTGATATAATGTTTTACAGAAAAGCAGCCATAGTTTACATACTTGAACTGAAAAAACTTGTTGCATATTCATAGTACACTGTGGAGATTTTTCTGTTGCTATGTAAGCTGCAGAAACTTTTTATAGTCTCATAGTGTGCAATAGTCATGAAAGTTTGAGAACTAACTACTGACTTAAAGTATTTAGTCATTTTATTATGCTACAAAGAAATCGAACATTGAACTGCACTAAACATGGTATAAAACTATAAATATTCTAAATATGTAGAAAATAGTAAAGCGAGAAGACAAATATTTAAAGAAATAATTCACTAAAAACAGTTTTTAAATTAGAAGTATACAAAATATACAAAGTCTCATGCTAAAAATCTTGTGAATTTCTACTATTAGTCTGTGATTGAAAATAACAACTACATCTTTTTTATTTGAAATATTTCAATTTAAGGTATAAATAAGAATATCTCATATTAGTAATTTGCACTTAATTTACACATTCAATCAATATCATTTGAATTTTTCCCCTCACATTGAGTCATGTGGTAAGTAAGTTTTTAAAAAATATTTAATTTCAGTTATATCTACAAACAAATTTGTGTGATTATTCTGTTAAAATTTAATTTTTTTTTTAAATTGAATAAATGAATGTCATATTTTTTTTTTCTAAAACTTATTCGCAAAATATTTTAGGAACGAAAATGTTAGAACTGTCACGGTGATTGAAAAATCTAATAGAGAAGAATTAATGAAGATAGCTCCTGTATCTGAAGAATTCTATTACGTTGCACCATTAGGTATATATAATTTTATATCTTAATGGAAAACATTTATAACCTATATGAAAATTTCTCAAATTTTTAAATTCAAACTAATTAAATTATTTTTAATACTGCATCCTAAAGACCATGTTTAAAAAGCATAGCATTTCAAAGTTTGACCCTTTTAGATAATTAAAAGTTATTAGTCTTTAAAAAATGATAATTTAATATTAATACTTATTTATCTAAATTATAGAATATTTTGTTCATATTCATTATTATTCATATATGATATATATTTTTCTTAGATCTGAGCCAAAAGCAAAAAAAGTTAAGATGATAAATTATATTTAAACTATTTAATTTTTGTAGTAATTGCTAAAATTTTTGTTAGTTTCAAAATTGTGTTTTATTGAATGCAGTTAAAATTAAACTGTACGTATTTGTGAATCTGAAAATAAAAATTAAAAAAGCATATTTTATATCTTTGGTTTAAAAATATATTTCACTTTAAAAAAATTCTTTAGTTGTGTACCTATATATATGCTTCAATTGTATTTTAAGAATTTTATATTAACTTTGCATTGTTTTTTGTATTTTCTAATCCTGAATAATATTAATATCCTAGAAGTATATATATTTTGTATAGTGAAATAAAGTACATTTGAATGTTTTTACTGATTTAAAAAAAAACTAAATGATCAGCATAAAAGTTAAGTGTTTCATAGACACTGGAATTTAAAATATGTCTCATGAGTGGAAAAGAACTGCTACTTTAAATGGATAGAATATGCTACTTTGTGGGCTGCTACTTTAAATGGATAGAATATACAAAATACTCTATGGGTGCTCACCTATATTCAGAAACCTCCTCTATTAATAATTTATTATTCCATCACAGAATTTTTACTTTATTTGTAAAATTTCCTGCATCAAGTGACTAGCTACTGTAACAATCACTAATTCTAGCATTGTGGGTGGTTGTTTTCAGTGGGTTTTATAAATATATATGGCTGAATATCTGATAATTATCAAATTTCAGGTTCCAAAAATTTATTTTAATTATATAGTTTTTAAGAAACTTTTGCTTTGAATAAGTTCTTAATAAATGTATTTTAAAATTTCTAATGGATAACAGAGCTCTTTAATATGATTAATAGAATTTTAACACATATTCATTATGTTCTCATATTAAAAATGGCCGCAGCAGGAATGACATATGTAGTTGTTTTTGTTCCACACAGAAATTGAAACTAATTAATATTGGGAAACAAAGTATGCACTATGCATAACTAATCTTTATTCACTAATAACTGTGTGTCAGCAATGACAAATAATAAGTATACTTATCCAAAATGGGTAATGAAATTGTGTTTTTCATTTACCTATTATTAGCAAAGCTTTTAGTTTCAAACAGGTGTGAATCAAAACTGTAAATAGTGGTCATTTCACTTAAAATCACTTCTGCCACCATTTAGTGGATGAAAGGGGCAATTTTTCAGACAACTTCTTAATTTTACCAATTCTCAGAGATATATACCAGCAATTTTGCAAAGTAATATCTGTACTTTTTTTTATAAATAAGTGGGTTTTACAAGTTAAAATCATAATTTCTTAAGCTTCAATTTATTTCATTATGTATAATTTTTACTGGTGTAATTAGGAGATGAAAACTAAAATCATCTCTAGGGATCAGGGACTGAAATGATAAATTTGCTATTTTATAAAATCAAAATTACATTTAACATTATAGAAAATTACTTTTTTGTTGAAAAATATGTAGAAAAGATTTCATTCTATACAAATACTGTGAAAAATGTTTATATTATATCGTATTAGTACTTTAAAACTTAAGGAACACAATGTTGACAAGTATCAGATATTCAGCCATATACAGTGAAATATGCATATTAATTTTACTCAAAATATGAATATTCATTTTTTTATTTAATGTGTCAAAAAAGAATTTTGGGCTGTAAAACCTTCATTTTATTGTCATTGAGAAAAGAAAGTAGGGAAGTTAAATATATAAATGCTGGAGATGATTATAATATCAAGAATTGCCATTAATAGTATCAAATACAAAAGTATGCTACATGATATGCTTTAATTGAATTATTATTATTTAAAATTATATCAGTCAAGAACAGTGTCATTGTAAAAAAGACATAATTAAAAACTGTGGAATGGAATTGTTTTGTAAGATCAGTGTACTTGGCTATGATAATTTCACAAGTGAAAATTCAATTAAACCTGTTTAAGTCCATTTAACATATAGCAACTTATCCCGTCTCATTTTAAGTTAACTTCGTGTACACAAAATTGACTGAAAGTAGCATGTACTAAAAATCTGTCATACTTGTGTTTTAAAACTCATGTCTACATAGTGACAGCAAAAAATAATCCAAAGCAGAAGATAATCAACTGTATAAAATAATATGAGCACAATCATTTTTTTGTAGGAGATGGGCTGTGTGTGTTTCCCTTTAATTTTCATTAATTGTGCAAAAATAACACTACAGAATTTCATTCTGTATAACTGAAATTTTTTATTTAGTATATGTGTAATATTTTGTTACAATGATAGTTTTTAATTTTGCATTTGGTATTTTATGTACAATCTTCTAGAAAGAGAAAAACAAGTAGTTTAATGATTACTTTGGTTTTTTTTTTCTGTGACTTTCCTTTCATTTTGATGTCGCCGCTGACTACAATTTTGTTTTTCGACATAGCAAGTTTTTTTGTTACCATTGCAGTTGTAAGCTATTCTGAGCTGTAAAAGGGAGAAAATAGTCCACATATGCTGATATCTGCAGTAAATAATTTTTAGCTTTGGGTGCCCCTGTAGGTTGGTTCTGTGATTATCAAGAGAGCTGTGTTAATGACATAGATGTAAAGTAAAATTACAGAAAAGAGTTCCTTTAAAAAAAATGTGTGATTTTGAAATCTCTCATGTTGAACATGAGCAAATTGGAAAATATGTTGCAAGGATTAATAATTTGTATTCTGAACTTATTTCAAAGTAGTGTCTTCCCCAAGGAGAGAAGAATTAAAATTTAAATAGTTGTTTTGCAGGTTGCAAATAGTATTTATGTGAATCTGGCAACAATGTTCAGAAACTCTCTTGCATTTGTGATGTGTTTTTTTTCTCAGTGGCTGCAGCCACTGAGAAACATGAAGTAGCATAGATGGATGTTAGTTTTTGAGAATGTTGTTCGTGTTTGTAAGAGATAGTTTTTCTGTTCTTTTAGTGCTATATTTTTCTTATAGTTTTTTTATAAATTGTTGTTAACTTGAATCATGAGTGAACCCAATTATTTAGTCAGATAACTTGACAATGTTGTACGTCTCTTAATTAATATGTATCAGTCGTGAATCCTGGTCTAGAAAGCAGGTTATGCGGAAATGCATATTACATCCCACCCCACCCCACAATATCAATCACTCTACAATACTCCAGGAATTTAATGGCTATAATAGTAATGATAATTAATAATGTTACTGCTATTGTGTTATACACTGTAACTAGGAAAATGTTTTTGAGAAATTTGGTATCATCCCCAAATCCTATAACAGCAATATATATATATATATATATATATATATATATATATATATATATATATATATATATATATATATATATATTTCTATGTATGTTATTCATTTTCTGAGAAACCCTATATTGATAAAATTTTATGTTACTTTACCTGTATTATTATGAAGTAATGCTGGAAATTATAATTTCTTCTATAGATACATTAAATGGGAATTCTGAGTGTCCAATTTTTCAGCGGTTTCACTGTACAATGTTAAATCAAGTAATTTAACATAATTATTAAAATTATTTTTCATTTATGAAGTCAATTTTCTTTCAGGTACATTTTCAAGGAAACAAGAGGATTCATCTTCATGACGCATTAAAACTAATCACATGAAGAATATTATTTATTATATAATATAGCTTTTCTTGTTACCTCTTATATAAAGTATAATGAAAGCATCTCAAATCTTCCATTATATTTATTGTTTAACAAATTGTAATTTTTATCTTAACTTCTTCTCTGAATGATACGACAAAACCTTTAAGAGCAATTGTATTATACATGGATAAAGAACCTTTCTGATCAGACTGTTTGCTTATTCATTTGATTAAATGCAGTGATGTGCTACTATGGGTTTGCACCAGCTCGATAGGTTTGAGCTGAAATAAGTTCTTGATTGCTAAAATAATTTTAGTTCATAAAACTGGCTGAAATGGGCGTTTTGAAAAGTATATCCAAATCCTCCAGAAGTGCCTTTGTTGACCTAGAAAGCTGAATCTTTGCACACTTATAGTATTGACTACAGTACAGAATCTAATGGAGCCAAATTTTTGGTTACACCCCCACCAGACTGAAAAAATAGTGGTCGGAAATTCTTTTCAGACACTCCAGAAGCCCCTCCAGTGACCTAAAAGGCTGAATATTTGTGTCAAGCATCGGACAAAACTTAATGTAGCCAGATTTTTTATTTATCCTTTGAAGGAGAATAGAAAATGGGTTTTTTATAATCTTTTACAAACCTCTCGAAACCATTCTTGGTGACCTAAAAGGCTGAATCTCTGTACACTTATAGTATCAACCTTTGAACAGAACTAATGTAATTAAATTTTTGATCCCCCTTCCCCTAAAGCAGTGATTCTGGACTTTTTTAAAAAGTCTTTCCAAACATTTCAACCATCCTTTTGGTGACTTAAGAGGCTGTATCTTTGCACACTTATCATATCGGCTACTGGACTGAACTTAGCAAAGGCAGATTTTCAATTTTCTTCCCAGGATGAACTAAATGAGTGGGGGGGTAAAGTCTCTCATAACCCTCCCGAAGCCCAACTATTGATATACTATTGACATAAAAACCTGACCCTTGACTACAGGGCAGAATCAACTGAGGCAATTTTCAATTGTCACAAGTATTTTTTATGCTAAACGCTATACATTTTTAAACTAAAAAAAATTATTAAAAAAGTTGTAGTTTAATCTTTTAAGAATGTTAATTTCCTTGGCTTTGACAAGCTTAAATACTGGTTTTAAAATATAAATGGATTTAAAAGTTATCTATGGGATAACTTCTCCCCCTTGAAAAGGGTTACTTTAATTAGAAACTTTCCTTTACAGAATATTTTAACAACATTATAAGCGAATTTTCATTGAACTATTGTGGTTTGAACACAATGTCGACAAAATAAATAAATTCTCGGAATGTTAAAATAATATGAATCACAAAAAATCTAATATGAATGTCAAGTAATAAGAGAGAAAAACTAAGAAAAAGGCTGTTTGAAATTGGGGCATCTGACCACAGCCGTGTATCCTCCCTTATGCCTAAACAGGAAACAAAGAAGGAATATTGTATTTGGAATGTTCATATGTTTAATTTGCTAGTTTGACTATTTTGGCTATAGAAGTGCTAGCAGGGTGTTATCAGAGATGGAACATAATATTTTTTAAAGATGGTGTAGATGCAGACTAATTTTTAAAAGTGGTACACTGATATTTTTTAAGGTGATGCATGTACCTTTGATTTATATTAACAATACATATAATCACTCAAAATTGTTTGATCACCAATTCAGATGGAGATGATATCCTGCTGATGTTGATGTTGAAGACCCAGACCACTCGACTGGCCCTAGAGCTTACAGCAGCTGTTTGTGTGGTCGGGAGAGAGATAGGCTGCCTGTGTTAGTTTTCAGATATTTTTTAACAAAAACATAAAATGTTTCAATTTTACTTTTTTAATTTTTGTTTTCCTTCTAATTTGATAATATATTGATACATTTTTATTTCTTTATTCATTTGTTTCATTTCTAAATCTTTAACCAATTTAATAATCAAATCACTATAAATTATGTTTTTTTTCATATATATATTCGTAATCTCTATGAAAAATTGTGCAAGTGCACCAGCTTGTGCCTTGCTCAGTGCTCGACTTAGACTAATTAGGGCCCAGTGTAGACATTCCGCTGAAGCCCCTTTCACCTCTCGGCATATATAAAATGAACAAAAGTATTTTCTCAAAAACATATTTGCATATTAAAAAAATGTATACCAAATGAAGTTCTTACATAATTTAATGGCATTCAAATTATTGGCAATTTTTTATTATAGCCAAGACGCCAACATGTTCCAGATCTTGAATGAGTGTGGTAATCCCTATATGTGTCCAAAATTCATCTTTTTACTGGGAAAGCCTATTCCTCTGGAATAAATGTCTTTTCAAAAAGCAGACCTTAATTTTTCGATGCTGTAAGTGTACAATTTGGAGATTTCTCTTACCAGAGAGCCCTAAGGCATCTGCCCCACATGCTCCTGTGTTAGTCAGACCCTGACCTCGCTGCCAGCTACTTTATCTATCTGTTTCTTTTATGTTGGAGAAGTATGCTCATTTTGCCTCAGAGACTGGAAGAGATAAATCAGTTTATACTCTTGCATTTTTTTGCCTGATACTGCTTACTAATGAAGATTTTTATCCACAAGTAATTTTTAACTGCAAATCATGCCAATAATTATAATAAATGGCTTGTATTTGTTGATATTTTATAGAATATTGTCCTTGAAGACAGAGTGTCATCATTTCCTATAAGCGAATTATCAGCGCAATACTGTAAGCAAATTAACATTGTTTACTATAAGCCTTGTTCATGTAAACTAAACTTTTCAGTTTCTCAGTTTCTGCTACTTGAATAACAGGGATATTTTTTCTTTTGAAGATCAACACTTTCTTTTTGTTGCCATATAGAAAATAAAGAAAAAAAAACAGTGTTTCAACTTGCACAGTTCACAATATTATACAACAAGCAGTGAGAGAGATACTGTTCTGAAAGTTTGTCTTAAAACAAGTTTAAAATTCGGGTTCAATTAACACAACTCTTACTACACTAAGACAAATAGAACTGGGAAAGAGATAAACTTACATTGAAAGTTGCACTTCTAACCTATTTTGCTTAGCATTTCAGTTTCCTTTATATTTTCACTGTGTAATTCATACCCCACTTATTTTTGCACTGTAAGTACAATATCTGAAATTTATAAGGTTTCTCTTGTGAATAGAAGTCTCTTGTGTCCTGAAACTCTCACTTCCTTTCATACTGCTAGCTCATTGTCAGTAATTCTAATGCTCCTGCAATAATCCTCTTTGCGCCCTTGTCCATTGTTCTTAATACAAAATTTGATTCTTTAACATTGTTTGCTGCTACAAGGTTTGATTTTCATGCAGTAGATGCTTCTAAAGTTTGTTATCTAAGCATTTTCTGAAGTTTTAATGGAACAATCCTATTAAAATAAAATTTTAATTCCTATAAATATCCCTTACTCAGAGGTAAATACATTAGGATTCCTATACTAAGGAACTGGGACTTGGAGACGTGTCCCTTAGGGGAGATCCAAGTTTTTCTTTTATTTTCATCTCAATGTATCTAAATTTTTGACCTCACTCGAATATATTATTTTTTTTTAATTTCACTCTCAACTCATTCTAGTGCCCCTTCTTTTTCCAATTAACTTTAACCGATTGCTTTATTCCCCCCATATTTGAGTTGAGTGGATATATATATATCTAAAAATTGTTTCAAATTTTTCGCACATTACTTTTCTTTCAAATTAAGACACATTAAAAATACCAGTGACTGCAAAAATGAAAAATTTGCTAATATTCTCATAGCTTCAATGTGTCCAAATTTTTTTATATCCCACTCAAATATTTTTATCTTTCTTTTCATCCCCCCATTTTGTTATCGTTTCTTTTCATAATTAACCCAAAGTGTCCATGTTATTTTTCTTGTGTTTGGGTTAAGTTTCTGTATTTCTAACTAATTTTTTCGATTTTTTGCATCCATTACTTCTTCTAATGTGAAAATGTTATCCTTTTTAGCTCATAACATTTTTCCCAGTAACTGGAAAAAAAAAAAAAAAAAATTGGGTTTTTCTCTTTATCTCAATGTTTGATTCTTTGATACCACCTTCGATTCAATATTCTTATTGTATCTTTTATTTTTACAGCCTCCTGCCTAGTATTCTTACTAACCTTAATGTATTCTTGTTTTCTAATAAACCTGAAACGTACTTGTAATTTTCTCTCTGTTTAGGTTAGTTTGGATGCATTTCTGAAAACTCTTTCAGATTTTCTTTTGTGCTTTTCCCAAATTACTTTCCCCCAAACTATGTTAAAATGAGAACTTTTCTTTTGTCCCTCCATTCTAGTGCATTCAAAACACAAAAGTTAGGTGTGTCCCTCCATATTTGGTACAATCTTTTGTTTGATATTCAAATCTATTGTGTTTTATTTTTTGACCAATTTATTCTTTTCATCCCTCCCAGGGAATTTAAATTTTTTTTAATGGTTTAAGTTTATTGTTATTGGACTAATCTTCATCTGCATGACAATTCAATTTCAAATAATTTCCGATAAATAGTCAAATTTAATATGTGAGGGGGTGGTTACAGACAGATACATGCAGGAGTAAATAGGATTGCTGCTTTTCAACCATGGAACTCTTAAAAAAAGTTCTCATTAATTTCAAGAATTTTAATGTAATTGTTCACCCTAAGCGCACTCCTAGGTTAAAAGAAGAAATCGGCAGTGACTCCAGTACAATGGAGCCGAAATGGTTTTGCGCGAATAACATTTTGTAAAATACAGTTCTTGTAAAGTTCAATAAGTTTATCCGATGTTTCTTTCAAACTCATTTGTTTTGCTTATAGGCTTTTAAAGCGCTACTATTTACTCGCTAACTGTTTATAGCTAGATAGCAGTTTTAGTTTTCGCCCTGATTTCATCTGGATACTCTGATAATAGACTTCAAAATATCAAATTACTTTCACTGAATCAACTAATTAAATGACAAATCTTAAAAAGCAAATTTAAACGTCACTTTATTAAAAACCATCTTATAGACGTACAACAAGTTGCTTGACGGCATTGGAATGTATTTAGGCATGTTGGCATCTGTTCTGATTCTATCGACACTGGGGAAGAGCATGAAGATGTTCGAAAGCGCCCTGGCTTAAAATTATTCGTTGTGTGTCTGTAAGATGGTTTTTAACCTTTTAAGCGTTGACGAGTTCAACTCATGCATTGTACTACCGCTAAGCGGGTTTGACGAGACTCCTGTGTGTTTGACGGAAATAACACGTCATATGATTTTTTTTATGAGATATTAATTGTGTTTACAATCTTTTACACTAGATGGCAGTAGTAATCCTACAAATTAAATTTTATCAGAGGCAGTATTTCGTAAACGTTCGTAAAAAAAGTTTTGTTGGGATTTCTCATTCAAAGTAATGGTGGCCTCAAATGCTTTCAATCTTATTTCAGCCAAGCGTAAGTTATCTTACATCCTGCAAAAAAGAGCCAACTAGGCAATGTGTTGTATGTTATGCATCCAATAAAACTGGCCAGAAGCTTAGGAAAGAAACCAGGACATGGTGCTCAGACTGTGAAGTTGCTCTTTATCATATTCCATGTTTTTAAATTTATCACACCAAGAGGAACTATTAAAAATTGGAATTGTATGTTTTTTATTTATTGATCTGTTATTATACATGTCTTATTTATTTAATACTTATTTCAGCAAAACACCTTCTCATTCAACGCGCAATCAATGGGGAAAGGGTATGGGAGAAAAACTCCCCACTGCAGTGCGCGCGAAGGGAAATAAATGACACTCTTAAAGGGTTAATAAAGTGACGTTTAAATTTGGTTTTTAAGATTTGTCATTCAATTAGTTGATTCAGTGATTTGAAGTTTGACGTGTCGCCGCTAATGGTATCAAATTACTTTACTAACTTGCTTAGCGGTATATAAATTAAACTTATATAATACATCTGACGAGATTTTACATCCCAGTTAATCTATAAACTTGCCTGGAACACATAAATGCATATACGTACATCAGTCACTAAACATCTTTGGAATACCGAATTTATAACAAAATAAAATATCTCGTGCTTATGTACCAATATTTTATCAAGGAGTAAGTAAATAGATTGAGCTGCAACAATTGTGATTACAGCTTTCCCATACTTGCCTCTTCCCACCTCATCTAGAAAATATATTTATGGTCACCTATGGGACATTCATTTCAATGCGTTACATGACTACAGAGTAGTTTCATTAGTACAAGATGGCTATACTCCAACGGTTGTTAGGCGAGTGTCATGTTGGGTTTATCCAATCATATTGCGCGAGTCATCCCTTTACATGAAATGTAATAGGATTGTTCAAATGCTTTAAGCTATCATGTCTGATTGCGTCTGCGTAGAATAAGAATTATTGATTTGTTATTTTTAGAGAAATGTTGAAGAATCGTTCGTTTAATGAGTCATTCGTTATATACAAATGTAAACAAGTTGTTTGTTTTATTTTATTAAATTATTGTAAGATAGAAAGATTACTGAATATTACGCGATTTCTTTTTATGTTGCGGAATATAAACGAAACTTTTATTAATCGAAATATCTTTATGCTAAAGTTCCTTAGTTCAGGAAATGTAGCTCCTCCTTGCCTATTAATGCACTTTTATGTTGTGCTTTTGGAATTTTGTTTAGTAAAAACTTTTGAAGTATTCAAATTGGCATAAATGGTAGCACTTATCCTTTACAAAGTACTTATCCTTTACAAAAGATACAATTAATATCCTTTTGTAAAGGATAAGTACTTAATTTTCTTATTGTGGTGATAATTTTTTAAAAGAGGAACGCATAAGCAAATCTTCGAAATGATGTTTATCTTGGTATTAGTACTATATGCAAGAGTAATAAATTCGAATCCAAGGTATATGTTTGCACAAGTGGAATAAATGAACAGAAAATTGCGTAAATTAAACTATTTTAAAATAGGATTTTTGATAATGTGGTTGCACAACCTTTATTGGAATATTTCATTAGTTGATTATTAGCTGTTGTACCTGAGTATATGATAAGTCATTTGTCTGTTTGATGTGTCAGAATTTCTAGGAAAAGATGTGTATCAAAATCTAATTGTACCCCCAATAAAGAACCTGTGGTTTACTGAATATGTCTGAAAGAATAAGGGGGGATTTAAATATAACTGATAGACCATTTGTCTGTGAAATTTGTGCAAAGTCTTTTATACGGAAAGGAGATCTAATAAGACATAATTTTTTACACACAGGCGAGAAACAATTTCTTTGTAATTTATGTGAAAAGTCATTTGCCAGAAAATGGTATTTGAATCAACATTTACGTGTGCATACTGGTAAGAAACCATTTGACTGTAAAATATGTCAAAAATCATATGCAAGGAAACATAATTTGGATAAGCATTTATGCTTGCGTATTGGAGAGAAGCCTTTTGTATGTGAGATATGTCAGAAAGCGTTTACACATAGAAATTATTTAAATATTCATCAAATTGTGCATGCTGGTAATAAGTCATTTGTCTGCAAAATATGCCAAAAGTCATTTACAAGAAAATATTTTTTAGATCGTCATTTGCTTGTACATACTGGAAAGAAGTTGTTTGTATGTAACCTTTGTCAAAAATCATTTACGGGAAGAGCTCATTTGAATCAACATTTGCTTGTACACACTGGAGAAAAACCATTTGTATGTGATTTTTGTCAAAAATCATTTACTCGAAAGTTGTGTTTGGAACAACATTTGTTTGTACATACTGGAGAGAAGCCATTTGTATGTGATTTATGTCCAGAATCTTTTGTTAGTAAATCTAATTTGGATCAACATTTTCGTAAACATACTGGTAAGAATCTATTTATATGTAATTTTTGTCAAAAATCCTTTACTCGAAAATCCCATTTGGAACAACATTTGTTTGTACATACCAAAGAGAAGCCATTTGTCTGTGAAATATGTCAGAAAGCATTTTCAAAAAAATTTGTTTTGGAACAGCATTTTTTATTACATAGTGGAAGGAAACCATTTGTGTGTGAAATATGTCAAAAAGCATTTGCACAAAGAAGCAATTTACATCATCATAAATATGTGCACACTACCAAGAAACCATTTGTATGTGATGTTTGTCAAAGATCATTTGTAAGCAGAACTTGTTTAGTAAAACATTTACGTGTACATACTGGAGAAAAGCCATTTATATGTGATTTATGTCAAAAATCATTTAATCAAAGATTTCATTTGGATCGACATTTGCTCACACATACTGGAGAGAAGCCATTTGTCTGTAAAATATGTCAGAAAGCATTTGCACAAAGAAATTATTTAAACAAACATATACTTGAGCACTGAGTTCTATAAATTAAAAATTACAAGTATAAAAACTCCAGGACCTGACACTTGCAGTAGATAAAGCACAGGGCCTAATTGAATTTGGAACAATCCTACTAAACATTTTAATATTTATTTATACCTTCAAATAAATGCTTAAAACAAATGTCATAATGAGCATCTGGATCATACAGCATTAATTTTGCTGAGATATTGAATAACTTTACTGAATTTTTCTTACACGTCACTCATATTCTTATTTATTTTTAAAAAGGTTACTTGAGTATTATTACCAATATATGTTGGCATGCTTTATAAATGGCTGTCATGAAAAAGTGTTATTTACTTTTTGATGTTTTAAGTTTAAAAAAAACTTTTGTTTACTTTTTAAATTAAAAAAAAATTCTGTTTCCTTTCAAATGCTTTAATTATTTAAGAAGTTGTTTAATTTATTTAAGAATTGGTAAAGAAGCATCTGCTTTGGCTATAAACATTGTGGAAGTTGTTTTAATGCTCAGGTATCATTTATTCATGTTTTAGATTTCGTGCCAAGATAAAACTCAATATTAAAAGAAATGAAGCCACCTATAAAAAGTTATTGTTTAATTTGTTAACTATTGCTCATGAAAACATTGACAGAAGCTCCTGTTTAATAGAGCTAAAATAGTTTTGTGTGAATAACGTCTTTCTTTGTGGGTGCTTTGTCTTTTTTTAGACATATTGAAAACAGTTTAAAATATTAAAATTAAAACCATTATTTCAAAATAGTTCAGAATTCTAAAATAATGAAAATACAACCATTATATTTTGAAAATTAAGAACCTGATCTGAAACCCAATATTATATCCTTGTACGGCTTTTAAAGGGCTACAAATTACTTGTAAGCTGTTCACTTTTAATTTTTAATCCAATTTCAGCTGAATACTTTGACCATAGACTTCATATCAAAATATCAACTGATTTGACTTACTTGCTTTGTGGTACTGATATCTAGACTTACACAATATCTCTGAGATTTAAGATTCAAGTGAATCTATTAACTTGTCTAGCAGGACATAGATATGTGCTAGAATTTCATACTTCTAATTCTTCTCGTCAAACCTCATCAATTATTAAACTTATTTATAATCCTTAAGTTCACTTCACGTCTAAATTTCTTTTAAACAAAACAAAATATCTCATGTTTGTGCACCAATATTTCATCAAAAATGAAACATATTGAGCTGCAACACTCATGACGTTAATGTTACAGAGCCCATTGAAAAATTTTAACAAGTCAAAATATTAAAATATCGAAATTATAATGGCTTATAGTGTAAAAATTAAGAACTTGATCCAAAATTAAATTATTTATCCTGGTAGAGCTTTCAAAGGGCTACAAATTACTTATAGTTTATAACTAACATTTGCAGTATGGGTCATTCCGTGTTAATTCAGCCAGGCCATGACACCCACCAACTCAGATTTTCATGAAACTATTTTCACTTATACTATCATTGTGTTGTTTTTACTTGTTACTATCATTAATCCATGTAAATTTTTTCACCTTTAGATTGATTTAAATTATATACTGATATTGCCGTTTTTTAATATTCCCATTGACTTCAACTAATATTTTCCCTGTAATCGATGTTTAGGATGTCTCTCTGGGGTTCTAAATTAGACATTCTGGGACACTTTTTCAGAGGTAATATCGCTAACCCTCTCCAATTTTCTGTTCTTACATTTTCATTTTTATTACTAGCAATTTTCTTATGGCACATTTGACAAATTCTTTTTTCACCTTAGCCCTTTTCTCGGGAAGGGTTTTCAGTTTCTGGAATGGAACATCTAAACAAAATATGCACGGGCTTTTGAACATAAATGCACTAATGGGTGTGTCACCACACTGTAACCTAATCATTTGGGTGTTAACTCTTTATATACTTCCTTTGTCAATTGAACAGTATCATTCAGCAAATTCGGGGTTTCCATAAATGCTGCAAATTTTGAGGACACTAGTTTGTTTGCCGATTGAGCTGCTACGAGTTTCATTGGTTCTTTCATGTACTTTATATGCGTATCAAATAATACATCAGCATACATACAGAGAATGTGTTCTGTTAGGTCATTAAAACTATTCTCTACAGACAGACTGCTGTAAGTTTAAGAACCCCAATCAAAAATTGATACCTTCACAGCCGATAATAAAGGCAATCGTTTCACCAAGTCTATAACATTTTACCACTTCTGGTGGGAATTGTAGGTTATCGTGATCACCTTTTTCGTGATGAATTTTTATTAAACAGTCTTTGCTATATCACGTTCATATTAGGTGGCCCATATCAGAACACTTTTCCATTCCAGTCTTGTGCTGGAGTTGCTCATTTCCTTCAGATTATCAATTGAATTGTTTATGAGATTTATGAAGTCAGTTTTCCAAGGCAATGCGTCTTTTCAAATTGCACTTTGAAACTTCACATTAAGTTAGTAGCTAAGCTTTTGTGTCAACTCCTTTAAATTTGCTCTGCGCTAGTGATATTGTATATTACTTGCTAACAATATTTGTGCTACTGTACGAATATAGCAGCTATCTAGTATGACTGCTTTCATTATGCAGAGGACCCCACATCACTATTATTTTTATGATGTCAGCGACATCACACCATAAAAAGCACAAGGTTTTTCTACTTGCTCTGTCTTGAATACTAAACTTAAGCAAACCTCCAAATAGTCTTTTAAACCACTATACTGAATAATGGTTTGAACAGTAGCCACAAGTATGGTTGTGGAGAGGACACAAAATATTTCTTTTGGTAGTACGCCGGCTTCAATCACCCAAACAGCAAACCAATGATGAATCATTATTTTACCTTGCCTCTTTGATAACATTCTGCTGAGATAAAAGTGCTTCCGTGCATCATTAACTATGGCTCCAAAAAAATATGTAAGATGATTTCACGTATGGTTTTTCAATTATTTAACTGGACTGCCATTAGAATTAATGCTTACTTTCAGAAGTGAATCCTTCTTACAGTACATTAAGTGGATCATAATTAATTCATTGAATAAATCATTTTTATTCATTATTGTACATCTTATGATTGATTCGTATAATTGAGTAAAATTCTTTTGATTTTAAAACACACAATACTTTTGCAGTTGGGTTTGCAAATGGTTTGGGACTGGATTTTCAAACATCATAATTATTCTGACTTGGAGACTTTTATATGCTACTGCTGTTTGTCCTTGTAGCATTGTTGTTGCTGCATGTTCTTTAGGCTTTCTTACTAATTGATGATTTAAAGACGATTGGCAAATGGTTTTTCAACATACTTACAGTGTATGTATGAGGACTCATGATTCACCAAATAGCTTATTCATAATATGCCCTTGCAGTTCAGAATAACACGGGAAGAATTGGACTGACATTCGAATATACACTCTTTTGCAAAAAAACGAAACACCCCTAAAAAATACTCTGATTATCTCGAAATTTCGCATGCAAATTCTTTTATACCAAGTATGCAAATGATTAAATTTGCAAGGTCAATGAGTGTTAACTGCGGTCATAGCGTGCGTTTCTACTGCGCAACTAGCATCCTATAAAACAGGTTAAAAATGTGGACGATTTATCTTTGCGCGTTATCGGTGCTGCAGCTCCGTGGAGCCACAACTAATAATGCCGTTACGACGTAGCCGAAGACCTTATAAGCAATTAGACGAGTTCGAACTTGGTCGTATAGTCGGGATGCGTGCAGCTGGCTAGCCATACCGAGCAATAGGCCGCCACCTGCACCGAACTGACACTGCTGTGCAAAGGTGCTGGTAGCAATGGTTGCTGCAAGGAACTCATCGGCGGAATGAAGGTTCTGGAAGGCCAAGGTGCACGAATGCGAGGTAAGATCGGATGATTGTGCGACTGGCCCAACGGCATCATTGTCCGCCATCCAACGTGCTACAACCTCTTCCATACCACCCGTGGTACCTTTAACCATCTTATGGCTCTTGGCTGAGGTGGGGGTTACGCTCACGGCGGCCTTTAAGACGTCTGCCCATAATCCCACAATATCGACAGAGTCGTTTGGAGTGGTATCGTAGTCGAACATCATAGCTGCCAGCAGACTGGCAGATAGTCTTGCGATGAATCACGCTTCAGTCTTTCAGCAGGTGACCATCGGGTACACGTGTGGAAGCGCCAGGGCCAGCGGTCCTAATCAGCCTATGTTTTACACGGGCACACAGACCCTTTCAAGAGGTTGGTGGTAGGGTACGGTCCCTGTGAATGCCCCCCACTGGGTTCCGGTCTAAATTGGGTGGCTCTTCCCGGCCTTCCAAACAGTTACCTTACACCTTTTTGTTAGATCGGATGGTCTGGATCTCAACAACAACAAAACGGACATAGCAATTACCTCTGGTGTGGGGTGCTATCTCTTACGACAGCAGGTCGCCCCTAGTCATTCTGCGTACAACTTTAACAGCTCAAGCTCAACGATATGTTGATGAAATCCTGTGGCCGTTTGCGTTACCCTTGATTGCACGTTATTCTGGGGCCATTTGCCAACAAGATAAAGCCACGTCACGTACGGCTCGTATATCTGTGGACTGTCTCCGTGCTGTTGATACTGTTCCTTCGCCAGCAAGGCCACCAGACCTTTCGCCAATCTAACATGTATGGGACATGCTAGGCCACCAGATTCAGGCACCCCGAAATGTAGCAGATCTGAAGCAACAATTGAGGAATGTCTGGCAGAATGTATCGCAGGATGACATTAGAAAACTTTATCACTCCTTACCTAGATGTATACAAACATGCATTGCCGCCAAGGGGGGTTTACATCAATTACTGATTTGAAAATCAATGTGCAATTGCTAACCATTGATGTGTCCTGCGGCCTTGATTTTATAATCATTTCACTACCTATGTGTGAGCTGTACGTATATTTAATTTCAATAAAAACAGTCACTTTCTTCATGTGTTTTGCATAAACAATAGGAATTAAAACAGAATAGGAATTTAGTTTTTTTTTTTGGCTATGCCTTCTCAAGACATCGATACGTCGTTTTTAGTGATACCAAAGACTTCAAGAGACAGAGTTATTGTAAATGTTAAAACTGATATGCTGCTGCATTATCCAAGGATGAATGTTTAGAATGCTCGTTTGATGTTTCAGGTGATGGAGTAGCTTGTTGATGATGTGATGCTTATTTTTCATTTGCAACAACTGACACAGATAGTAGAGAATACAAGTATTTACTTGAATAGTCTTCCGCTGATTTTAAACCAAACTGTCAAAGGGGGGGTAAATCCATTTCATGAAACAATATCATTCTTAGCACTCCCAATTAAATCCATTGAAACTTGCCTGTCTACAGAAGGCGGTTTTTTTATTTTACAATTATCTTGGTTCCAGTTCTTTAAAATTCCTTTAAAAAAAACGTAGAGATTTCGTAGTCGTCACTCGAGTGCACAAATTATGTAGTAAATATGGATAACGCACTTTACATCTTATGTAGTAAATATGGATAATGCACTTTACATCATCACACATCACTTAAGTGTTTCAGAATCATCAGAAACATTCCTAATATAAAAATTTGAACTGATCTGATAGTTGTTTGAGTTCCCAGATATAACATTTTGTGTATGACTTGCAAATGGAAAAACTTAGCATCATATAAATGATTCGATGAGGGGAATTTTCTGCATGTTAAAAAAACGAGTATTCGAAACTTCAAAGGGCAAAAGATTGAGAACGGCTGCTGTTGCCAAACCCTTGAAATGAAAAAAGATAGAGAATTATGTGATTACGAAATTAAATAATCAGGAAGGTAATAAAAGGAAATAATCAGTTGATAATAAATAAAAGGAAGTAATCAGTTTCGCGAGTTAAATTCATCAATCAAACTACTAATACAGTGATTCAGACTAGGTTAAAAAGGGATATAACCCGAAAAATAAAAAAAAAAGGTTTCAGAAACTATGAGTTAACTTCATCAACTATAAAAAAATATCAATCACTTAGTCTACTCAAAAATATCCGTGAACGAGACCGGAAATAAGAAGGATATAACAAAATTGATAAAGAAAATCTATATATGAGCCAACTTTTAAAATTTAGATAAGTATACAAACAATTTTAAACTACTATTGGATGAGATTGGAATTAAGAAAGAACTAATTAAATAAATGACCAAATAACAAAACAGAAACATTATTTCGGAAGCTATATGAGCTGTAAATGAAGTTGTGAGGATTCTGTTATTTATTATAATTTTATTCTAATTCTACTTTTTCTTGATTTTAATTTATGTCCCAAACTTCTCAACTTTCATTCCGAAAAATCGCATACTCATGACTGGCCAGATCTATAAGAAGGGCAGACTTTAGAATTACGTCTTTGCCGTTCTGCCGAGTTCGCGCGCGTCTGTGTGTTATGATCTTCCATGGAAAGTAGCAACGAGGGTTATAGCCTACAATCTTGTGAGTATATGGGTCATTCTTTTCATCTTTCTTGTTACAAGATAATTTTTTTCTATTCTTCAACATGTTTTCTGCATTATATTTTAACTTGGGTGGATTAAACTAAAAAAACAGTAGCAGCGATCATTTTGGGGAAATTAAATAAAAAATGCAAATTTTTATTTTCAAGACAAGTAAATGACAGAATGACAAGGGAATGACACTTAATATAGGCAACTACTTTGTCAGTAGTATATATATATATATATATTTATATATATATATATATATATATATATATATATATATTATGTCCAAGTAGAAATAGTTTATAGATATAATCTATCTATTTCTTCAGAAACATACATGTTTTGTGTCTGCTTCGTAAAATGCTTGGACTTGAGAACGAATTTTACGAAGTGAACAAACACTTCCATTTGTTTAGGCTTAGCCCTTTTCTCACGTGTATAGCGATATAGCTTGTTTTATTAAGTTTTTCTTTTTTCGTTTCCATACCTTTGAATTTTGTTGATTTTCTGTAACTTGATAGCTTGTGTTTTGTATTTTTTATCCATTTGATTGATGATTTGCTGTATTATATTTTATTCTGTGGGTGTTTTTAAAAAGTTAGGTTTATTGTGTTACATCTTCTTACTTTTCGTTCATTGGATTTTCAAACTACTACTAATATATATATATATATATCATTAGAAAAATAAAAATTTTGCTTTCATTGCAGTCTTATATTTAGAACTAACTTCTTATTTATTTTATCTTTTAAAAAGAAAATCTAGTTTAAATGTAATTCACCTGTTCTTATGTCATTCCCTTGTCTACCAAGAAGAGAGGTAAATGACGACAGGGGAATGACAAACCATGTGACTTTACTTTCTGAGTATATGAGTTTTATTTGCATTTAAGCCTAAATATCCAGTTTGCTATACTAACTAGGCACATCTATATCTTAAAAAGTATTATATACTTTTTTATTCTGAGAATAATTAAAGACAGGTTAATGATAAGGAATTAAATACTTACCCCAAATTGTTCAGTTTTATAATATTTCCCTGCAAAGAATGATAGCTAGAACATAGTCGAACTCCTGAAATGGTAAATATGGACTTTAGTAGAAAAGAATAATACTTTAATCACAGACTAGAGTTTGTAGGGTTAAGATCAAAAATGTATAGTTTGAAAACATCCATCATGGAAAAGAAAACTGCTAAACGTGTCAATAAGAATGCTGTGAAGAGATTCTTTCATCATCAAGATTACTATAACTGCTTAACAAGACGTAAATGTAATAGAGTTGAGCAAATTAAAATTGCTAGTAAAGATCAGAAGATTTATACTGTGAAACAAATTAAAATGGGGTTATCACCCTATGATGATAAACGATATATTTTAAATGATGGAATTAAGAGTTTAGCTTATGGTCATTATCAAATTTAAATGATAAAGCCATGCGAAATTAAAAAATTGTAGCGGTGTATTGTATACATCGGGTGGTGGTGGGACTACAATGTTTAGAAAAAGTGAATTCATTTACATATATTGCAAGAAGCTGGATATGATCAAGTAGAATCATGATGAATTATACTAAGATACATTACTGACAGAATTCAATTTAATTAAAGGTGCTCTAACATGGTAAAGATGCTTATGGATCAAAATCCGGAATGATTGAAATATATATACACACACATTGAATGCTCAAGATATACAAACAAAATGAAATTTGCAAGCAAAAGATTAGATTTATACTGTGAAGAGAAAAAACTTTATATTTACTTACTGATTAATAACATCCTTCTTATCTGACTGATAAAAATCTCCATTCATAGAAAAAAATCACGTGGCAAGATGAAGTTCCACCCCTTTCCATCCGGAGCTATGTTTTAACATGGAGAAGTATAGCTCCGGAATTTGCCCATGTTAAAGTATAGCTCCGGATGAGCCCCAATAATATCACCCAATTAGTTTTGGATTGAACCCGGGTTGAAAAAAATGAAATACATTGAAACCTATGGGACCTAATTTTTGAAACATTTCGTAAGCGAATTTGAAATTCACAAATTGCTTCGAAATTTTTCAAAAATATTCAAATTATCCCATAAAAAATATGAAAAAAAATTTCAACAATATATATTCGGTAGTTTTTTTAAATAAAAATTAAAATAATAATTGCACCCATATTATATAAAGAGATCACGTGACCCACTGCAAAATAAAATATGGCATCCATCTTGTGTCAAAATCGTGATTTTTAAGGTTCTTTTTAATTTATATTTAGTGTTGTATCCGTCCTAAAACCGCTTTATTTTTGCTTAATTTCTGTGCATCTACATTCTGAAACAACGCAATTACAATATATTTGAGTTTAAATTATCATCAAACTTTGATTATTTCTACAACAAAGCCTAATTTTCACTTATGGAGAATGTAAACAGATAAAGATGTAGGATGAGTTGTTTAAGAATTGTTGAATTTCTTTAACAAAATTATTTAGCTCTGGAGTCTGCAATATAGCTGATATGAATGAAACATTCATTGATTTTACATAGAGACGCACACGATTTTAAGGCAGGCTTTTTCGATGAAGTTTTAAGCATAGAGTTAAATTACTTGTACCTCCATGGTTTTAAGTTTTTAAATAAAATAAATTACTGTAGTATTGTGATGAATCAAAGGAATGGAATAAAAGTATATGAATGAAATATTTACAGCTTGTACATAGAGATTCAGGCGATTTATATTTGAATGACGTCATTTGAATGAAGTTCATTTTTTTCGATGAAGTTTTAAGTTTTCAAATATAATAAATTACTGTAGTATTGTGATAATTTTAAAAATACTACCGCTGAATATATCGCATTTTAGAGGAGTTTAAATAAAATTGTATTGCACTTGGAAAGTGTTTCATAATCAATGCTTTATGCATGATTGATCTTTCTTGTTTTAAATTGTATGATTTAATATAAAACATCAAATTAAAGGAAAACTTGAAAATGAAGGTTTGTAAATGAAGTTGTGATTTTTTTATTTGACTGTTGGGACACACAGGGAAATGACATTTAATAAAAGAACTAAATTTTTAAATATTAAAAAGATAAATTGTTAGTTTAGCTAATAGGTGACAAATATGAAAGACAATATAGTAAAACTGACCAGTGTCCAAAATCACTCCCAAGCCATGCAAACTTTTATGGAAACACCTGGGACATGTAAAACTTTCGTTTACAGAAAATAACCCATATCCTTCTTAATTCCAGTCTCATTGACGAATATTATTGGGTAGACTAATTGTTTGATATTTTTAGTTGATGAAGTTAGCTCATATAGCTTCTGGAACCGCTTTTTCCCCGTTATTTTCCGTGTTATATTCTTTTCTGATCTAAGCTCAACCACTATTAATAATGAAGTAAGTTTGAATGATGAATGTAACTCTCAAAACCGATAACTCTCTTTTGCTATTTTCTTCTTAATGAGTGCCTCATTTCCCTGTATTTTTCTACATTTTTAGCTTTACAAGGATTTGACTATTTTTACTTCCCCTAAACTTCATTTTTTACCAATAACTTAACGTTTGCTATATTTCTTCTCTGATTTTAAAATTTCAATTCAACGTTTAAGATTTCATTCTGAGTGCCAGCTCCCCTTGTCTTCCTAGATGGAGAGAAGGACCCTTTATCGTCAGCGTAATGATATGTACGCATGGATATGTTAATGGTTGTTTTTTAAGGTGCCGATACCACCCGTTTTGCGAATTTTTACGGCTCTTGGGCTGATGGTACATATGTCATGTCCCTGTAGTTATTCCAACATCTCCAGCTGAAATAAGTGTGGCAGCAGCGTTTGAAACATTACAGAACAGGCGTGCGTGAGCGTATTGGACACCAAAATAAACGACATTTTCGTAAGCTGTTAGACAACATGGACATTCATATACCTCGTGCAACAACAAGTGAGTTCTGTGATGGAAGTGCTCTTAGCAAAGCACATAGACAACCTTTCAAGCCACGCCCTTACAGAGCTAAGTCAATGGGTGAGGTGATTAAAGCAGATGTAAATGTATCTATGTCTGTTGAGTCCTTTAGTGGTGCACGATATTATGTGTGTTTCAAAGATGACTATAGCAAATATTATAAAATTTTCCTTCTGAAAAAGAAAAGTGAAGTCAGTTCTTGCCTACGCCTGTTTCTCGATGAGACTGTTAGTCATGACCATGTTGTAAAAGCATTGCGTTGTGATGGTAGAAGGGAATTTGACTGTGGTGAGGTTTGGCAAATCCTTGCTGAAAAGGGTATAGGCTTGATATTAAGCATGCCATACACATCTGAACAAAATTGAGCTGCAGAAAGGGAAAATAGAACTGTTGTGGAACTTGCACGTTCTATGCTTTCTGTGAGTGGGCTGCCTCGATCCTTGTGGATCCATGCATGTGAAACATTTATTGAATCGTGCAAGCATATCACCAGAAGGAAGCAGAAGTTCACATGAGCTTCTGACTGGGCAACCAGTGACCAAATTTGAACATTTGCGTGTGTTCGGAACTGACTGTTATGCTCACATGCCCAAGAATTTTAGACGTAAATTTGATAATAAAAGTGTTCCAGGTCACGTTGTGGGATACGTCAATGGAAAAAATGGTTATCAAATTTATGTGTCTTTCGACCATAAAATCATATAATATCGTGATGTAGATTTTAAGCCTGAACGTCTTTCTACCTCTCCAGTTACAGTAGAAGTGGAGGAAATCTCAACTGCAGAGAGATGTCAAAATTCTCAAGTTGAAGATGAGTTAAATGATTCTGAAGCTGGATCAAAAGTTAGACGATCCAAAAGAAATAGAGACATGCCTGCTTGGATGAAGTCAGGAGAATTTTTTTAGCAAGTTCAGCTGTGGTAGAAGAACCAGAAGATCCTTGTTCTCTGAGGATCTTTCTTCAAATGATGGAGACTTGTGGCTTGGGGCCATGAAAGAGGAAATAGATGCTCTATATAAAAAGGACACATGAGAGCTAGTTGAAAGGCCCAAGAGCTCTAAAGTCATCAACTGTCGGCGAGTGTTGAAGAAGGAACTTAATCCTGATGGTACTGTAGAACGATATTGAGCTCGACTGATTGCGAAGGGATATGCTCAAAAAGCTGGTTTTGATTACGATGAAACGTTTAGTCCAGTAGCACGATAAGACACAATAAGATCTGTTCTATCTGTAACTGCAAATAATCAACTACATCAATTTGATGTAAAGACTGGATGATTCATTGTTTTTGTTTTGAAATCGTTAATCTGTGACTGTGATCGTGCATACATATACTTTTGTTTGAATTTACTAGTTTTTTCGCTCCAGCCTTTTCGTCAGGAGAGGTTGGGTGGCACTTGCGCTCTGTTCCTTGGGGAAATTTGGTTGTAGCTGTCTTGGTGTATTTTTTCTTTTCGCTTGCTGTTCGGTGAGTGCAGGGATTTGGCTCCTTTCTAGGTTTGAGTCGCTGTCTTCCCGGGGGTAAGTAGGTTTTCGTTGTTCTTTGTGACGGTGCTTTGGGTCGGCTGTTGTTGGTGCTGTATCTGGATTTGAAAATGGCGGGTTTCTCCCCCCCTTCGGGGTGGAATGACTCCCTCTTTGACTTGGAATTACCCGCTCTGATAGAATGTGCGCATGACTTATGATGCAGAGAATTCACCTTTTTCTTGATTCCCTCGTCCCCCTTGCGGGTGGGCAATCCTTATAGGCAAAGAAACAACATTCTAAGAAATTGCTCTAATCATTCGGAGGTTTCAATTCCTTACAAAACTAGAGCGGGAAATATACTTATAAAAGCAGAAACAAAGAAAGCAGCCTTGGAAATTATACAGATAAAACATATTGAAGACATTCCAATAACTGTAAAGTTAAACCTTGATAATATCCTATCGGACTATGTTATAAATGGTATTGACACAGATATCACATTGGAGGAGATAATGGAAAACCTGAAGCACCAAAACATAGTAATTTATGAGATTTGCAGATTTAAAAAAAAAATAGAGAATGAAATAAGATCACTAAAAACAATCAAGTTTCGTACACCAACTCTAAAAACACTTGAAAAAGTACACATAGGAATGCAAATATACTATATTAAACCCTTTGAAGAAAAACCCAGGCAATGCAAAAAATGCTGGATGTTCGGGCATGGGAACAACAATTGTAGATCACAAGTTACATGTAAAATATGTACAGGTAATCACGACGAAAGAGAATGTCCTAACCCTACTGTCCTAAAATGCAGAAATTGCAAATTGGATCATGCAGCTGATAGTGAAATTTGTGAAGCTAAACAGAAGGAAATGAATATTTTAAAATTGAAAAGAGAGGGAAAAATTACTTACAGGGAGGCAAAAAATAAGATAAACTCATCATATGCAGAAAAAGTAAAAAAGGACCTAAGACAGGTAGAAAACACGCCACTTAATGCCGTAACCCAAGTTGAAATCCAGGTAGAGGTTATAACTGAAATAGTTTTAAGAATTGTGCAACCCTTAATGGAGAAAATGGAACAAACTATAGCAAAACAAAATATGTTCATACAACAAGTAATGGATAGGCAAAATTTACAACCAAAATATGAGGAAAAAGAAAAAATTGGCTACAATCAAGAGGAAGAAGACTATATAGAACAGCAAAATAATAGACAAGAACAAAAAATAGAGACAAGGACGGAAGGGAATGATAAAAAGACAAAAGAAAGAAGTCAGCAAAGAATTAAACGTATGAATGAGGAGTCTCATATAAAGAATAACAATAACAAAAAAAAATATGAAAATAATGAACAAGAGGAAAATGACAGGTTTCAGGTTGAAGAAATGGTTGTTTAACTCTGGTGCTTGGTCTGCTGTTGTTCGGTTTGCGTTTTTGGTTTTTTGGGTGTTTTCTCGGCTTTTTCTATCATCCAATGGAACATACGTGGCGCTAAAAAGCGCCGCCCTGATCTCAATTTTCCCCACTCTTTCCGACAGGCAGACATAATTTTATTACAAGAAACTTTCCTTAAACCTCATCAATTGTTTTCCCTCAAGGGCAAAGTTATTTTTAGGTTTGACCGTCCTAGCCAGTGTAGTGGAGGCGGTCTCCTCATAGCAATAAAGAAAAACATAAGTGCAAACATTATTAAGCAAAGGATGTTTCCGGAAATAGAATTTTAGGAGATGGAAATTTATAATCAAAAACATAAATTCAATATCATTAACATATACTGCAGGAAAGGTATACAGAATAATAATATGCTCAAGGAGATCAAAATAGAAAATAATACGAACTACCTCATTGCAGGAGACTTCAATGCCTCGCATAAAAACTGGGGTTTCTCCACCAACCAGAGTGGGGAAAGGTTATCCGATTGGATTCAAGATCAACACCTTCTTATTCTCAACCATAAGACTGGGACAAGGATAGATGGGAGGGGTGCTTTGTCGGCCCTGGATTTGACCCTTTGCTCGCCAGATATTGCAGCTGACATTACTTGGAATGTTCTCCCGGATAATCTGGGAAGTGACCATTTCCCTATCATTACTAGTTTTAACCGTTCTGTTGGAAGTGAAACCTACGGCAGGATAAATTTTGATTGGAAAATTTTTCATGAAGAAATTAAAAAATATGAGGAAGACTTAAAAGAACCCGAAAAGTTTTGCAAAATAATGAAAAGTACAATTAACAACAGTAAATCTATCCAGGAATTGCCTAAACCGAGAGTCCCCTGGTGGAACATGAAATGCAGTTTTATTCGAGCAAAAATGAGAAAACATCTTAACAAAGCAAAGAAACATAACAGTTGCGAAAATTGGAACGAATATAAGAAATACAAAGACAAACTAAAAAACCTTTTAAAAACCCTTAAAAGAAGTCATTGGGCAAATATTTGTAAAAGAACGGCAAAAAACAATAACATCTACAAAATCATCAGACAGATCAACAGTTGCACCAGCTCCTCTTACCAAAGTATTAATTATATCAGCCACAACAATAGTATAGTGACTTCAGCTACAGATCAGGCCAATCTGTTCAGCCAACAGTACAACAAAAAGCAGGAATATCCAATTTTACCGATAAGCTTTGTCGACACCGTTTCCTCTTCGCTTAATAAAGATTTTTCTTGGGCAGAATTCAAAACTGCAATTAAACATACCCGCCAATCGACTCCAGGGCATGATGGAATCACGATAAGAATGATAAAAGATCTTCCGGAAGCAGTTCTTATCTCACTTTGGAATATTGGAAATATTAGTTTTAGAACAGGTAGAATCCCCGCGGACTGGACACATACGATTATTATCCCGATCCTGAAACCCTATAAAAACCCCAACGACATAAAAGCCTATCGTCCTATTGCACTTACTTCAACAATAGCCAAAATTATGGAAAGAATGATTCTAACAAGATTAATAAATGATACATATTATAAAAACAAGTTGTTTCACAAAAATAATTATGGTTTTGTGCCTTATAAGAGTTGCATCACTTTATTAGTAAAAGCTCAACATGATATCCTGCTGGCAAAGAAAAAAAAATTACATTTTCTGCGTAACTATAGATCTCAAAGCAGCATATGATTCCATTTGGATTGACGGATTACTAAAAAAAGCAGCGACCAAAGGCATCCAAGGAAAAATAGGCTTATGGATACATAATCTTTTAAATCAAAGGACCAACCAAGTCAAATGGAGAAACGCCCTCTCAAAAAAGGAAAATAGTAACCAAGGACTTACTCAAGGTTGCATTACTAGCCCGTTCTTATTTATGCTATATATGAATGATCTGTTTCAACACATTACTGAAGAAGTTACATGTCTAGTTTATGCAGACGACATCATTTTGTACAGCGACGATAAAGAAGAAAAAGAAGCAAGAAGAAAACTTCAAAATGCCATAAATATTTGCAACAAATGGTGCAAAAAATGGAAACTATCTATCAATCCCGAAAAATGCCAAACAATAAATTTCACCAATGAAAAGAAAAAGATACAATGCGGAATAAAAATAAATAATGTAGTTATACCGGAAGTAAACAAAATAAAAATTTTAGGAATCATTTTTGACAGAAACTTAACCTGGAAGGATCATTTTGATTACTTAAAACAAAAAAGTGCAAAAGTTTTAAATGGATTTAAATACATTGTCTCGAAAAAATGGGGAGCAGGTTCAACCCATCTACTGAAGATAGGAAACGCAACGATAAGAAGTCAAAGCGAATATGGATCTCCGATTTTCAGTACAGCAAGCAAGACTCATTACAAAAAAATTAATCCCATTTATAATAGTATGCTACGCATTGCAACAGGTCTTCCGAAATGCACCCCTCTCAGCATCCTTTTTGCAGAGACAAATTCTACTCCTCTTCATGAGCGGCACGAGACACTGGCAAAAAAGTTTTTTATCAAAAATGTATTTTTGGGAAATTGGTCCCCTTTACATGAAACCATTTGGAATCCCCCGCCTCAGATTTATGATAACTGGAAAACTGAAAAGGCTCCCATTACTACTAAAATGAAAAACATATTTGAAGATTTTGGAATTTACAAAACTGACCTTCTGAAGTGGACCCCACCGATTGGTAACATCAAATACAAGATATTCACAAATGAAATGGATTTCCAGAATAAAAACCTTCCAGATCAAATAATACAAGCTTATTTTAACAAGTTCATCGAAAATAAATATAAGTACACTCTAATTGGAACTGATGGATCTAAAACCGATCACGGGAGTGCAATAGGAATAGTTATCCCTAGCCTCCACATTAGCAGAAGTTACTCGACATCCAGACTAAATTCGATCTTTACTATAGAGGCGCTGGCCATTTTAAAAGTTGTAGAGGAATGCATAAATAAGGAAAATAAGTACATAATTTGCACTGACAGCCTAAGCTCACTTAAAAGCCTAAAAAATATTGGGAAAAATTCGCCTTGTATTATACTTCATATCCACAGGGCTCTTATGGAAAAAGCTAACGAAGATAATATAATACTCATATGGACACCTGGGCATAAAGGCATACAAATAAATGAACAAGCAGATGCGGCGGCAAAACGGGCACATCTTCATAACACTATTCCTGGAATAGCGGGAGAAGATATAATAAAGGCCATCTACAACAAAGAAAAAGAAAACAACAGGAATAACTGGTATAGATACAAGAATCAAAGATTTTCCCCCCATATTAACCCTAGCAATATGTGGTTTAGAAACAGTTTGCTTAGTAGAAAGAATGAGGTATTAATACAGAACGTCCGTGCCAATACGCTTTTTCTTAATTCTGTCCTCTATAAGATGAAAATTGTTGATACTCCGAATTGTTCGCGTTGTAAGAATGAAGAATCTATGGATCATTTTCTCTTCGTGTGTCCGTCGTATTGTGATGATCGTAAACCTCTTTTGGCGTTCCTGTCCCGTAATAAGTTTGGTGCTTCGTACTTGGATCTTATGAACCATTTTTCTAAGGATCTTTGCTTTGAGCTGGCGTTTTTCTTTTCTAAAATCAACAGATTTTAAGTCCGTTCTGGTTTCTTCTTTTTTTGGTTTTTATTTCCCCTTGGGACAGAAGGCGGAGTGCCAAGTCCCATCCTCTACACTCTAGGAGAGTGTGGTAGTTAGTTGTAAAGACTGCCTTTGTGCATGGAACTCTTCAGGAGGAAGTTTTCATGATAAACCCAGAAGTATTCGATGATAACAGTGGGCGAGTCTGTCTACTACGAAAAAGTGTCAGTTTTTCTTGGCGACACAGTGAGGGAGGTTGCTGTAAAAGGTTACTGTAATTGTCTTGGCGGTACCAATTTTCTTCGGAATCGTCCATTGTCATTCAAGAAAAAACGCGAAAACATTAAATTTACTATTTTTAAGCTAAAAATAGTATATTTTTGCGGTGTAATTAATAGTTTACTTAATTCTCAATCATATATTCAAAGGATTTCCGTTAAATATACATGAAAAGGGGTCTTATAAACGTTTAAAGTTTAGCCCCATGTTAACTCCCATAGGGAATTATAGTTTTGGGGTCCACTCTGCAAGCAATGGCGAACTCACGCCATATTCTGAGTATAGCATGTGATCACTTTTATCCAATCAAAGAGCGAGGATTTTTTCTTTGCTTAACATGATAGCGGAAATGTAAATATGTTATATAGGCGTGGTGTAAATCGATGATATTTGATTGGTCAATATTCGAGTACTTAAAAAGTACTTATCTGACTCTAAATGCTACTGTATGCGATATCAAATTTTATTTTGTTTACTTTTCTTTTGACTAGCAGTTTGTTTTTATTTATTTATTTTTGAATTGTAAACTTTACCGCACCAATGTTTTATATTTTTGTGTGAAATTAGTTTTTAAAATAAATTATTAGTTTTGAAATAAGGCGTTCAGATGTAATATATTAAAATTGAAACTCTACATGTGCGCTTTACATCATGCCAGTAACATTGGACAGATCTACATGATATAATTTAGTTGAATCTTTTAAGATAATGTTAATGCTTATATGAAGAAAAAAAATATTTCGCCGATTAATTGATAATTTATAACAATTGTTTTATCTTTCACATCTAAAAAATTTGTTTATAGGATTTTTAATTTTAAGATGTCAACATTTAATGTGAATAATATCTATCAATGTTGTTTCATTCAATTAAAATATGTCATTTATCATAATATAGTTTAAACATGTTTATATTTTCTGCAATTTAGTTAGCTGAAATAATTAAGGTAATTTAATTTATTTTGTTACTGTTAGAACTTATGTTTATATTCTTTTACAGAAGAGCAGCCTGAGACTACATTAAGCGAGAATTTGTCTCAAGACTCATTTATAATTGTAGATTGCATCGATATTCCCAGTACTTCAGAGGAACAGAGTGATAGTTTTGATGCTACTATTCTAAATGTACAATCTTTATCAGAGAAGAAATATTCTTGTTCAATTTGTGGAAAAAGTTATGCTCAAAGGTCAAGCTTAAGTAGACATCATAAAATTCATACAGGAAAGCGACCATATTACTGTTCAATTTGTGATAAAAGCTATATACGAAAAGATAATTTTGATGATCATATTCAAGCCCGCCATAATCAAAAATGGGGCCCAGCTCTTGTCACTTATATGGGCCAGTCTGCCCATCCTTCAGAAAAGAGTTAATTTATGAGTTATATTAAACATATTGGTTTGCATGCATTAATCATGGTCATTGGAATTAATTATACTTTATAATACATGATGATGATGATTTTATTTGTTGCATTAATCTAATCATTGTCGTTATTTATGTAATAACATATTTGTGTTTTTTAATTTTATCGTATATTTTACTTTCCCAAGCATATGTAAAAGTACTGCAATGGTGGTCAAAAATACTACTTTGATTCTTATAGAATCTTTTGTTAACTTAAAATCAGAAATTTTTTTAATATTTAACTATGGGCATTATATTTCTTAAGTATATTGAGCAAATTAAATAAAATTTAGTACAATTATCTCAGTAGTCAATAGGTAAACATAATAGGTCTTATGATTTTTAGCATGAATAGACTATGCCATTAGGGGAGGCCTGCAATTTTCACATTTTTATCAAAAATTAAAAATAATTGTAAGAAAAATATTATACGTTATAAAACAGTAAAGGAATAGTTATTTTACATGCAACTTTTATTTAATGGCAATTGCCATAAATATAAGGAACTAATATGTAATGTACCATTCTTGAGGTATAATCTTTTAATAAAAATAAAAAAAATTAAATTTTCAAGTATTATCAAGCAGTTGATGGTTTATAGGCACTTTTAATCAAAATTGTATTAATGTCATTGCTTAGGAATTATCACAACCTTCCTTTAGATATAACTTTTACTCTTTTCCTACATTAAGGTGACCATTTGTTCCTGAATTTAGGAGACAGTCCCTGAAACAAGACTTTTTTATAAAATAATGAATATGAGATCAGCGTCACGATTTTGCTATAAATATTCAATCCAGAGATGCCAAATCCTGCATGGTCTAGTCCAGTGGTCTCCAAAGTGGGGTACTCAAAGTGATACTTGGAGGTACGCCAAAAAAGTAGGCTCACAATCACTTGCGAGTGTATGATTGTGTATAATGTGAGTATGAGGTTCTCTCATTGGTCGCTGTGTCTGGTTTCATGTCCCGGCCGCTCAGTGCACCATTATGCAAGTGGCTGGTAGGTCGTGTATCATCATCCAGAGAATTTTATGAACTGTACGGAACTTATATAGATATCAGTGTGTATTATAATAACTATGATTAGTTGACTCTTAAATTTTATTGATTTTAAACCCCTCATAAAATGGATATATGGTTAAAAAAAATTGCCCACAAAAAACCATGGGTTGAAGATTATTCTGATAGTGCTTCTACTTCTGGTGTGCAACAAGAAGGTAATAGTGTTGCTACTGATAATTGTCTAACTCTAATACAAAAATAAATTAGAGTTAGAACCAGATATTGAATAACTTTACTGAATTTTTCTTACACGTCACTCATATTCTTATTTATTTTTAAAAAGGTTACTTGAGTATTATTACCAATATATGTTGGCATGCTTTATAAATGGCTGTCATGAAAAAGTGTTATTTACTTTTTGATGTTTTAAGTTTAAAAAAAACTTTTGTTTACTTTTTAAATTAAAAAAAAATTCTGTTTCCTTTCAAATGCTTTAATTATTTAAGAAGTTGTTTAATTTATTTAAGAATTGGTAAAGAAGCATCTGCTTTGGCTATAAACATTGTGGAAGTTGTTTTAATGCTCAGGTATCATTTATTCATGTTTTAGATTTCGTGCCAAGATAAAACTCAATATTAAAAGAAATGAAGCCACCTATAAAAAGTTATTGTTTAATTTGTTAACTATTGCTCATGAAAACATTGACAGAAGCTCCTGTTTAATAGAGCTAAAATAGTTTTGTGTGAATAACGTCTTTCTTTGTGGGTGCTTTGTCTTTTTTTAGACATATTGAAAACAGTTTAAAATATTAAAATTAAAACCATTATTTCAAAATAGTTCAGAATTCTAAAATAATGAAAATACAACCATTATATTTTGAAAATTAAGAACCTGATCTGAAACCCAATATTATATCCTTGTACGGCTTTTAAAGGGCTACAAATTACTTGTAAGCTGTTCACTTTTAATTTTTAATCCAATTTCAGCTGAATACTTTGACCATAGACTTCATATCAAAATATCAACTGATTTGACTTACTTGCTTTGTGGTACTGATATCTAGACTTACACAATATCTCTGAGATTTAAGATTCAAGTGAATCTATTAACTTGTCTAGCAGGACATAGATATGTGCTAGAATTTCATACTTCTAATTCTTCTCGTCAAACCTCATCAATTATTAAACTTATTTATAATCCTTAAGTTCACTTCACGTCTAAATTTCTTTTAAACAAAACAAAATATCTCATGTTTGTGCACCAATATTTCATCAAAAATGAAACATATTGAGCTGCAACACTCATGACGTTAATGTTACAGAGCCCATTGAAAAATTTTAACAAGTCAAAATATTAAAATATCGAAATTATAATGGCTTATAGTGTAAAAATTAAGAACTTGATCCAAAATTAAATTATTTATCCTGGTAGAGCTTTCAAAGGGCTACAAATTACTTATAGTTTATAACTAACATTTGCAGTATGGGTCATTCCGTGTTAATTCAGCCAGGCCATGACACCCACCAACTCAGATTTTCATGAAACTATTTTCACTTATACTATCATTGTGTTGTTTTTACTTGTTACTATCATTAATCCATGTAAATTTTTTCACCTTTAGATTGATTTAAATTATATACTGATATTGCCGTTTTTTAATATTCCCATTGACTTCAACTAATATTTTCCCTGTAATCGATGTTTAGGATGTCTCTCTGGGGTTCTAAATTAGACATTCTGGGACACTTTTTCAGAGGTAATATCGCTAACCCTCTCCAATTTTCTGTTCTTACATTTTCATTTTTATTACTAGCAATTTTCTTATGGCACATTTGACAAATTCTTTTTTCACCTTAGCCCTTTTCTCGGGAAGGGTTTTCAGTTTCTGGAATGGAACATCTAAACAAAATATGCACGGGCTTTTGAACATAAATGCACTAATGGGTGTGTCACCACACTGTAACCTAATCATTTGGGTGTTAACTCTTTATATACTTCCTTTGTCAATTGAACAGTATCATTCAGCAAATTCGGGGTTTCCATAAATGCTGCAAATTTTGAGGACACTAGTTTGTTTGCCGATTGAGCTGCTACGAGTTTCATTGGTTCTTTCATGTACTTTATATGCGTATCAAATAATACATCAGCATACATACAGAGAATGTGTTCTGTTAGGTCATTAAAACTATTCTCTACAGACAGACTGCTGTAAGTTTAAGAACCCCAATCAAAAATTGATACCTTCACAGCCGATAATAAAGGCAATCGTTTCACCAAGTCTATAACATTTTACCACTTCTGGTGGGAATTGTAGGTTATCGTGATCACCTTTTTCGTGATGAATTTTTATTAAACAGTCTTTGCTATATCACGTTCATATTAGGTGGCCCATATCAGAACACTTTTCCATTCCAGTCTTGTGCTGGAGTTGCTCATTTCCTTCAGATTATCAATTGAATTGTTTATGAGATTTATGAAGTCAGTTTTCCAAGGCAATGCGTCTTTTCAAATTGCACTTTGAAACTTCACATTAAGTTAGTAGCTAAGCTTTTGTGTCAACTCCTTTAAATTTGCTCTGCGCTAGTGATATTGTATATTACTTGCTAACAATATTTGTGCTACTGTACGAATATAGCAGCTATCTAGTATGACTGCTTTCATTATGCAGAGGACCCCACATCACTATTATTTTTATGATGTCAGCGACATCACACCATAAAAAGCACAAGGTTTTTCTACTTGCTCTGTCTTGAATACTAAACTTAAGCAAACCTCCAAATAGTCTTTTAAACCACTATACTGAATAATGGTTTGAACAGTAGCCACAAGTATGGTTGTGGAGAGGACACAAAATATTTCTTTTGGTAGTACGCCGGCTTCAATCACCCAAACAGCAAACCAATGATGAATCATTATTTTACCTTGCCTCTTTGATAACATTCTGCTGAGATAAAAGTGCTTCCGTGCATCATTAACTATGGCTCCAAAAAAATATGTAAGATGATTTCACGTATGGTTTTTCAATTATTTAACTGGACTGCCATTAGAATTAATGCTTACTTTCAGAAGTGAATCCTTCTTACAGTACATTAAGTGGATCATAATTAATTCATTGAATAAATCATTTTTATTCATTATTGTACATCTTATGATTGATTCGTATAATTGAGTAAAATTCTTTTGATTTTAAAACACACAATACTTTTGCAGTTGGGTTTGCAAATGGTTTGGGACTGGATTTTCAAACATCATAATTATTCTGACTTGGAGACTTTTATATGCTACTGCTGTTTGTCCTTGTAGCATTGTTGTTGCTGCATGTTCTTTAGGCTTTCTTACTAATTGATGATTTAAAGACGATTGGCAAATGGTTTTTCAACATACTTACAGTGTATGTATGAGGACTCATGATTCACCAAATAGCTTATTCATAATATGCCCTTGCAGTTCAGAATAACACGGGAAGAATTGGACTGACATTCGAATATACACTCTTTTGCAAAAAAACGAAACACCCCTAAAAAATACTCTGATTATCTCGAAATTTCGCATGCAAATTCTTTTATACCAAGTATGCAAATGATTAAATTTGCAAGGTCAATGAGTGTTAACTGCGGTCATAGCGTGCGTTTCTACTGCGCAACTAGCATCCTATAAAACAGGTTAAAAATGTGGACGATTTATCTTTGCGCGTTATCGGTGCTGCAGCTCCGTGGAGCCACAACTAATAATGCCGTTACGACGTAGCCGAAGACCTTATAAGCAATTAGACGAGTTCGAACTTGGTCGTATAGTCGGGATGCGTGCAGCTGGCTAGCCATACCGAGCAATAGGCCGCCACCTGCACCGAACTGACACTGCTGTGCAAAGGTGCTGGTAGCAATGGTTGCTGCAAGGAACTCATCGGCGGAATGAAGGTTCTGGAAGGCCAAGGTGCACGAATGCGAGGTAAGATCGGATGATTGTGCGACTGGCCCAACGGCATCATTGTCCGCCATCCAACGTGCTACAACCTCTTCCATACCACCCGTGGTACCTTTAACCATCTTATGGCTCTTGGCTGAGGTGGGGGTTACGCTCACGGCGGCCTTTAAGACGTCTGCCCATAATCCCACAATATCGACAGAGTCGTTTGGAGTGGTATCGTAGTCGAACATCATAGCTGCCAGCAGACTGGCAGATAGTCTTGCGATGAATCACGCTTCAGTCTTTCAGCAGGTGACCATCGGGTACACGTGTGGAAGCGCCAGGGCCAGCGGTCCTAATCAGCCTATGTTTTACACGGGCACACAGACCCTTTCAAGAGGTTGGTGGTAGGGTACGGTCCCTGTGAATGCCCCCCACTGGGTTCCGGTCTAAATTGGGTGGCTCTTCCCGGCCTTCCAAACAGTTACCTTACACCTTTTTGTTAGATCGGATGGTCTGGATCTCAACAACAACAAAACGGACATAGCAATTACCTCTGGTGTGGGGTGCTATCTCTTACGACAGCAGGTCGCCCCTAGTCATTCTGCGTACAACTTTAACAGCTCAAGCTCAACGATATGTTGATGAAATCCTGTGGCCGTTTGCGTTACCCTTGATTGCACGTTATTCTGGGGCCATTTGCCAACAAGATAAAGCCACGTCACGTACGGCTCGTATATCTGTGGACTGTCTCCGTGCTGTTGATACTGTTCCTTCGCCAGCAAGGCCACCAGACCTTTCGCCAATCTAACATGTATGGGACATGCTAGGCCACCAGATTCAGGCACCCCGAAATGTAGCAGATCTGAAGCAACAATTGAGGAATGTCTGGCAGAATGTATCGCAGGATGACATTAGAAAACTTTATCACTCCTTACCTAGATGTATACAAACATGCATTGCCGCCAAGGGGGGTTTACATCAATTACTGATTTGAAAATCAATGTGCAATTGCTAACCATTGATGTGTCCTGCGGCCTTGATTTTATAATCATTTCACTACCTATGTGTGAGCTGTACGTATATTTAATTTCAATAAAAACAGTCACTTTCTTCATGTGTTTTGCATAAACAATAGGAATTAAAACAGAATAGGAATTTAGTTTTTTTTTTTGGCTATGCCTTCTCAAGACATCGATACGTCGTTTTTAGTGATACCAAAGACTTCAAGAGACAGAGTTATTGTAAATGTTAAAACTGATATGCTGCTGCATTATCCAAGGATGAATGTTTAGAATGCTCGTTTGATGTTTCAGGTGATGGAGTAGCTTGTTGATGATGTGATGCTTATTTTTCATTTGCAACAACTGACACAGATAGTAGAGAATACAAGTATTTACTTGAATAGTCTTCCGCTGATTTTAAACCAAACTGTCAAAGGGGGGGTAAATCCATTTCATGAAACAATATCATTCTTAGCACTCCCAATTAAATCCATTGAAACTTGCCTGTCTACAGAAGGCGGTTTTTTTATTTTACAATTATCTTGGTTCCAGTTCTTTAAAATTCCTTTAAAAAAAACGTAGAGATTTCGTAGTCGTCACTCGAGTGCACAAATTATGTAGTAAATATGGATAACGCACTTTACATCTTATGTAGTAAATATGGATAATGCACTTTACATCATCACACATCACTTAAGTGTTTCAGAATCATCAGAAACATTCCTAATATAAAAATTTGAACTGATCTGATAGTTGTTTGAGTTCCCAGATATAACATTTTGTGTATGACTTGCAAATGGAAAAACTTAGCATCATATAAATGATTCGATGAGGGGAATTTTCTGCATGTTAAAAAAACGAGTATTCGAAACTTCAAAGGGCAAAAGATTGAGAACGGCTGCTGTTGCCAAACCCTTGAAATGAAAAAAGATAGAGAATTATGTGATTACGAAATTAAATAATCAGGAAGGTAATAAAAGGAAATAATCAGTTGATAATAAATAAAAGGAAGTAATCAGTTTCGCGAGTTAAATTCATCAATCAAACTACTAATACAGTGATTCAGACTAGGTTAAAAAGGGATATAACCCGAAAAATAAAAAAAAAAGGTTTCAGAAACTATGAGTTAACTTCATCAACTATAAAAAAATATCAATCACTTAGTCTACTCAAAAATATCCGTGAACGAGACCGGAAATAAGAAGGATATAACAAAATTGATAAAGAAAATCTATATATGAGCCAACTTTTAAAATTTAGATAAGTATACAAACAATTTTAAACTACTATTGGATGAGATTGGAATTAAGAAAGAACTAATTAAATAAATGACCAAATAACAAAACAGAAACATTATTTCGGAAGCTATATGAGCTGTAAATGAAGTTGTGAGGATTCTGTTATTTATTATAATTTTATTCTAATTCTACTTTTTCTTGATTTTAATTTATGTCCCAAACTTCTCAACTTTCATTCCGAAAAATCGCATACTCATGACTGGCCAGATCTATAAGAAGGGCAGACTTTAGAATTACGTCTTTGCCGTTCTGCCGAGTTCGCGCGCGTCTGTGTGTTATGATCTTCCATGGAAAGTAGCAACGAGGGTTATAGCCTACAATCTTGTGAGTATATGGGTCATTCTTTTCATCTTTCTTGTTACAAGATAATTTTTTTCTATTCTTCAACATGTTTTCTGCATTATATTTTAACTTGGGTGGATTAAACTAAAAAAACAGTAGCAGCGATCATTTTGGGGAAATTAAATAAAAAATGCAAATTTTTATTTTCAAGACAAGTAAATGACAGAATGACAAGGGAATGACACTTAATATAGGCAACTACTTTGTCAGTAGTATATATATATATATATATTTATATATATATATATATATATATATATATATATATATTATGTCCAAGTAGAAATAGTTTATAGATATAATCTATCTATTTCTTCAGAAACATACATGTTTTGTGTCTGCTTCGTAAAATGCTTGGACTTGAGAACGAATTTTACGAAGTGAACAAACACTTCCATTTGTTTAGGCTTAGCCCTTTTCTCACGTGTATAGCGATATAGCTTGTTTTATTAAGTTTTTCTTTTTTCGTTTCCATACCTTTGAATTTTGTTGATTTTCTGTAACTTGATAGCTTGTGTTTTGTATTTTTTATCCATTTGATTGATGATTTGCTGTATTATATTTTATTCTGTGGGTGTTTTTAAAAAGTTAGGTTTATTGTGTTACATCTTCTTACTTTTCGTTCATTGGATTTTCAAACTACTACTAATATATATATATATATATCATTAGAAAAATAAAAATTTTGCTTTCATTGCAGTCTTATATTTAGAACTAACTTCTTATTTATTTTATCTTTTAAAAAGAAAATCTAGTTTAAATGTAATTCACCTGTTCTTATGTCATTCCCTTGTCTACCAAGAAGAGAGGTAAATGACGACAGGGGAATGACAAACCATGTGACTTTACTTTCTGAGTATATGAGTTTTATTTGCATTTAAGCCTAAATATCCAGTTTGCTATACTAACTAGGCACATCTATATCTTAAAAAGTATTATATACTTTTTTATTCTGAGAATAATTAAAGACAGGTTAATGATAAGGAATTAAATACTTACCCCAAATTGTTCAGTTTTATAATATTTCCCTGCAAAGAATGATAGCTAGAACATAGTCGAACTCCTGAAATGGTAAATATGGACTTTAGTAGAAAAGAATAATACTTTAATCACAGACTAGAGTTTGTAGGGTTAAGATCAAAAATGTATAGTTTGAAAACATCCATCATGGAAAAGAAAACTGCTAAACGTGTCAATAAGAATGCTGTGAAGAGATTCTTTCATCATCAAGATTACTATAACTGCTTAACAAGACGTAAATGTAATAGAGTTGAGCAAATTAAAATTGCTAGTAAAGATCAGAAGATTTATACTGTGAAACAAATTAAAATGGGGTTATCACCCTATGATGATAAACGATATATTTTAAATGATGGAATTAAGAGTTTAGCTTATGGTCATTATCAAATTTAAATGATAAAGCCATGCGAAATTAAAAAATTGTAGCGGTGTATTGTATACATCGGGTGGTGGTGGGACTACAATGTTTAGAAAAAGTGAATTCATTTACATATATTGCAAGAAGCTGGATATGATCAAGTAGAATCATGATGAATTATACTAAGATACATTACTGACAGAATTCAATTTAATTAAAGGTGCTCTAACATGGTAAAGATGCTTATGGATCAAAATCCGGAATGATTGAAATATATATACACACACATTGAATGCTCAAGATATACAAACAAAATGAAATTTGCAAGCAAAAGATTAGATTTATACTGTGAAGAGAAAAAACTTTATATTTACTTACTGATTAATAACATCCTTCTTATCTGACTGATAAAAATCTCCATTCATAGAAAAAAATCACGTGGCAAGATGAAGTTCCACCCCTTTCCATCCGGAGCTATGTTTTAACATGGAGAAGTATAGCTCCGGAATTTGCCCATGTTAAAGTATAGCTCCGGATGAGCCCCAATAATATCACCCAATTAGTTTTGGATTGAACCCGGGTTGAAAAAAATGAAATACATTGAAACCTATGGGACCTAATTTTTGAAACATTTCGTAAGCGAATTTGAAATTCACAAATTGCTTCGAAATTTTTCAAAAATATTCAAATTATCCCATAAAAAATATGAAAAAAAATTTCAACAATATATATTCGGTAGTTTTTTTAAATAAAAATTAAAATAATAATTGCACCCATATTATATAAAGAGATCACGTGACCCACTGCAAAATAAAATATGGCATCCATCTTGTGTCAAAATCGTGATTTTTAAGGTTCTTTTTAATTTATATTTAGTGTTGTATCCGTCCTAAAACCGCTTTATTTTTGCTTAATTTCTGTGCATCTACATTCTGAAACAACGCAATTACAATATATTTGAGTTTAAATTATCATCAAACTTTGATTATTTCTACAACAAAGCCTAATTTTCACTTATGGAGAATGTAAACAGATAAAGATGTAGGATGAGTTGTTTAAGAATTGTTGAATTTCTTTAACAAAATTATTTAGCTCTGGAGTCTGCAATATAGCTGATATGAATGAAACATTCATTGATTTTACATAGAGACGCACACGATTTTAAGGCAGGCTTTTTCGATGAAGTTTTAAGCATAGAGTTAAATTACTTGTACCTCCATGGTTTTAAGTTTTTAAATAAAATAAATTACTGTAGTATTGTGATGAATCAAAGGAATGGAATAAAAGTATATGAATGAAATATTTACAGCTTGTACATAGAGATTCAGGCGATTTATATTTGAATGACGTCATTTGAATGAAGTTCATTTTTTTCGATGAAGTTTTAAGTTTTCAAATATAATAAATTACTGTAGTATTGTGATAATTTTAAAAATACTACCGCTGAATATATCGCATTTTAGAGGAGTTTAAATAAAATTGTATTGCACTTGGAAAGTGTTTCATAATCAATGCTTTATGCATGATTGATCTTTCTTGTTTTAAATTGTATGATTTAATATAAAACATCAAATTAAAGGAAAACTTGAAAATGAAGGTTTGTAAATGAAGTTGTGATTTTTTTATTTGACTGTTGGGACACACAGGGAAATGACATTTAATAAAAGAACTAAATTTTTAAATATTAAAAAGATAAATTGTTAGTTTAGCTAATAGGTGACAAATATGAAAGACAATATAGTAAAACTGACCAGTGTCCAAAATCACTCCCAAGCCATGCAAACTTTTATGGAAACACCTGGGACATGTAAAACTTTCGTTTACAGAAAATAACCCATATCCTTCTTAATTCCAGTCTCATTGACGAATATTATTGGGTAGACTAATTGTTTGATATTTTTAGTTGATGAAGTTAGCTCATATAGCTTCTGGAACCGCTTTTTCCCCGTTATTTTCCGTGTTATATTCTTTTCTGATCTAAGCTCAACCACTATTAATAATGAAGTAAGTTTGAATGATGAATGTAACTCTCAAAACCGATAACTCTCTTTTGCTATTTTCTTCTTAATGAGTGCCTCATTTCCCTGTATTTTTCTACATTTTTAGCTTTACAAGGATTTGACTATTTTTACTTCCCCTAAACTTCATTTTTTACCAATAACTTAACGTTTGCTATATTTCTTCTCTGATTTTAAAATTTCAATTCAACGTTTAAGATTTCATTCTGAGTGCCAGCTCCCCTTGTCTTCCTAGATGGAGAGAAGGACCCTTTATCGTCAGCGTAATGATATGTACGCATGGATATGTTAATGGTTGTTTTTTAAGGTGCCGATACCACCCGTTTTGCGAATTTTTACGGCTCTTGGGCTGATGGTACATATGTCATGTCCCTGTAGTTATTCCAACATCTCCAGCTGAAATAAGTGTGGCAGCAGCGTTTGAAACATTACAGAACAGGCGTGCGTGAGCGTATTGGACACCAAAATAAACGACATTTTCGTAAGCTGTTAGACAACATGGACATTCATATACCTCGTGCAACAACAAGTGAGTTCTGTGATGGAAGTGCTCTTAGCAAAGCACATAGACAACCTTTCAAGCCACGCCCTTACAGAGCTAAGTCAATGGGTGAGGTGATTAAAGCAGATGTAAATGTATCTATGTCTGTTGAGTCCTTTAGTGGTGCACGATATTATGTGTGTTTCAAAGATGACTATAGCAAATATTATAAAATTTTCCTTCTGAAAAAGAAAAGTGAAGTCAGTTCTTGCCTACGCCTGTTTCTCGATGAGACTGTTAGTCATGACCATGTTGTAAAAGCATTGCGTTGTGATGGTAGAAGGGAATTTGACTGTGGTGAGGTTTGGCAAATCCTTGCTGAAAAGGGTATAGGCTTGATATTAAGCATGCCATACACATCTGAACAAAATTGAGCTGCAGAAAGGGAAAATAGAACTGTTGTGGAACTTGCACGTTCTATGCTTTCTGTGAGTGGGCTGCCTCGATCCTTGTGGATCCATGCATGTGAAACATTTATTGAATCGTGCAAGCATATCACCAGAAGGAAGCAGAAGTTCACATGAGCTTCTGACTGGGCAACCAGTGACCAAATTTGAACATTTGCGTGTGTTCGGAACTGACTGTTATGCTCACATGCCCAAGAATTTTAGACGTAAATTTGATAATAAAAGTGTTCCAGGTCACGTTGTGGGATACGTCAATGGAAAAAATGGTTATCAAATTTATGTGTCTTTCGACCATAAAATCATATAATATCGTGATGTAGATTTTAAGCCTGAACGTCTTTCTACCTCTCCAGTTACAGTAGAAGTGGAGGAAATCTCAACTGCAGAGAGATGTCAAAATTCTCAAGTTGAAGATGAGTTAAATGATTCTGAAGCTGGATCAAAAGTTAGACGATCCAAAAGAAATAGAGACATGCCTGCTTGGATGAAGTCAGGAGAATTTTTTTAGCAAGTTCAGCTGTGGTAGAAGAACCAGAAGATCCTTGTTCTCTGAGGATCTTTCTTCAAATGATGGAGACTTGTGGCTTGGGGCCATGAAAGAGGAAATAGATGCTCTATATAAAAAGGACACATGAGAGCTAGTTGAAAGGCCCAAGAGCTCTAAAGTCATCAACTGTCGGCGAGTGTTGAAGAAGGAACTTAATCCTGATGGTACTGTAGAACGATATTGAGCTCGACTGATTGCGAAGGGATATGCTCAAAAAGCTGGTTTTGATTACGATGAAACGTTTAGTCCAGTAGCACGATAAGACACAATAAGATCTGTTCTATCTGTAACTGCAAATAATCAACTACATCAATTTGATGTAAAGACTGGATGATTCATTGTTTTTGTTTTGAAATCGTTAATCTGTGACTGTGATCGTGCATACATATACTTTTGTTTGAATTTACTAGTTTTTTCGCTCCAGCCTTTTCGTCAGGAGAGGTTGGGTGGCACTTGCGCTCTGTTCCTTGGGGAAATTTGGTTGTAGCTGTCTTGGTGTATTTTTTCTTTTCGCTTGCTGTTCGGTGAGTGCAGGGATTTGGCTCCTTTCTAGGTTTGAGTCGCTGTCTTCCCGGGGGTAAGTAGGTTTTCGTTGTTCTTTGTGACGGTGCTTTGGGTCGGCTGTTGTTGGTGCTGTATCTGGATTTGAAAATGGCGGGTTTCTCCCCCCCTTCGGGGTGGAATGACTCCCTCTTTGACTTGGAATTACCCGCTCTGATAGAATGTGCGCATGACTTATGATGCAGAGAATTCACCTTTTTCTTGATTCCCTCGTCCCCCTTGCGGGTGGGCAATCCTTATAGGCAAAGAAACAACATTCTAAGAAATTGCTCTAATCATTCGGAGGTTTCAATTCCTTACAAAACTAGAGCGGGAAATATACTTATAAAAGCAGAAACAAAGAAAGCAGCCTTGGAAATTATACAGATAAAACATATTGAAGACATTCCAATAACTGTAAAGTTAAACCTTGATAATATCCTATCGGACTATGTTATAAATGGTATTGACACAGATATCACATTGGAGGAGATAATGGAAAACCTGAAGCACCAAAACATAGTAATTTATGAGATTTGCAGATTTAAAAAAAAAATAGAGAATGAAATAAGATCACTAAAAACAATCAAGTTTCGTACACCAACTCTAAAAACACCTGAAAAAGTACACATAGGAATGCAAATATACTATATTAAACCCTTTGAAGAAAAACCCAGGCAATGCAAAAAATGCTGGATGTTCGGGCATGGGAACAACAATTGTAGATCACAAGTTACATGTAAAATATGTACAGGTAATCACGACGAAAGAGAATGTCCTAACCCTACTGTCCTAAAATGCAGAAATTGCAAATTGGATCATGCAGCTGATAGTGAAATTTGTGAAGCTAAACAGAAGGAAATGAATATTTTAAAATTGAAAAGAGAGGGAAAAATTACTTACAGGGAGGCAAAAAATAAGATAAACTCATCATATGCAGAAAAAGTAAAAAAGGACCTAAGACAGGTAGAAAACACGCCACTTAATGCCGTAACCCAAGTTGAAATCCAGGTAGAGGTTATAACTGAAATAGTTTTAAGAATTGTGCAACCCTTAATGGAGAAAATGGAACAAACTATAGCAAAACAAAATATGTTCATACAACAAGTAATGGATAGGCAAAATTTACAACCAAAATATGAGGAAAAAGAAAAAATTGGCTACAATCAAGAGGAAGAAGACTATATAGAACAGCAAAATAATAGACAAGAACAAAAAATAGAGACAAGGACGGAAGGGAATGATAAAAAGACAAAAGAAAGAAGTCAGCAAAGAATTAAACGTATGAATGAGGAGTCTCATATAAAGAATAACAATAACAAAAAAAAATATGAAAATAATGAACAAGAGGAAAATGACAGGTTTCAGGTTGAAGAAATGGTTGTTTAACTCTGGTGCTTGGTCTGCTGTTGTTCGGTTTGCGTTTTTGGTTTTTTGGGTGTTTTCTCGGCTTTTTCTATCATCCAATGGAACATACGTGGCGCTAAAAAGCGCCGCCCTGATCTCAATTTTCCCCACTCTTTCCGACAGGCAGACATAATTTTATTACAAGAAACTTTCCTTAAACCTCATCAATTGTTTTCCCTCAAGGGCAAAGTTATTTTTAGGTTTGACCGTCCTAGCCAGTGTAGTGGAGGCGGTCTCCTCATAGCAATAAAGAAAAACATAAGTGCAAACATTATTAAGCAAAGGATGTTTCCGGAAATAGAATTTTAGGAGATGGAAATTTATAATCAAAAACATAAATTCAATATCATTAACATATACTGCAGGAAAGGTATACAGAATAATAATATGCTCAAGGAGATCAAAATAGAAAATAATACGAACTACCTCATTGCAGGAGACTTCAATGCCTCGCATAAAAACTGGGGTTTCTCCACCAACCAGAGTGGGGAAAGGTTATCCGATTGGATTCAAGATCAACACCTTCTTATTCTCAACCATAAGACTGGGACAAGGATAGATGGGAGGGGTGCTTTGTCGGCCCTGGATTTGACCCTTTGCTCGCCAGATATTGCAGCTGACATTACTTGGAATGTTCTCCCGGATAATCTGGGAAGTGACCATTTCCCTATCATTACTAGTTTTAACCGTTCTGTTGGAAGTGAAACCTACGGCAGGATAAATTTTGATTGGAAAATTTTTCATGAAGAAATTAAAAAATATGAGGAAGACTTAAAAGAACCCGAAAAGTTTTGCAAAATAATGAAAAGTACAATTAACAACAGTAAATCTATCCAGGAATTGCCTAAACCGAGAGTCCCCTGGTGGAACATGAAATGCAGTTTTATTCGAGCAAAAATGAGAAAACATCTTAACAAAGCAAAGAAACATAACAGTTGCGAAAATTGGAACGAATATAAGAAATACAAAGACAAACTAAAAAACCTTTTAAAAACCCTTAAAAGAAGTCATTGGGCAAATATTTGTAAAAGAACGGCAAAAAACAATAACATCTACAAAATCATCAGACAGATCAACAGTTGCACCAGCTCCTCTTACCAAAGTATTAATTATATCAGCCACAACAATAGTATAGTGACTTCAGCTACAGATCAGGCCAATCTGTTCAGCCAACAGTACAACAAAAAGCAGGAATATCCAATTTTACCGATAAGCTTTGTCGACACCGTTTCCTCTTCGCTTAATAAAGATTTTTCTTGGGCAGAATTCAAAACTGCAATTAAACATACCCGCCAATCGACTCCAGGGCATGATGGAATCACGATAAGAATGATAAAAGATCTTCCGGAAGCAGTTCTTATCTCACTTTGGAATATTGGAAATATTAGTTTTAGAACAGGTAGAATCCCCGCGGACTGGACACATACGATTATTATCCCGATCCTGAAACCCTATAAAAACCCCAACGACATAAAAGCCTATCGTCCTATTGCACTTACTTCAACAATAGCCAAAATTATGGAAAGAATGATTCTAACAAGATTAATAAATGATACATATTATAAAAACAAGTTGTTTCACAAAAATAATTATGGTTTTGTGCCTTATAAGAGTTGCATCACTTTATTAGTAAAAGCTCAACATGATATCCTGCTGGCAAAGAAAAAAAAATTACATTTTCTGCGTAACTATAGATCTCAAAGCAGCATATGATTCCATTTGGATTGACGGATTACTAAAAAAAGCAGCGACCAAAGGCATCCAAGGAAAAATAGGCTTATGGATACATAATCTTTTAAATCAAAGGACCAACCAAGTCAAATGGAGAAACGCCCTCTCAAAAAAGGAAAATAGTAACCAAGGACTTACTCAAGGTTGCATTACTAGCCCGTTCTTATTTATGCTATATATGAATGATCTGTTTCAACACATTACTGAAGAAGTTACATGTCTAGTTTATGCAGACGACATCATTTTGTACAGCGACGATAAAGAAGAAAAAGAAGCAAGAAGAAAACTTCAAAATGCCATAAATATTTGCAACAAATGGTGCAAAAAATGGAAACTATCTATCAATCCCGAAAAATGCCAAACAATAAATTTCACCAATGAAAAGAAAAAGATACAATGCGGAATAAAAATAAATAATGTAGTTATACCGGAAGTAAACAAAATAAAAATTTTAGGAATCATTTTTGACAGAAACTTAACCTGGAAGGATCATTTTGATTACTTAAAACAAAAAAGTGCAAAAGTTTTAAATGGATTTAAATACATTGTCTCGAAAAAATGGGGAGCAGGTTCAACCCATCTACTGAAGATAGGAAACGCAACGATAAGAAGTCAAAGCGAATATGGATCTCCGATTTTCAGTACAGCAAGCAAGACTCATTACAAAAAAATTAATCCCATTTATAATAGTATGCTACGCATTGCAACAGGTCTTCCGAAATGCACCCCTCTCAGCATCCTTTTTGCAGAGACAAATTCTACTCCTCTTCATGAGCGGCACGAGACACTGGCAAAAAAGTTTTTTATCAAAAATGTATTTTTGGGAAATTGGTCCCCTTTACATGAAACCATTTGGAATCCCCCGCCTCAGATTTATGATAACTGGAAAACTGAAAAGGCTCCCATTACTACTAAAATGAAAAACATATTTGAAGATTTTGGAATTTACAAAACTGACCTTCTGAAGTGGACCCCACCGATTGGTAACATCAAATACAAGATATTCACAAATGAAATGGATTTCCAGAATAAAAACCTTCCAGATCAAATAATACAAGCTTATTTTAACAAGTTCATCGAAAATAAATATAAGTACACTCTAATTGGAACTGATGGATCTAAAACCGATCACGGGAGTGCAATAGGAATAGTTATCCCTAGCCTCCACATTAGCAGAAGTTACTCGACATCCAGACTAAATTCGATCTTTACTATAGAGGCGCTGGCCATTTTAAAAGTTGTAGAGGAATGCATAAATAAGGAAAATAAGTACATAATTTGCACTGACAGCCTAAGCTCACTTAAAAGCCTAAAAAATATTGGGAAAAATTCGCCTTGTATTATACTTCATATCCACAGGGCTCTTATGGAAAAAGCTAACGAAGATAATATAATACTCATATGGACACCTGGGCATAAAGGCATACAAATAAATGAACAAGCAGATGCGGCGGCAAAACGGGCACATCTTCATAACACTATTCCTGGAATAGCGGGAGAAGATATAATAAAGGCCATCTACAACAAAGAAAAAGAAAACAACAGGAATAACTGGTATAGATACAAGAATCAAAGATTTTCCCCCCATATTAACCCTAGCAATATGTGGTTTAGAAACAGTTTGCTTAGTAGAAAGAATGAGGTATTAATACAGAACGTCCGTGCCAATACGCTTTTTCTTAATTCTGTCCTCTATAAGATGAAAATTGTTGATACTCCGAATTGTTCGCGTTGTAAGAATGAAGAATCTATGGATCATTTTCTCTTCGTGTGTCCGTCGTATTGTGATGATCGTAAACCTCTTTTGGCGTTCCTGTCCCGTAATAAGTTTGGTGCTTCGTACTTGGATCTTATGAACCATTTTTCTAAGGATCTTTGCTTTGAGCTGGCGTTTTTCTTTTCTAAAATCAACAGATTTTAAGTCCGTTCTGGTTTCTTCTTTTTTTGGTTTTTATTTCCCCTTGGGACAGAAGGCGGAGTGCCAAGTCCCATCCTCTACACTCTAGGAGAGTGTGGTAGTTAGTTGTAAAGACTGCCTTTGTGCATGGAACTCTTCAGGAGGAAGTTTTCATGATAAACCCAGAAGTATTCGATGATAACAGTGGGCGAGTCTGTCTACTACGAAAAAGTGTCAGTTTTTCTTGGCGACACAGTGAGGGAGGTTGCTGTAAAAGGTTACTGTAATTGTCTTGGCGGTACCAATTTTCTTCGGAATCGTCCATTGTCATTCAAGAAAAAACGCGAAAACATTAAATTTACTATTTTTAAGCTAAAAATAGTATATTTTTGCGGTGTAATTAATAGTTTACTTAATTCTCAATCATATATTCAAAGGATTTCCGTTAAATATACATGAAAAGGGGTCTTATAAACGTTTAAAGTTTAGCCCCATGTTAACTCCCATAGGGAATTATAGTTTTGGGGTCCACTCTGCAAGCAATGGCGAACTCACGCCATATTCTGAGTATAGCATGTGATCACTTTTATCCAATCAAAGAGCGAGGATTTTTTCTTTGCTTAACATGATAGCGGAAATGTAAATATGTTATATAGGCGTGGTGTAAATCGATGATATTTGATTGGTCAATATTCGAGTACTTAAAAAGTACTTATCTGACTCTAAATGCTACTGTATGCGATATCAAATTTTATTTTGTTTACTTTTCTTTTGACTAGCAGTTTGTTTTTATTTATTTATTTTTGAATTGTAAACTTTACCGCACCAATGTTTTATATTTTTGTGTGAAATTAGTTTTTAAAATAAATTATTAGTTTTGAAATAAGGCGTTCAGATGTAATATATTAAAATTGAAACTCTACATGTGCGCTTTACATCATGCCAGTAACATTGGACAGATCTACATGATATAATTTAGTTGAATCTTTTAAGATAATGTTAATGCTTATATGAAGAAAAAAAATATTTCGCCGATTAATTGATAATTTATAACAATTGTTTTATCTTTCACATCTAAAAAATTTGTTTATAGGATTTTTAATTTTAAGATGTCAACATTTAATGTGAATAATATCTATCAATGTTGTTTCATTCAATTAAAATATGTCATTTATCATAATATAGTTTAAACATGTTTATATTTTCTGCAATTTAGTTAGCTGAAATAATTAAGGTAATTTAATTTATTTTGTTACTGTTAGAACTTATGTTTATATTCTTTTACAGAAGAGCAGCCTGAGACTACATTAAGCGAGAATTTGTCTCAAGACTCATTTATAATTGTAGATTGCATCGATATTCCCAGTACTTCAGAGGAACAGAGTGATAGTTTTGATGCTACTATTCTAAATGTACAATCTTTATCAGAGAAGAAATATTCTTGTTCAATTTGTGGAAAAAGTTATGCTCAAAGGTCAAGCTTAAGTAGACATCATAAAATTCATACAGGAAAGCGACCATATTACTGTTCAATTTGTGATAAAAGCTATATACGAAAAGATAATTTTGATGATCATATTCAAGCCCGCCATAATCAAAAATGGGGCCCAGCTCTTGTCACTTATATGGGCCAGTCTGCCCATCCTTCAGAAAAGAGTTAATTTATGAGTTATATTAAACATATTGGTTTGCATGCATTAATCATGGTCATTGGAATTAATTATACTTTATAATACATGATGATGATGATTTTATTTGTTGCATTAATCTAATCATTGTCGTTATTTATGTAATAACATATTTGTGTTTTTTAATTTTATCGTATATTTTACTTTCCCAAGCATATGTAAAAGTACTGCAATGGTGGTCAAAAATACTACTTTGATTCTTATAGAATCTTTTGTTAACTTAAAATCAGAAATTTTTTTAATATTTAACTATGGGCATTATATTTCTTAAGTATATTGAGCAAATTAAATAAAATTTAGTACAATTATCTCAGTAGTCAATAGGTAAACATAATAGGTCTTATGATTTTTAGCATGAATAGACTATGCCATTAGGGGAGGCCTGCAATTTTCACATTTTTATCAAAAATTAAAAATAATTGTAAGAAAAATATTATACGTTATAAAACAGTAAAGGAATAGTTATTTTACATGCAACTTTTATTTAATGGCAATTGCCATAAATATAAGGAACTAATATGTAATGTACCATTCTTGAGGTATAATCTTTTAATAAAAATAAAAAAAATTAAATTTTCAAGTATTATCAAGCAGTTGATGGTTTATAGGCACTTTTAATCAAAATTGTATTAATGTCATTGCTTAGGAATTATCACAACCTTCCTTTAGATATAACTTTTACTCTTTTCCTACATTAAGGTGACCATTTGTTCCTGAATTTAGGAGACAGTCCCTGAAACAAGACTTTTTTATAAAATAATGAATATGAGATCAGCGTCACGATTTTGCTATAAATATTCAATCCAGAGATGCCAAATCCTGCATGGTCTAGTCCAGTGGTCTCCAAAGTGGGGTACTCAAAGTGATACTTGGAGGTACGCCAAAAAAGTAGGCTCACAATCACTTGCGAGTGTATGATTGTGTATAATGTGAGTATGAGGTTCTCTCATTGGTCGCTGTGTCTGGTTTCATGTCCCGGCCGCTCAGTGCACCATTATGCAAGTGGCTGGTAGGTCGTGTATCATCATCCAGAGAATTTTATGAACTGTACGGAACTTATATAGATATCAGTGTGTATTATAATAACTATGATTAGTTGACTCTTAAATTTTATTGATTTTAAACCCCTCATAAAATGGATATATGGTTAAAAAAAATTGCCCACAAAAAACCATGGGTTGAAGATTATTCTGATAGTGCTTCTACTTCTGGTGTGCAACAAGAAGGTAATAGTGTTGCTACTGATAATTGTCTAACTCTAATACAAAAATAAATTAGAGTTAGAACCAGATCTAACTCCTCTGTTAAATTACATTAACAGAGGGCATCAAACCAGATTTTTTCGATATTACTAAACAAATACAATTTGTACTTTTACAGCGCAATTAAAAAAAAAAAATCCTGTTGGACGCATCAGATTTGTTTTTCATTGAGATAAATATACAGTGATCTGTCGTTAAGACTGGCAGTCAAGGACCAACATTTATTGTACATATAGCAGGAGTCCATAAATCTTACGCAATATAATAATGAAATAGTAAACTGGTAATGAAAGTTTGTTATCCTCAATTTTATGTAATATATTAAGTACACTGAAAAATGCAACCTTAAAAAAAAAGACAGAAAATTTTAATAAAAAATATTTTATATGTATAATGAGGTAAACATGAAAAACATTCACAGCATAAACAAAATGTAGTTGTATATATAACTATTTTTAAAATGAAGTAATCTTAATTTTTTTCTTATTGGTAAACAATCTTCCTTTTATGTCATTCTCAATTTTATTCAATTGTTCAAAAGTATGTTCTGGAACATCTTCTACTGATTGTAAAATTAAATAAATTTTGTCTATCTTAATGAGTGAATGTAATAAGTGATGTTTATAACATGCAACGTCCATAGACTTTAACCAGGGAATCCGTATTTGTACGTAATAACAAGAAATCCATCTTAAATGGGTGCTGTCTTAATGAGAGTCCACTGTAATATAATGTTGCTTTGTTATATAGTTTTAATCAACAAAACTTTTAAGCATTGCTTGGATATGTCTTTATCAGCAGTTTTCAATGAAATTAAAGGAATAACGTCATGTTTGACACATAATATACACTCGGGGCGCGGTAGCCCATTGGTTAGCGCGCTGAAGTTGCACTCGGTAGGCCCGGGTTCGATTCCAGCCACTGCCAAAACTGCCGCCGTGTTCATGCGGAGTACGATCACGTTAAACATGTGGGTCCGAAAGTCCTTCCGAGAGGTTGGTGGTAGGGGAAGGAGGGTACGGTCCCTGTGGATGCCTCCCCCACTGGGTTCCGGTCTAAATTGGGTGGCACTTCCCGACCGTCCAAACAGTTACCTTACACCTTTCTGGTAGGTCGGACGGTCTGGGTTTCAACATCAACATAATATACACTCACTTCCGGCCGCCCATTTTTGCTGCTCTATATCTTCGGATGAGTCGGACGGCCTGGGTTTTTGACATAATATATACTCATGTCCTAAAGTTAAGCAACAAATGGAAAATTAGCATATTTGGCAAAAGAAACAACATGTAGTCACAAAATTTGCATACATCGTAAGCGCACATAGAAACTAGTCCGTAGAAAACATTTTGCATACTAACATTTTTTAACGAGGAAAAGTATTAGGTATAAAAACAACCTGTTTTGGACAGAGTTTGTATCTCCTCATTACTGATTCCAGAAAGTAAAGTGAAATGGCCAAATTTTAAAAAATGAGTAGACAGCATCATCTGAGTGATACTAGGCGATGGGAGGTATTAGGGTGTCTTAAAGGGAGCCAGCAATAGTTGGAAATAGCCCGAACCCTAAATGTCAATTGTTTTGTCATTTGCGACTTGTGGAACCAGTATCAAAGTGAATGAACAGTGTTGCAAAGACCAGTAAGTGTATGTCCAAGGGTCACAACCACTCAGAATCACAATTTTCTGTGTCTGCAAGCATTATGCCACAGGTCAATCACTGCATATTAACTTGCTTTCGACTCTGCAGCATTGGCAGTAAGAGCGGTATCTCGGCAAACTGTTTACAAATGATTACATGCAGGTCAGTTGTATGCAAGATAATCAGTGGTTTGTGTCCCACTGACGCCCTCGCACAAAGGGGCTCATTTAAACTGGGCTTTTCAAATATATTACAATTTATGTGTTGATGTTGTGTTGGGTCACTCAAGCAAAAGGGAACATGCTGTCTTGAATCATTTTTTCTAATTTTGATGTAATATTAAGCATTTATTATTTTGCATATAATTGTTCATATCAAATTGAATTAAATAATTTTAATAGACAAGCCTGGATAAATAGACAAACCTGACTCCTAGATCAAGAAGATATTTAACAGTTAGGCGCCAGCTTTTAATTTACATTTTATTGTATTTGGATGACATTTATTAGAAAGTGCTTATGATGAATACTTACAATGATATAACATAGAAATTAACACTAGCACTTAAAAGAATGATAAATTTTAATTTTTTTAAATTAATATGTTTAAGTATCGATTGTTTCAAATTAAAATTTATAAGAGAAGCAATATAAAATTTTGATGAGCTGTTTTTCATAAAGATTGAGAATTTTACCATTCTTTCTAGTATTTTAGGGACTGTCTATTATTGATATATTTAGACATAATAAATGCAATAATCATTTTATTTTTCCAATTTAGTTATAATATCAATTTGTTTAAATTGATGCATTTGTAGATATAAGCCTACAGCTACAGACAGTAATTTCAAGTTCAATTTGCTTTTTTTTCCCCTCATTTTTAACTTTATTATTATTCATATTAGATTTTACATGCAATTTGTATTATTTTAACATTACAAAAATTTATTCATAAACTTTCATTTTGTTAAAATTGAAGCCACCATTGTTTTAGAAATAATTTCTGATAGTAATATTTTTAAAGTACTCTACAGGAAACAATTTTTAATTAATGGTTTTGTAGGAATGTGTTTCAGCATTCCCTGATCTCCTTAAGTATGCCTATGGATTCTACAAAGCATGGATGAATACCTACGTAGATCTTACTATTCTAATTAACTAGTCAAACAAATATTCAACTCAGAATCAGGACCATACTTTCAGTAGATGGGAACCAATTCCTAATTGCATTTGCAGGGCCCCTACTAAACATTTTAATATCTGTATCATGCAACATTGAAATCTGTATCATGCAACATTGATTTTGTTGAGATATTGAATAATTTTGCTGAAATTTCTTACACATCACTGATATTCTCTTATTTTTTAAAACTTTTGGATGTTTTAGGCCATTATAGCAAAGTAGAGGCCCCCTAAATTTGGGGCCATGGTCCCAGTGGCTCATGCATAAATCAGGCCTTGCTCAGAATAATTTCAGAACCTTTTACTTTACTAGATTATCTAGTTAATGATTTATTTCATGAAACAGTTATTTTATATATAAGTAAATTTTTGTATTATAGTCAGGGAAGTCTTCATATAAATCTTTTGTTACTGTTTACTTTTATATTAAAAATAAACAGATTATATATAGTTTACTTTTGTTCATATATATTTTATTCTGTACTTCATGATCATATTTTTATCAATTTATATTTATTTGTTACCTGTCTGATATTTTAAATATTTGGTATTGTCAGGGTTTCACTACAATACCTTGATGGTTTTAATAAGTACATATTTGTACCATTAAGCTGTGGTATTTTGATGAATTTGACATAATCATAAGTTTGACAATTTACTTGGTATTTTGTTTCTTGATTGTTTATTTATAATGAACATTGACTTGAGTTGTAATCTGTAACTTGCTTCGTTTAATTTTATGATGAAGTGTTTACTAACTTTAAATTAAAATTCAATATCATTTTAGTGGATAATTTAGCTCCCCTATAATACTGATTATAGAGGATACATGATTTTGATTAGTTCTTGAATTTGCAAGTATTATATTCATAATTTTTTAGTATTATAATAATATTTTTTTTATTATCTTTCATCTTAAAAATTTCACATAGTTTAAAACACTTCATTTTTCAAATTTGTGTGACTTGGAGGTATGTAGAGATACTTTAGAATTTTTGTTAGCTTTTCTTAATCTGTTTGAGGAGTGATTATGGTCTGAAAACTCCTAGATTTCTCTGAATGTTTTCTAATGAATTTCAGAATAATTATAAATTTTCAACCTCTAATTATTTTTCTCTATCTTAAAAATATATTTTTGAAAATTAATATATAGCAGAATGTTGATTATTCTAGCTATTGTATAATCAACATTCTGCTATATAGACTTAACTTAAATGATCAAAAACTTGGTTAGTTTGAGAGCAGTATTTTTTATCCACTAGTTTGCTAACTTAATCTTTGCCAATTGGTATTGTCTAGAAGTGCTTTATGTATGATGTTTTGTGTTAGATCCTTTATATAGTGCATAAATTTTTTAGAAGGAAGCTAAAATATTGTCTTGTCTAACTTTAATATTTTCCTTTATCAAATACTATTATGTATTTGTAAATAAATTATATAAAAATATATCATGAAATTGTTCATAACATTGAAATTCATTAATCTATTTTAAGCTTCAGATTATTTATCATTTGCATTTGAACATAGTTTTAAATAATATATGTAGTGATGTAAAAGGACATGGATTAAATCCCTGTAAAAATGTTTTAACTTTTTTTCGTATGATCTATAAAAAAATGGTTTGTTTGAGCATAGAAATCGATGGAATGATGTTTAGAGGGTAAATGTGTTCTAGGGATAATTTGGCACCAAAGAGCCATTGGTGTGGTTTAAAAATCTCTAGAAACTGTTTTTGTTTTAATAGTATATTTAAAATATATTTGCATATTTGATTCAGCTTTGGCTGACTTTATAATTTTCATTTCCTTCATAGACCCCTTACAGGATTATCTGGATAGGGTATCCAGTATCTGAATCCTGATGACATTTTGTTACTATTTTAATACCAGTATTGATACAAAGTTAAAATTGTTTTTTGTATTATCTAGTAAAGTTGAAAAATTAATTAATTTTTTATTATTATTTATTTTCATTGTGTTTATCATTTGTATCACAATGTAGGAATTAATATCGCTCATTGAATTATTTTAGAGAAGAGTTAATCTATTTTTTATAATTTTATAAACTTCTGTTAATTAGGATCAATAACATCAATTCATTCCAATGTAAAGCTTGAAAATAAAATATATTTTCTAAATATTTATCTCCATTTCCTCTTAATTCAGTATATAACTATTAGTAATCATTTTGTTCTTTACTGTGTGACTGACTTACTTCTGAAATACATTTAAAATTCAAAGTTTAAGTAGAAAATTAGTAATCAGATGGAATTGTTGATCCTATCAGTTTTTTATTTCCTTTTTATCAGCTTTTGATTTTACCTTAAGTAATGGACCTATTTTACGCAACTATTTTTTTTATATAGTGTCTTTTTCCCATTTTGTTTTGTTTCAGTTGGTAATTTGTTTTTTAAGAGTTGAGTCAGATACTAACTTTATTATATTTTATAATGTTTGGTTTCCCATGTCATTGTTGCATTATTCATGTTTAATTAGATAGGTTCATGTTTAATTAGATAATTTACAATTTCTTTCCTTTCAAATTTAAGCCTTGTTTTTCGTTATTATTATTTTTTTTTTTTCAGTTTTTCCCTGAGCATAGTGTTAAAATGTAAAATCTCAGAAATATTGGTATCCTGGTTTTGAAGGAAAAAAAGTTAAATACCAGCTTTTAACTTTTGGGCTAGTATTGAATGCCTTAGTCACAGACCACACTTTGAGAAACACTCTATTTCAGAGTTGGCTGATATTTATAAAGAAAATTCAAATTTGTTATAAAATACCATACAAGAGTAACAATACCTTTGAAACAAACTTGTTTGAATTTATCAGTATCATAGATTGGATAATTCTTTAAATCTAAATTAGTCCTCAAACTTGTTAAATGGAGGGACACATTAGTGTATTGAAAGTACTTAGTGGATGTGCCGGATCAAAAGAGACAATCGCTATTCTATATGTGTATATATACACACACCAGTGTATATACATACACAGCATGGGTGCCGACTTGAAAAATTATTGGGGTTCCTGAAATTTTAAATCGAAGGACCTATGCATTTTTCAAAGGATTTAAGTCTAATTTAAATTTCATCCAGTCCGATTATCTGGCACAATAAGACATCTGAAATGCTAAAATGAAGCAAATTTTAGTTAAGTACAGAAAAATATTTTCTTCTCTAGATAATTATTTATTTCATTTATTTTGCTTTTGTAAGTGCAACATTATTATATACAGTATACAGATACTGTGTGAATTTCCATCTCAATTGTTTTTATAAAAATAACAAAAATATAAAACTTATTTTTAGGTATTTTTGCTAATGTTAAAAATATCAACAAATTTCTCTTTAAATCATTTCTTAAAAAAGTTAAAATCTTATATTCAGAATACAATAAACAGTCTGAAGGGTAAATTTCTATACACATGACTTTATATATAGTAAATAGGGAATGAATAATGAAAAATTTGAAGAATTAATAACAGAAGAAAAATATATGTATTTGTGTACATTTTTCCTATTAAATATGCACAAAAATATTAGGGGTTCGAGAAACCCACAACAAAATTATTGGGGTTTCAAAAAGTGTCTCGAACCCACGAAATCTGCGCTGCTGATACACAGCTTATAACTAGTTTAACATGAATAGATGTTTATTTTCTGAGAGGAATAATGGTGAATGAACCAGTTAGATACTTATACACAACAGCAATTAGTTAATAGGTTTAAGGTTTTTTTTATTGAGAAACAATGGAACTGAAAAGTTGAATATTAATTGATAGTACCAAATATGCCAGGGAACATCAATAGATCACTGATGGCATAGGTCACTGCAGGTGCACGATGCAATGTTGTATGCATGAGAATGATATATGTACTAATGCATCTGACTAACTTCATTTGGGATAAAATAAGTACAGTGACCGCCGGTTATAAGATTCAGTGGTTATAAGAAACAGCCGTTTATAAGACTCAAAACGATAGAAACAAATACAAACTTCGTTTTAACATTAAAATTGTGTCGCTTATAAGAAACACGATTCCGCTTATAAGAAACAGTTTTCTACAGAAAATTTGTTGATTTCCTTGCGACGCTGGTGTAAAAAAAAAAAATCGATTTGTTTAAGGTTAACTGAAGGACGAGTTGTTATCTCTTGTCTCTGGGCGTACGGGGAGGGGGTGGGAGTTTGCTATGTAACAAAGGATGACAGAGGATTTCTCCGCAGAAAGACTTGGGGAGTACAACCCCAAACCAGTAAGAAACGAGCTTTAATCTTTTAGCAGTTAAGGAAACGTACTGATAAGGAAAGGCATCTTTGCTTATGCACTCAAATAAGATTCGTACAGCTTTAGTTAGTCATTTTATGTTTTGCTAGTGAAGCATGTCGCAAACCCTTACTTTGCTTGAAAAGCAAAGTTTACTTAAAAAGTATGATCCTCCACCTCCGTGTAGTCAATAAGCAAGAAAACAACCTTGCTTGATGCTATCCATATGATCGCAGGCGCATGGAAAAAAGTTTCTGACATATGCATTTTTAATTGCTTCCGTAAAGCAGGATTTTTGAAAAATAATGTTGCCATACCAGCAGAAGATGAAGAAGAATTTGAAGCACCTTTCGAAGAATGGATTCACATCGACGAAAATTTACAAACATCTGAAGAAAACAATGATGATGACATAGTGCGGAAATTCAGAATGTTTGCAATGAAGAAGAAAATGAAGACGACGTTCCACAAGAAGAAAATTTTCCTACAGCCAAACAGTCGCGAGAAGCCCTAACTATAATTAGACAAACTCTTGAACACAGAGGGGCATCAGAAAAAGTTTATGGACTGTTTTATGATTTAGAAATGGATGTACGTAAACTAATCACAGACTCGTTAGCACAAACAATACTGGATAAGTTTTTTGCTATTCTTCAGTAATAGATTACGGTATGTATGAAAATGTACTATGCTCTTATACATAAATGAACGACCTATGAGTTTTACTTTTTATTCTTATTTAACTGCATACTATATGCATATAGATAATAATTTAAGTTGTAAGGCTTAATTTGTAAAATGAGAAATATTTTTGAATGCAAAACTTAATTTACAAATGTATTATGTACGTACTAATATTTTACTTATATACATTTATCTTTTAAATTCTGTAAAACTGTGTTCAATAGTTAGTATTTACAATGGAAGAACGATATTTAAAAAATTTCCGGATTTAAGAAACAACTGCTTATAAGAAACAAAACGAGCGAAACGAACGTGTTTCTTATAAGCGGTGGTCACTGTATTGTAATCTCTGTTTCTACTTTTTATTACTAAATTAACTTGTACTGGTTAACTATTAATGTAGTGATTACAACACTGACTAGATACATCATAAAATTTGAGGCATCAAAATGTAGGGTATAAGTTCAATTTTTAGCTCAAACGGTATGGATAGTAGAGGTCAACACGGGCTAAGGCTTAATTCAGGCTTCAAATGGTATGGATAGTTGAGGTCAACATGGGCTAAGGCCTAATTCAGGCTTAAGTTCAGCCCAATTCATGGGTCTAGTAGGGCCTGATTTCTCTGATATTGTTTTATGCTAGATATATTCAATATTTGAAAAAAATTATAAATGAAATTTAATAAAGGTACATGAAATAATTTTGTTCATTTCTCTCAGTTCAGATAAATAAAAAAAAAAAAAAGAAATCAACATTTACCATAATTCTTTGTAGAAAAATAATACAAATTTATGTTTTTTACACATATGGATAAAATCATTTTAGGCTGGACTGGATCATAACTCAATGGTTTTTGGACCAGGCTTAGGTTCAATATTTGAAGCTTTCTTTGGGCTCAGGCTAGATATGAGCATTGATACTGTCAAGCTGGGCAAATTTCTGAATTTTGGGCCCATGCAGACCTTTATAAGCTTTGCTAGGTTTTCATGGTTTTCCTGCTTGTAAAATGAATACACAGTGAATCTTATGGAATGTTCTCTATGAAAAGTATCTCTTGAATAGTATGGTCACATTTGATGCTTGCATTTTGAAAATTCCTGATATTATGTGTTATTGGCACATAATATATGTTTATTTGTAATGTTTTTTTCCCCTTTTTCAGAGAATTTGAGAAGATCATTTGCGTCTTGTAATCCAGGTGCAATGTCCATGTATAGTGTAGACAATATGTCTTTTGATTCCCAAAATGTTTCAAAAATACGCCGTAAGGATTATGACTTTGCAAAAAATCAAATATTTGAGCAAGTCAAAAATGGATTTACTTGTCATTTATGTGGAAAAGTTTATAAGCAAAAAAGTCATCTGAAGCGACACTTTGCTACTCATTCTGGAGAACGACCTTTTTCCTGCTCTGTTTGTGGTAAAAACTTTGGACGTAAAGATGTTTGTCGGGATCATATGTGGCAAGTCCACAATGTTCCTATGTGAGTTTTATATTAGAAATTGTGATATTGCACTTTTATGATACATTAGTGTTATTAACCTTCAAATTTCACATTCTAAAACAATAGTCTTCAAATTGTTGGCATCTGTGGAACTCTTTTCAGCAAATATTATTTTTATAAAACTTTTTCAGAAAGTTTTTTTTCCTACTTAACCCTATTTAAAATCATTTTCTGGGTCATTATGTTTCTGGTTTGATGCTTAAAAATATGTTGTATGTGTAATGTATTTGAATAATATGGTTATATTAGAAATGAAAATGCTGATGGTGTTATGCATATTTAGAAAGAACTTGTGTCAATATTTATATTAACTTTTCTGGGGTTTTATAATATTTGTTTTTACTAATTCTATAACTGACATAGTTTGTATGGATAGCTATTGAACTATATTTTCTATTTCTTATTGTAATATGTTATCAATATCTTTTTATTTTTCGATGACTCAATTTATTTTAAAACTGCATTGAGATTTCTATTAAAAACTGACAAAAAAAATTTTTTTTTTTTATATTTATAAAATATTTCCTGCATGCATTACAAATTTCTAAGGTTCTACTCTTCCCTCCTCTTGTCAACAGTTTGAATACTATTGTCCTAATACAAAAATTGGATAAAAATATAAAATTATTCTCATGACATTCAAGTGATTCTAGTGTAACCTTGGACACATAACCAATTTTATTGAAAATAATTTTTACCATGACTTTAATGTTTTATTTATACTGCATATGATAAATTTAATTATGTGTATGCTTTATTATATAATTACTGTAACACCGTATAAATTGCATTTGGCCTTAATCATATTAAATTGGATTTGCAGTTATTTGTTGGGATTTGAATAAAAAAAAATATTTATTAGAAGTGTTTTATTTTAAGATATTATGTTTCATTTTAATACGAAGTGTGCTGAACTAAAATAAAAAATGTGCTCAAAATTGTCCAAATGTATTGCTTAAAATTCTGTCTCATATTTATTGTAGATAAAATTACTAATATGTAGTGAAACTAATAAGGGTTTTAACCTTTCTAACTCAAGTAGTGAAAAACATGTCATTAGAAGACTTGGAATCAAAAGCTGACTAGGACCCAGCCCAGTGTTTTTTTTTTATTGTTTTTTTTATTCAAAATCAAAGTTGGTTATCTGGGAACCCATGTGACAATACTGATACAAAAAAGAAAAAAAAAATCTCCTTTATATAGTTTCCCTTCCTCTTAGGTTTAATCTTTTATCATTTTGTTTGACAACAAATTTCTTACTAGGTCCACTGATGCAACTATTTATTGACACACTTTCTAACTTGCCATCGATATATAACTAACTATATACATTGGTGACTTTTGTTGGTGAGGTTGTTCTATTTTTACAGCCTAGAGAAAAATATTATTTTTGTCTCTAAAACCAGTTTATATGGTTATTAATTATTAATTTAATTAACTCTGTGTTTCTAATAAATATTTTACTGTTTAACATTAATTGTTGATTTATTGTTAAATTATTTTAATCGAATTGAATTGCTAGATTATATGGTAATTAAGAAAACTTTATACAAGAATAATAAGAGCTAACCCAGTGATTACATCATACAGGTCTATGACTAGTCTGTCCTTACTTGGAATTTTACTCTAGGTGCAACGATCAGCACTGATTGATCAGTTTTATTCTTGTTAGAGCTCATCAGCATGAAATAGCCATTAACTGCACTGGCAGCTAAAACTTGAAAACTTGCTATGTGCTGCCATTCCAAACTTGTGTGGTGAACAATAAAATCAGTCATGCTATCACATCAAATTTATGGAAATGAAGCTTGAACTGTATTATTAGGCTTCAAGATCAGGTTCATAGTTTTTGTGTAATTTAAACTCTATCTTTTATAAATGCACTTACAAACATGATTATAAATTTTAATCTTACTCTAAAATTTATTTTATTGATAGAAATGCTATTTTTCTTCTAAATACCTATTTAAGGTATAATAAAACCTTCATCCCAAAAAAATCTGCATTTTGTACTTAAACATTTTATTATATTTAGATGAAATGCAATATATTTTTACATTTTGTGGGTTATTGAATCAAAGGAAAAATATGATAATTATAGTTTATGCTAAAATATGCTAAGTGGTAAATAATGTAGTAATATTCAAGACAATGCAATCTTTTGAATTTGCATTAAATCTATCACTTTAAGCCTTTAAACAAATGGCAAGTTTTCTCCATCAGACAAAATATCAGTGACGGCATTTACTGCCTGTATTTGTGAATCACCAACAGCTGAACCAAAGTATATGGAATATGCATGAAATATAACATATTTCATGCAAAATTTGTGTTCAAATGTAGGTGTTGCTACTTAAATTTCTTTTTATTTATTCAAAGTTAAATGTGTAGGTGGTTTATTATTTAAATAAATGCACATTTATTTAAAAATACAGAAATGCAATATATAAATATGGAAAATTAAAAACATGATATATGAACTATTAAAATATGGAAATTTAAAATCTGTTCATCATTATTTAAAATCTGTTCATCATTATTTAAAATCAGTTTGTTTTATATGGATCTTCATTCATATCCAATTAAGGTAATTCATCTTCAATCAAGTGATGTTTTCCGTAACAAATATAAAGTTCTTTTAATGCAGGACACTCGATTACTTGCTCATTCACCCATTTTTAGTGGTCAGATCATGAACCATTTTGTTGTCACATGATGTTGCCCTGGCACACCATGGCGTGGATCACATTACACCCTAAATGGACATCACAACATCCATGTTCGCATGTGAGAAGGACCAGAGCAAATATAAAGTGACTTGACTTATTTTTATAAATGAAAGGACTTTTCACAAATATAAAAGATTATGTATGGATTTAATGTGCCTTTGGTACAACTTAATATAAGTGCAAAAAATACTTTCCAAACTGTATTCAAAATCGGCATGTACATCAGCACTAACTGATGAACACTTTCAAAATATTTAATGATTGATTGCACAAATTTTGAGCCATGCTTAAATGAAATTCTAGAAAAAAGAAAAAATAACAGCTTCATGCCTCTCTTTAGTGTTCAAAAATGTGATTTGCTTGAAATACTTTTATTAATTTTTTTTTAATCTAAAAGAATATTTAAATTTATTGTCCAATTTTATTACTTTTTGAACTTTATTAATTTCAAGTGTCACATTTAAAAAAAGTTATTTTGACATGCAAAATGTTTAAAAATTTTATTGTCGCCCATGTCATCATAATCTGTGATACAACCAAATAAGCATTTTATATGTAACATTGTTAGAAAGTGAATGAAACCATTTCAATGGATGTTGTATTAATTGCTCTAAGATATGGTTTGATCCCGAGCTTAAAAAATTATTATCTCCAATTAAAAAAAAAAAATTAGTCAAATGCATCGTCGAATTAAAGCTTTATATTTAATCAAAAGAGAAATTAGACATAAAAAATAAAAATATTTTTTTAAGTGGGATGAAAATAGATGGGATCCCAGTTTTTTAAGTTGAATCATCAGGAATATAAACTAATGAATCAATTAAATGTTTTCTGTATAGCTTTACAGAAAAAACATTTGCAATAGCATATAAATATATCACCACAAAAAAAGTTGAGATATAGAACATGCTAGTGAGTATAAAGAGTAAAATCAAAAGAAAAAAAAATGTATCAAAATATGGTAAGAGGTTCAAAGTTTTGGTGAAATGTTTCACTATAGATAATATATATATATATATACACTATTTTGCAAAAAAATGAAGCACTCCTAAAAAATAATCTGATCATCACAAATTTCGCATGCCTTTATACATTTCCTTTATACAAAGTATGCAAATGATTAAATTTGCAAGGTCAATGAGTGTTAACTGTGGTCATAGCGTGCGTTTCTACTGCGCAACTAGCATCCTATAAAACAGGTTAAAAATGTAGATGGTTTATCTTTGCTCATTATCGGCGTTGCAGTTCCGTGGAGCCACAAAACTAATACCATTATGACGTTGACGAAGATCTTATAAGCAATTAGAAGAGTTCGAGCATGGTTGTATAGTCGGGATGTGTGAAGTTGGCTGGTTATACTGAGCAATAGGCCGTCACCTGCACCGAACTGACACTGCTGTGCAAAGGTGCTGGCAGCAATGGTTGCTGCAAGGAACTCATAGGCGGAATGAAGACTCTGGAAGGCTAATGTGCACGAATGTGAAGTAAGATCGTGTGATTATGCGACAAGACTGAACTGGCCCAACGGTATCATTGTCCGCCATCCAACGTGCTAGAGCTTCTTTCATATCACCTGTGGTACCTTCCACCATATCACTGTGCTTAACTGAGGTGGGGTTATGCTCACGGCAGCCTTTAAGATGTCTGCCCATAACTCCACAATATCGACAGAGTTGTTTGGGACAGTGGTATAGCTAAGCATCATGGCTGCCAGCAGACTGTCATCACATAGTGTTCAGTGATGAATCACACTTCAGTCTTTCAACAGATGACCATTGGGTACATCTGTGGAGATGTCAGGGCCAGCGGTCCCAATCAGCGTTTCTTTTGCGCAGGCACACAGCCAGGGCATGGTAACCCAGTGGTTAGCGTGCAGGAATTGCACTTTGTAGGCCCGGGTTCGATTCCCTCTGCTGCCAAAACTACCGCCGTGTTCACGCGGAGTACGATCACGTTAAACATGTGGGTCCGTAAGTCCTTTCGAGAGGGTGGTAGGGGAAGGAGGTTACGGTCCCTGTGGATGCCTCCCCCACTGGGTTCCGGTCTAAATTGGGTGGCTCTTCCTGGCCGTCCAAACAGTTACCTTACACCTTTCTGATAGGTCGGACGGTCTGGGTCTCAACAACAACAACAGGCACACAGCTATTACCACTGGTGTGATGGTGTGGAGTGCTATTTCTTATGACATCAGGTCACCCCTAGTCATCCTGCTTACAACTTTAACAGCTCAACGATATATTGATGAAATCCTGTGGCCGTTTTTGTTACCCTTCATGGCATGTCATTCGGGGGCCATTTTCCAACAAAATAATGCCACGTTACATACGACTCATATATCTGTGGACTGTCTCCATGCTTTTGATACTGTTTTTGACCAGCAAGGTCACCAGATCTTTCACCAATTGAGCATGTATGGGAAATGCTAGGCCACCAGATTTGGACACACCGAAATGTAGCAGATATCTAGCAACAATTGAGGAATGCCTGGCAGAATGTATCGCAGGATGACATTAAGAAAGTTTATCACTCAATACCTATGTGTGTGTGTGTATATATACGCATGTGCGTGGTGGGCTGTTGTTTATAGTTATACTATCAACACACTTGGAAATAGCTTTTTGTAACATTGTTTGTACTGTTAGTACCATCCTTGATGATTAGCAAACAATGTAACAACATGGTACAGGGCCACCCATAGAGAGAAGATGGACACCACTCAAGTAAAAATTGTAAGGGCGGCTATCTTATTTATTTTTATTTTTTTTTAGGGAGGAGAAGACATGAAATATTTACAAAGGGAAAATCAAATGGAGAGGGTGGGACCTGTGATAACTGTTTTTGACGGCACTCACAATTTGTAAGGGTGACGGTGCATTGTTACATGTTTCAAGATAGTATTTCTTCTTGTCATATAGATTTTCAGTTATATTGTGTTGACTTCAATTTTGTTTATCTTTGTTATATTATATTTATACATTTATTTATTTATTTAGTGTGCTTGTATACAAGTGATGTGTGTTTATTGTCAATGAATTAATTATTTTTCTTTTCAGTCGAACATTTAAGATATCGCAATCCTGATGTACCACCATCTTTCCACAGATCAGCGAAAATTATATTAGACATTTCAGACTCGTCCCGTAAAGATTTTGAGTTATATGGACATGTAGATAAAAATGGATTTATCTGCAATCTTTGTGGAAAAATATACAAACAAAAAGGCCACCTGAAAAGACATTTTACGTCACATTCTGGAGAAACACCATACTGTTGTTCTGTTTGCGGTAAATGTTTTGGACGCAAAGATGTTTGTCGTACTCATATGTTAATGCACTATGTTCCTTCCTGAAACATACTGAATATTGTGATATTATTTTATATTTCTATTTTAACTTATGATTTTATGCATGTATGCAAAAGTGTCAAATACTGACAACATTTTTCAGATTCTGAAATGGTAGTTGCCATTAGTGTTATTTATCCAGTTTTTTAAATGTATGAAAGTGGATTGTAAACCTTGTTATTCTTACTATGAATTCTATTTTGTGAAAAAATCTTTTAGCTCTAAATTTATGTTGCTTGATATTAAATGCTGATGAAATAATCAGAAAGACATGTTAGTTATTTATATATCATCATATCTTTGTATACAAAAAGCAAATTTTCCTTCATTCTGGATTCCAGTAAGACTTCTAATGTGTATTCACTTCTAGAAGAAGAGAAAACTTGAAATATGGTGCTCAGATAGCTCAAATGGTCTAGCTTATCAGAGAATTCCTGAAATTTCTCTATAAGGATATTGAAAGAGGTAATTTTATTCCCCATATTATCCTTATGATAAAAGAAAATATCTGGTTCATATTTGGTTAAGTCTTGGTATTGCATTGAATATGAATAACCATTGCTGTAGGTAATTATAACTTAAAAAAGAGTCCAATATTCAGCATCTCTTTCTTGCTAATCTTACTTTTTTGTTTACTTATTTTGCTTACATTTTAAATCTTTCAGTTTATCACATTCAGAGTTTCACTTGCTATTTCCTCAGACAGTGCTTTGGTATATATTGAAATAAACTTTAAATTTCTTTAAAAAACATTTATCATGGCAAAATCTGGGTACCTTAAAATGCATTATGAACCAGTAGACCTTCAGCAATATATATATATATATATATATATATATAATAAGGTCGATTTATATATATATATACACACACACACAGGGTGTCCCACAAAAAGTGAACAATGGAAGAATTTTTGAACCGTTAGTTGTAGACCAACAAGATAGAAAGTTATGAAATAGTAATTTAAATGCTGTATCATATTTTTGTAAAAAAAATAAGAAAATTAACTTTTATGCAGCTCCTCTAACAAAAAAGTCAAATTACAAAAATGTTGTCAATCATTCATTTAGTCAAACTAAATAATTCATTTAGTCAAACTAAATAAAAATTTGGTTCTTAAAAGTTCAAATTTAGGGCAAAATAAATTGTTAAACTTCTTGACTTAACCACTTTCTTGTGCCTTTTCAATGTTCTTTTAATCATCAAAATTCATGAATCCAGGGACCGTTCACAAATGGAATGGATGCACAGAAAAATTATTTTATGGGGTTTTACACCAATTTTTTCCATGGTTTGTTTTTGAAACTATTAAAGACATGCAGGCAGTGCTTGTTAAAAATTATTTTAATACTTGAATAAAGCAAATAAAACAGATTATTGTAATTTTGCCGGCCTGTCAGACATTTTCTGACAAAATCTATGGAAAGATAAGCATACTTTTCAAATTTTGAAATCAACTAGAATTATTTAAAACCACTGTTTTCAGTAGATTCAATAAGTTTTTAACACATTTTTGTCACTGCACTTTTCCCACCAGAATTAGAGTCTTGATAGACAAATCGGTAAGAACTCTTTCATGTGGTACAGCAGGTGGCGGGTTCGAGTAGATCAGGGAAGATGTCCTTCAGTATTTATGATACAGACACTCGCATATGGACACAATGAGAAATAGACTTAAATATCTATTTCATCATATTTTAATAATACTTGTTGTCTTCCCGAGTTATATCAACAATGAAACAAAGCTGTTGATTGCAATATAATACTGACATACCAGACACAGAATAAAAATTCTTGAAGGATGCCGGCTTTACAGAAACAATGATAGTATTCCCTCACTGTATCACTGGGAAATTAGTTGTATTTGCCGTAAATCAAAATCATCTCAGAGAGTTCGGCATTACTGAACAGCATCATTATTCAAACTCTAGTTAGGTAGCAAAGTGACTTGAATGCTTAAATACAAACTGTGAATCGACCTAATAATGACATAATAGCTTTATCTGCATAAAATAAAGTTGAAGAATGGTAAAAGTTTTAGTAACTACTTACAACCGAAGTTGATATGTGGATGCCCCATTTTTCCCAATGAAAATTTCAATTAATGATAACTATGTCAAATTGGATTGTATTAAGCCAGAAATTTTTCAGTTATACTAAATATGGTAACATTTTTGTAATTTGACTCTTTTCGATAGAGGGACTGTATAAAAAGTTAATTTTCTTAACTTTCTTCAAATATATGGTACAGCATTTAAATTACTATTTCATAACTTCCTACCTTATTTAAAGCATTTTTGTAATTGGAACTATGGGTCTACAGCCAATGGTTCAAAAAATCTTCCACTGATCCATTTTTGTGGGACACCCTGTATATATATATAAGGTATCTAGGAAAGTCCGCATCAGGAGAACTTTCTCAAGAACAAAGAGAGCTATTATTTTTTTAATGCAGATGCATAAGAAACCTCTATGGCGCTACATGACAAGATAACTTTTGAAGGGACTGACCCCCCCTTTTTTTGGAGGTAACTATCTCATTTCCTTTTAGAGATAGAGAAAATAGTCAATGTCAATTACAAAGTTGTAGAGCATTGCCAAATTAGTACAAAAATGTGTTTGTCCAACAGGAAAATCTGAAATCATAATTTTCCAAAAAATATGTTTAAAAGCATGTGATTCTTTAAACTGCATAATCTTCTGATGACAGTTGTATAACAAATGATTTAATGAATGTATTTTGAATGCTAACTGTTTTATTTGACAGACGATTTGTTGTTGGTAAACATCATCGTAATCGAATTGAATCTAGAAAAATAAATAAACTAATATGTGGTTGAAAGAACATTCCATCTGCAGTATTGTATCCTTATACTATGTGTTTATCACTTTGTCTAATTTTTATTTGCAGTTTATGAACAGTGTTTACTAATGAAAAGTATTTTGAAGTGATCCTTACTTTTGCAGAATGTAACCGAAATACCAGTGCAGCCGAATGATTATAAGCATAGTGTTTCTAAATGCAAAGTATTCCTATTGTCTGAATATGTTTATGTTTATATGGTGGATTTAGATTCTATTCCCTAGTTTTCAGAGTTCCTTTCAGCTTTTTCTGTCGGACAAACATATTTTTATATTAATTTAGCAATGCTCTACAACTTTGTAATTGACTTTTTCTCTACTTCTAAAAGGGTGAGAGATAGTCCCTGGCCCCCTTCAAAAGAGGGGGGTGAAGAAAAGAATAGGGGAAGGGGCAATCCAGCAGCCAAAATTCCTGTAAACCACTTAAGAGATGTTTCCAACTTTTGTTTACATTCAAGAGACAGTGGAAGGAAAAATTGGGTGCGAGTTAATGTATTCCAGTTTATTTGTCCTGTAGGTACGGGAGAAGAGATGTTTACACATTTCTTCTCCCGTACCTGATGGCAATTGTGCCCACTCCCAGGTGGTGAAGGGAAAGATTACATTTCTGAGCATAAAGAAAGCTATTGTAGCCTAACTTGACTTCAGTGGGAATTTCTAAGAAAAAAAAAACATCTGTTGCTTGAGGAGTGCAGACAATGTTTAGTCTTTGCACTTCAAATCTGTTGATTTATCTTCCATAAGATCACTGTAACAAGATTTTTACCTTTTCAGCGGTCGTTATAATGATAGTAAAATAGCATTACATCTATAGGAGAACTACAGGGACTGTGAATCATTTGTTATATTGCACTAAGTTGCTAAATTGAGGGTCGATATAAGGCGAGTCTACTGTATATATATATATATATATATATATATATAAGAAACATATATACCGGATACAATAGCAAGGGTTAATGAGAGTATGAATAACCAGACATTCATATACAAAATTGGATAATTGGCCATTCAACTTGAGCCTTGATCAAGCCCAATCTCAAGTCGAATGACTAGCCCGTGGTGATTTCTGTGAATAAACAATATATATTAATATAAATCGATAGATACCTAGATACCTTACTCATTGAGCGATTGTCAAATTAGATCGAAGAACAAAATGGAAAGACTACTGAATTCAATGAGCATTCGATTATATATCAATAACTGACTTCAATACACTGGAATTTTCAATCCATATGAAAAAGAATTTCAAAATTAATTAACCTATATTAAAATTCTTAATAGGAATTTAATTAAGTTATACCTTTACGTCAATTAAAATTACATTACAGCGACATTGTGAATTAATTACTTAAATATTATTTAAACATTATCCAATAAACATGCACAACTACCCAGGGAGCTGCATCTTCAAGTTGCCTTGCGGATCTTTATTTACATTTTTATGAAAGAAACTCCTCAATATCCTCATTTAAAACTTTCAGATATATTGGTGATCTATTTTGTAAAGGTAAATGATATTGTTCTTATCTCTAATTGCCCATCAAATCTTGAACTTATACTTGATAAACAAATACCCGTTCACTTGTGTAAATTTTTTAGATCTTAATATTATAATTGACAATGATTATGGTTTAATATTTGATATTTATAATAAAACTAAACTTTTTCCATTTGAAACTATTAATATGCAGTCTTTCTCCTCTAATCTAGCGAGAGAAATTTTTAGAAATATAGTGAATCAATACCTTATTAGAATTAATGGATTGTGTTCTAAACAGTGTATAAATCATAATATTTTGTAAATGAAAAAATTATGTCTTAAATTTTCATATCCTGAAAGGTTTATAAATAATGTAGTGAATAATTCTATATTTAAATAATTGCTTAGGTTTAGAAAATAGGCTATGATTAGTTATCCCTACTTATATAAATGGATCAAGATATGACCGTGCTTCTGCTGAGATATTTTAATTTCATATTGTATAATTCTCTTAAATAATTTTTTATTTTATATTATAATTCCATTAAATTAATTTCTTGATTTCTTAATGTTAATTTCTTAATTTTCCAAAAATAGGAAAGAAAAAAAAATATTATCAATAGCAGTTTTGAAAATTGTCCAGAGATGGCGATACTGCTCTCCTTGATAATTTATTTAGTTTCAGGTTATGGTTTGGAATGTATTATACAGGTTACATTTAATTTTCAATGAATTATTATAATAGGGAATATAAGATATAATAATATGTTCTGTGCCTCCTTGTATTGTATTTAAATTGTTTTTAATTGAAATTTAACATTAAAAACAACTCTTTCAATGTGAGTTCAGGATATAGATTATAGATAATTTTATAAATGGGTTTTAGGACTGTTAATTTATGTAATATGTATTTTGAGATTTTTTACAGTATATCAAAAGACGAAATATTTCTATTTCTAATTTTTGTAGAATTTGAATTTGCATTTGAAATTTAATTTATATTAATAATTATGGGATTCATGTAGTTGTGTATGATTATTGAGTAATATTTAAATTATATTTAAGTAATTAATTTATACTGTCTCTTAAATTTTAATTGAGATAAAGGTCTAATTTAATTAAATTCTTATTAAGAATTTTAATTTCTGTTAATTAATTTTAAAATTATTTTTCATATGGATTGAAAATTCCAGTGTATCGAATTCAGTTATTGATATATAATCGAATGCTCATTGAATTCAGTAGTCTTTCCATTTTGTCCTTCGGGGGCATTCATGGGGGGGTATTCGGGGGATTCATGGGATTCATGTAGTTGTGTATGATTATTGAGTAATATTTAAATTATATTGAAGTAATTAATTTATACTGTCTCTTAAATTTTAATTGAGATAAAGGTCTAATTTAATTAAATTCCTATTAAGAATTTTAATTTCTGTTAATTAATTTTAAAATTATTTTTCATATGGATTGAAAATTCCAGTGTATCGAATTCAGTTATTGATATATAATCGAATGCTCATTGAATTCAGTAGTCTTTCCATTTTGTCCTTCGATCTAATTTGGCGATCGCCCAATGAATAAAGGTATATATTAATTTATATTAATATATATTGTTTATTCTCAGAAATCTCCATGGGCTGGCCATTCAACTTGAGATTGGGCTTGATAAAGGCTCAAGTCTAATGGCCAATTTTTCAATTTTCCAATTGTTCCAATTTTGTATATGAATGTGTGGTTATTCATACTCTCGTTAACCCTTGCCATTGTATCCGGTATGTATGTTTCTTTTATCATCTTTTTTATTTGTAGCTGCTTTGCACATGGTAAAATGGAAATGAAGTGTATAAAAATCTTTTTTGTTTAAGCTTTCAAACTTAAAAAAGGAAAAAAAATATATATATATATATGTGTGTGTGTTCTATCTATTTGATGATGTTGTTGTTGTTGAGACCCAGACTGTCTGACCTACCAGAAAGGTGTAAGATAACCGTTTGGATAGCCGGGAAGTGCCACCCAATTTAGACCGGAACCCAGTGGGGGAGGTATCCACAGGGACTGTACCCTCCTTCCCCTACCACCAACCTCTCGGAAGGACTTACGGACTCACATGTTTAACGTGATCGTACTCCATATGAACGCGGCTGCAGTTGTGGCAGTGTGCAAATCCAGTGCACGAACTACCGTGTCCGAAATGTGCCAACAGCACGTGGTGTTCCCAGGTGGTCACCCACCCAAGTACTAACCGCGCCCGATGCTGCTAGACTTTGGTGATCTAACGAGAACCGGTGTTATCAGCACGGTAGGGCCGTTGGCCTTATCTATTTGATGTGAACAATTTTTTGCATTTTGTCAACCTTGAAATGGCAGCATATTGTGCTGTCACAGGATATGTATAGGTACACATTGGGTCAATAGCCCATGCTATATATTTCTCTATTTTCTGTTTTATTGATATAATTTCAGCAATCTTAGTGTGTATTATCAGCTGAGACCTGCTCATGTTGCAACAGGCTATATGTAGTGAGTAGGTATATTTCTTGATTTACATGGCATGTACTAGGGCACACTGGACACAGATCCCGGGCTATATTTGATTTCAGTTCTCTTGGTTAGATTTCTCAAATTATATCTATTTTTAGGCCTATCAGTCATTCAGCAATTTTGATGTATATTATAAGCTGTTAAGGGTGAGTATATACTGGGGCACAGTGGCCTATATGCCCCTACATACACATCTATATTTAACCCATGTCAGAGCTTTTGCAGGTTAAGAACTGTTTCTGAAGCCGACCAGATTGGTTGCCAAAGGTGGCAGTTTTATATATTATTTATAGGCAAGTAATCCTTGGTTTTAAAAAAAAAAAAATGTTTAGTTGTCTGAAAATTGCTCAAGATTGTCTGAAAATTGCTCAATTGCTCAAGATCTTATTGTTGGGTAAGGTTGTGCATAGGACTGGAAAGGCCCTAGATTACTCATCATTTTTCTCAGAACATGTCCAATTAAAAATTAGCAAAGTTTTTATAAGAATTTATTTTTAACTATATATTAAGTAAAATAAATATTATTTGAGAAATAATTTTTAGAGAGTTTGTATCAAATGCATTACTAAAATAATTTTATTTTTAGGATATAAGAAAGCAGCTAATTTGAAAATTTTCTTTTTAATGTAATAATACTAATTATATTCACTTTTAGTGAATATCTGAATTGCATTGAATCATTACCTCAGTTTGAATATGTAAATTTATATATACTTTAAAAAATACTCCAAATATTCAGTAGAATCCTCTAAGACCGAAAGAAACCCCACTAGGATTTTTTATTCAATGTTGGCCATGGTTCAATTCATAAGTTATAAAATAAATATATTGTAAGTTTTGATTACATGATATTTAATGAAGATAAATTTAGATTTATAATACTTTTTGTTAAAAAAACAAAAAGTTGATTTTTTTTTTTTTTTTAATCAATCTTTTTGAGGTTGAGGCTCTGTAAATGACATCAGGCTTATATTGTTCCAAGGTCTTAATCAAACTCTAGTTTTTCACTTATCCTGAACATCTTGTGTGTACTAGTGGGAGACAGAGCTCAAATCAATCAGACTCAGGCTCTGGTACTCAATGCAATTCGGACTTGGGCTCCAAATTAATTTTAATTTTTTATTTATTAGACATATTTTGTAAAACAGTTAAAGATATTTTTCAAAATAGTTCAAAATATATGTTATCACAAATATCAAGAAAAGTTTAATTAATGTGCATAGAGGGATTGATAAATTGGTATACATTTGACTTATGTGTCTAATAATCAAAGGTTGATGATTAAACAGAGGTGTTAAAATTAAAAATCCTTTGATGATAAATATTTCCAGTTTTATTTCCACGATATCTGTCAAAATATTGTATGGAGGGATAAGAGCATGCCAATATTAGTTTTACTGCCATAAACAACCTTAATAAGTTATCTAGTATATATAAAAACTGAAGTATCCATACTACAATCTGCCGAACCATAAGTTGCAGTTTTAATTCCAGCACATCCCCATAAACTGTCTGGGTGAAAAATATTTGATTTCAAAAACTTGATTGAAGCCACTTTGAAATTTTTTGTCCCATTGATTCTAATGAAAAATTAATTTTTGGTGCTTCATAACTTGCATAAAAAACCAACTTTGATAATAAGATCAAGAGTTTTTGTAGATTTTGAGCTCTTTCCAAAAATAGAGATCGCCATGTTAGGAAAATTCAATTTCATGAAAAAATGACCAAAAATACTTTGAATATGTAAAATTAATAGTAAATGTATATATACTTTAAAAAATATTCCAAATATCCAGTTTAAACCTCTAAAACCAAAAGAAACCCCACTAGGATTTTTTTTAAATGTTTTTTTATTCAATGTTGGCCGTGGTTCAATTCATAGGTTATAAAATAAATATATTGTAAGTTTTGATTACATGATATTTAATGAACATAAACTTAGATTTATAATACTTTTTGTTAAAAAAAAAAGTTGATTTTATTTTAATCAATCTTGAGGTTGAGGCTCTCTAAATGACATCAGGCTTATATTGTTCCAAGGTCTTAATCAAACTCTAGTTTTTCACTTATCCTGAACATCTTGTGTGTACTAGAAGGAGACAGAGCCCAAATCAATCAGACTCAGGCTCTGGTACTCGATGTAATTCGGACTTGGGCTCCAAATTAATTTTAATTTTTTATTTATTAGACATATTTTGTAAAACAGTTAAAGATAGTTTTCAAAATAGTTCAAAATATATGTTATCACAAATATCAAGAAAAGTTTAATTAATGTGCATAGATGGATTGATAAATTGGTATACATTTGACTTATGTGTCTAATAATCAAAGGTTGATGATTAAACAGAGGTGTTAAAATTAAAAATCCTTTGATGATAAATATTTTAAGTTTTATTTTCACTATATCTGTCAAAATATTGTATGGAGGGATAAAAGCATGCCAATATTAGTTTTACTACCATAAACAACCTTAATAAGTTATCTAGTATATATAAAAACTGAAGTATCCATACTACAATCTGCCAAACCATAAATTGCAGTTTTAATTTGAGCACATCCCCATAAACGAAACCAAAACTGGCTGGGTGAAAAATATTTGATTCCAAAAACTTGATTGAAGCCACTTTGAAATTTTTTGTCCTATTGATTCTAATGAAAAATTAATTTTTGGTGCTTCATAACTTGCGTAAAAAACCAACTTTGATAGTAAGATCAAGAGTTTTTGTAGATTTTGAGCTCTTTCCAAAAATATAGATCACCATGTTAGGAAAATTCAATTTCTTAAAAAAATGACCGAAAATACTTTTTCGAAATTATCTTCAATGGTGCTCACTCATGTGATGTCAGTGATCAAAGTAGTAAAGATATGCATGCTAATCAATATCTTGCTATAAAAAACATGGTTGTGAGATCTAACATTTAAATTAAAAACATCTTTTTTTTACTTTTTATAAACAAATGTTAGCATGAATCGTGATTTAAAATCAATCAGTGTCTTATTTTATGTATTTATTGTCTAAGGTAAGATGTAATTTTATTTAACTTATAATATTATTAAAAGCTTTTTGAATTCTAGCATTTGAGTTTTTATTTAACCTATTATTTAACGAATTACAGGGCAGAAAATCTGCAGGTTTCACTGGTTATTTTAATGTTATATATAATTTTCATGAAATTCTATTTATTCTATTTCTAATTTATATTATTATATTTCTGTGCTCAAAATAATATTTTATATATTTTCGGTATCTCAATTTAATATTCTGTTTTTACAAATGAAAAATTTTAAAAATTAGTTGTAATTATGTATAAAAATCAAAAACCTATTTTGAATTTGGGCTTTACTTTACATAAAACAGTTCGAGCTTGAAATCTCAAAATTAAGTCCGAACTTATTTCTAATGTGTACAGTTATAAACTACTAGTTTGCTCAACTGTGGGTCTTTATTATGTTTCAGGAGGTTATTGCTAAAATTTTGTAATAATTATCTAACATATGTTTTGCAAGACTGGTAAGTTTACAGAAGAAATACAATAAAAAAATTTAAAGAAGAAACTATATTCATAGTTCTGAGAATGAAAATTTATTACCATGATCAAAAGTTTCAAGCTGTGTCTCTATCTACTGAAGAATTAGTGCCCAATGTAAGTCAGTATTAGTTGAGTTTTATTGTTTGTTCCATAAAACATGGTATTTATAAAGAGGAAGCATTGTTATGAAGTAATGATTTTACTATTGAATTCACATTTTAGCCATCTTGAATATAAAGCAGCTATTCTTAGAATTATATTTGTCTGAAGCATAGATAGGGACTCAGATAGGGGCATCTTCCCCTGAGGCACCAGTCAATGAGAGTACTGGAAATGGCTAGGATATTGAAGAAAATAAATTTCTAAAAGAAGAGCATGCAAATTTTAATGTTTTATTTTTGTAAAAATATATAAAAAGTAAAATCTTTATTAAAATGGCAGAATAAAATAATAATGATACCATACTAATTTATTTTAAGGCATGCTTTTAAACAAGATTTTACTTTTTAGCTTTTTTGATATTTTTACTTTGTTGTTAGATAGTGCATCTGCATGTCAAATTTGAATGTTGTCAGATGGACTGTTCAGATATATATAAAGAAGCATGGGGGAGGGGGGTACCAATGCCGCCAACAGAACTTTTCTGGTACCACTTACTATCCCCTATTTTACAACATATTGAACTTTTTTCATAAATAGTTTATGCTGACCGAGCCCCTATGCAATGCATTCTCTTGCACCCGCTCTATTGGGCCCTTGGGGTTACAGACAGACAAAAGCAGTTGTCAACCAGGGCTCTATTTTTGACTATGGAATACTAAAAAGATAGTTATCTTGTGTTATGGTTCGTTATTTGTTTCAATTTACTTTTGATGTGTGAGGAGTCAAATTGTCACAACTAAAAAAAGTATTTATATGAATTTCATAAACTATAATTGCATCTCTGTATCAGTCTGCCATTGTTGTTTTGTATGCAGGATATCTGAAATAGGAACAGGGCAATACAATTTGTACAATTTTCGGAGAAATCTGAGTGGTTTTAATGAAAGAAAATAGGAACAACTTGGTTGGAAATAGAAATAGGGTTGCTTGCTATAACTGAATCCTATTGTATGGCATTTTCTTTTCCATGTTATTTTTAAACAAAAAATTGGGTTATTGGAAAGTTACTTTATGTTAAGGATGAAAAATGGAAATGAAGGACATTATTTGTAGTTCTGTTTATGTAATGCTATAATTGTGTTTTAAATAATTTATGTAGTCTTATGAAAAACATGTTGTATGCAAAACTAAAATCTGCAAGATTTTATGTTAATTTCATAATGAGACATGAGTACTGCATAAATTTTTATAAGTATTTATTACATTTTAATACTTTTATGCATCTGCTTATTTGTTATGGTCATTTGCTCAAAATGTACTATTTTTTGTATATTCTTAACTTAACCTGTTGAAGTTTGATGAATTGTGAACTATTAATAGCTTTCTCTTTAGTATCAATGTGAATTTTATTTATTTTATTTTTATTTTTTGAGGTTCATGAGGTGTCTGATATAAACTTTTATCTTCTTAAGAAAATTAAAATATTTATTTCCCTTTTAAAATGTCAACTTACTGTCCAGCAATAACACAAATACTGTAATCCCCTTTTTCCGGAAGAAGAGCCGAGCATTGACGTTGACTGAGAGCATCACACAGAGTCTCTAGGAGTTCAACCTAGATGGAGTTTGTGGACTTGAATCCTGAGCACCTTATATCTTTTCTAATACTTTTATAGTCTTTTCCACTACTTCAATGTTTAGTTTAATACTGAATTGCATATGTATTGTACATACTTTGCTTCTTTTTATAATTAATATCTTTTGCATTTTAGGAGACAATGTCATATTCTTTTCACATGGCCAAAGAGTTGAAAATATTGTGGAGTCCACACTGCTTAATACTCTGTCGAAACGTTTCCTTTGTTCGATTTGTGGTAAATCTTACAGTCAAAACTGGATTCTAAAGCGCCATTTTGCACAGCATCAAAAGGAAAAGCATTTTAACTGTACTATATGTGAAAAGAGTTTTTCACGTAGAGATTTATATCAGTTGCATCTTTCTCGTCATCATGAAAATGTTAGCAAAATATACATGTAAAGAAACACTCTTGTACTTCTTTAATTTTCAGAGATGCCACCTTATCTGAAAAGAGGGAAAACTTAATGGTAGTGAATTTGAAGGGGAAAAATGGACTGAAATGTCAAAATCATTTTAAAAGTTCATAACTTTGGAAATTTTGGAATTTTTTTAATTTTAGATAGGATTATCTCTGTTTTTAAAGCTCTTTGAATATATTCCACTAGCCATATAATTTCACTTATCTTCTAACAAGAACAGTATAACAAGGATCTTCTATATGTAATTCTTGGGTTCAATTGTTGTAATCAGTTAGGTTTTTAATCAAAAAAATCGGGAAAAATCGGGAAATTTTATTATTCTGTTTGAATGGCAACCCTTCTTTTGAGAAAAAATACTGAGAAACATCATTTTAGCAAGATGTGTGCAGAATCCCTTAAAATAAATTGAAATATTTAATTTGACAATTTTCTCACTTTAACAAATAAAATTGTTAATATCTCCTAATTCACTACATTAGGGAGGGGAGGGGGGGGGGCATCTGACTATATATTCTATCTCTATAATTAATAGCTGCAATTACTTTATTTTAATATTGCTTATGGTGTTTTAATATCATGTGGTTCAGGATTGGATTTTTATAAAGTTGAATTTTGTAAAAAGTCTTTATTTTGTGTGTAAATTTAATCAATTTTGTATCATGTATTGTTTTTTTAAAAATACGATTATGCGGCAGTACATTCTTTCTTGAAGCCTAATTAGACTTTTAATAAATGTACTTAATAAGGTCATCCTTTCTTCACCAATTTTTGCTATAATCGATATGCGATTATGCATAATTGATATTAATAGTTTATTGTATACTTTTTATATTCTAAATAATATGTTATCCACCTTAAACTTGTTGAGATCTTTTGAACAAATTGGTTATTCAGTTTGAAATTATGAATACTACCTCATATTTATAAAAATATAGTTGTTAATATTGTCCTAATGTGTTATAGCTTTGCATTTATGTATGTTGTATTCTGGATATTCTGCTATATGCTGCATATCCATATAATCTTATGTATTTAGAAGTCTATTTTAATCTACGGATTCTACAGTTTTTCTTATTTGAATAGATATGTATTTTTTCTCACTATGTTAATTCTGAAGTTTTGCAGTTTCTTGATTAAATTAATTTATTTCTGTTTTTATTGGTAAAATGTTTAATGTCAATATTGGTTTCTCTTTAAAATAAATGTTTTTATGTTATAAGTTTCTTTACATGTGTATTGATTCTACCATGAACTATATAAAACATCCTGACACCCTTTTATTTTGATAGACATTGCATATATCAAACTGCAACTTAATATATGACACAAGATTAAATGACAGTTACTATCTAGCTTTCAGAAAATATCCCATTTGGAATAATCTATTATCTGAAGTTTGATTTATGATGTTATAATTGGTTACATATTAGATGCTTGACTTGAAATAGAATTGCATTCATGTTATGCTTTCATTATATTCCCCCCTTAATTGTACATCAGTTTACATAATGTCTGTTGAGATTCTTCTAGAAGTCTGCTTAGATTATACAGTTTTAATTGAGCCTCGAAATTAAATAAGTAAGAGACACCAATGACTATAAATTTGGCAAAACTGAACTAAAGGGGAATAACTGAGGAAAATAAAACAATTCTTGCAGTAAACTTACTTAATTATACACCAGTTTACACTTAATTATACACCTTTAAAATCAAAGACAACCAAAAAATAGGTTTAAAAGTTCTTTAATAAAATCTCCCATTTTCGGGCATCACTATGCCCTTCATCAGTGGCTGTCACTGATGAAGGTCATAGTGATGTCCGAAAATGCTTTGACTGTGTAATTTTTGTACGTCGAGGAAAGGAGATATTATTAGAGGACTTTTAAATCTATTTTTTGGTTGTCTTTGATTTTAAAGTTTAATTAAAGTTGACTTGTATCCATACTATTTATTAAATAAGCTTTACTTAAAGTACTAAGTGTGGTTTATCCTTAAATACAAGTTAAAGTGGATTGAATTCTATATAATATCTTCTCCAGAAATTGGATTTTCTTCCCCTTTTTTAAACTGAGAAAATCACTCATTAACTTCAGATTAAACAATTTTTTTTTAATTTTAAAATTAGTAGGTACTATGAAAGATTTTCTTTTTATTTGTCCGTAAAGTAAACTCCAATACAGTATTATATGTCTCAGACAAAATTGCATGGGATCTGAAACCAGTTCCTCCTTAAACAGTCTTGCTTAAATTTCATTGCAACATATTTTGAGTTTAAGATCATAAAATGTTTTGATTTAAGCAGAAACTCGTTGAGTAAATGCTATGTATTGAGATTTGAGTAAATGCTATGTATTTCATGAAAATTTCACTTTATACCAAATGTTTTCATCAATATAGATGAATAATGAAAATTATTTGAATGTGTTTGAAATTTCTTTTCACCTCAGTTTAGCCATTTTCATTTTGAAGCTTACTTTTGAAGCTTACTTTTAGAACTTGTTTGTCCATGTCAAAGTGGTTATAAGACTGGCTATAAAATCATTGACAGTAAAGTCAAAGATTTTCACTCAGATGGTAGTGATAGGTTACGTTAGTTTTCATGAATTTCCTAGCTTGCTGAGTAAATACAGTATCGTTTCATTTATGAAGTACTTGCAGAAATACCGACATTGCGCAGAGCAATACTGAAATAAAATTTACAAAATTTGAGATATTTTAGCCAAAAATCAGATTTCAATTAAGTTTAAAAAGTTTATAAAATATGTAAATCGGATGAGCATATTTGAATTATAAGCGGTCATTACAGATGGATAAAACATATATTTTAATTCTCCTTGTTTTGCAGGTAGATGTAGGAGGATAAAACTTATACTGAAACATACCCTGTATTCGGTTTCATTGTTTGAAAAAGTTTCAGCGATATAGATTGCATATACTGGTCGAAAGCCCAGACTGTCCGACTCGTCCTTAGACATGAACAGCAATTTGAACAGCCAGTTGCATATACTGGTGTCCAAAATTATCTTACATACATAAAATAAGCAGTGCAAGTGCTATTCCCGAAGTATATTTCTCTGTGAACTTTTGCAATTTAGAATTTGATTTTGTTGTTTATCAACTTGAAACAGTTTTTTATGGCTCCAAAGTATCATTTGAAAGGAATCTTTGAAGTAGCGAGCTGTTGGCTATTTAGAGGATGGACAGATATTGTTGGCAGTAGCAAATTGTTTCATAATTAGTTTGTATCGTATGCACTCCTATTTGATTTTTCAGTTTGTATTTATGTGTTATGATGCTGTGTATCACCCCAGAATAATTCATTCACTTATATTGAACAGTTGTTAAGAAATCAGTGTTTTTTGTGCATGTAAAGATAATTTTGGACAGCAGTGTATTTCAGGAGATATTTAGCTTGGAAGAGCATTTAGGAGTTTTCTTTTTTATACATTAAAGCTGTATAAAACAGGAAATATTTTTAGGCATAAAGCAGCTTCCTCTTAAGTCTAACAAATTAGTGAAAACATATGTGAATTGTTAGATTGTTTTCGAGTTATAAGCTGTTATAACAGACAGACTGAAATAGGTTTTTAATTCTTGTAATTCAATGCTTCATTGTAGTGTGATAAAAATTGCATCAAAATACTTTCTGGACTCAGCCTCACAGGAGGTATTTCACTTAAAAGCATCTATTTAAAATCTCCCTTTTAAATATTAGATTCAGTGGAATTTATTCCTCTTCACAAGAAGAATAGCTTCTTCAGAATGACTAACCTCGCCTTAACCTATAATTATGTCATTTCTTTACAGCTTCACTTTTGAGGAACATCTTTAAAAATTTGAAAAGATAAAACCCTTTAAGACCCAATAAGACTCTTAAAGGGTCTCAATGCAGTAAAGTAATCAAAATCAAACATCTGTATTTCATAAATATAAATTTTTATGAATAATTAAGAATTTGAAGTACTGGTTCACATGATAGGGTCTCTACACATACCTAATTATATATTTAGACCTATAATATTAATCCGGGCTAGGGAAGCAATGAATAATATACTAATAATACCAATGCCATTATCCTATTAGAGAAAATTTTCTTTTTTTTTCTTTCAAAATTAAAGCCTTGTTTTATTTCATCTTTAATAAATACGATTTTCTCAAAATGAAACATTTGAATAGTAAAATTGGTATTAGAAAATATATTAAGTACAAAGCTTGATATTTCAGTGTTTGAAATGAGCAGATATACAAGTTTACTATGTACCTAATAATTTCCCCATGCTTTTGATTTTTAAATTTGGGTGTATATTATGTACCTCACTGAAATCAAATTAAAAGGTTTCAGCAGTATTTTCCCAGCTCTGATTTATGGAGATTAAGGCTTTTTAAGTCACCCTAATGCATACACTAATTTATATTGCAGTTGAACCTCTTTCTAATGAAGTTAAAAATCAAAATATTTATTCATTATATCACTACTTCATAATAAACAATTACTAAGGTTGTGCTGTAATGATGTGTAGTGCACATATACATAATATAGGATATACATTGAAACACATTACAAATACAGTTAAACTAATTTTAGCATAATAGATATGCAGGTTTTCATGAGTGTGTAATTTTACTGAATGTGATGTGTTGAAGACCCAGACCACATGACCAACCCTAAGGCTTATGACAGCTTAATGTGTGGCCGGAAAAGTGTGATGTGTGAAGTTTAAAATATTTTTTGACAAGAATGTCAAGAATCTTCCATAATACACTTGGTGAAATATAGTTTTTAAGTTCCTCTTGAGAATGACTGAATCCATCTCAAATTGCTTAGGGAATCAATAATGTAAATCTGGTTTTAACTGATCATTAACTATAAACAACCTCATAAATTTTGTTGAATTTGTTTTTGCTAGTACATAATTTATTATATGCATTATTATATCAAATGTTATTGAAGTTATTAATTAAGTTATTAAAAAACTCAGATTCTGCATATTCAGAATTCTTATCAGATTCTGAATTCTTACATAGTAAAGTGGACAAGTGGACTTAGTGTTAATTTAAAAACCAGTTTATTGTATATTTTAATTATATATATTGAAATTAGGTAATAACAAATTACCTGAACACATGGTATTTTGGTACCAGTCCATTTAATACATACTATATATCAACCCAATTCAGAACATATCTTGTTACATTCTACTCTAGCTCAAAGCATCATTGAATTTGTATGAACTTTGGAATTTAAGTAACTTGGTACATTACCCTAGTGTCCTTCCTAGTGTTTTAGGTAAGAAAGGGTGATATAAGTATATCATCATCATTATTAAAGACTTTCCCTTCCCACTGTAGGTCCTGGCTTTTCTCAGATGTTCCTTTCTTGTGGTCCCCTTTGAAACAATGTTTCTCCAATATTTTACATTTCACACCCCAAAGTCCTTGTCCACATAACCAAACTATCTCAACTTAGGTCTTCCTCCAGGTCTTTCTTTTTTCTTGATTAATGTGAACATGAATAGTTTCTTTGTAGTTCTGTTGTCCATTCTTAGCAAATGTTCTGCTCATTTTATTTTGTTAATTTTAATGCATTTGATTAAATCAGAATTTTTATTTAATGTGCATAGTTTGAAATTTTGTCTTCTTCGCTAAATATTATTTTCATGAATTACATGAAAAATATATTAATATCAAGTAATTATCTGCTAAAATTTTACATTCCTACTAAAAAAAGGGGTGGGCTGGGGGTGGGGGTTGAAAACCCAGACCACACGGCCAACCCGAAGGTTTCTGGCAGCAATTTGTGGGGGGGGGGGGGGGGGGAGAGAAAAAATATTTGGCAATTTGGTATTAATGCTAACTTGCCAAGTGAAATAAAAGATAAATAAAATTTGCAAATTTTATTTTATTTTAAATATTTTGAAGCATAATTTTAAACAATAAAATGAATATAAATTATTCTAATAAGTATATATATATATATATATATATATATACATTATATATATATATATATGAGTTTGGCAACATGGATTTTATCTTACATTATTCTTTATTATTGGCAACACCTTCTTTACACATTATCTTTGGTTGGTGTGTGCAGTATGGCCATCTACACACGTGTAAGTCAATTCTTTTTGTTTTTCAATTTTCTCATTCTATTTTAATTTATAGAACATAGAGGTGATTAACGGCTTTTTACTCACAGTAACAAGGTCTTTAAATGAAATGTGCTATTTGAAAGTGGTGTTTTGTAGTCAGCCCTGATGATTTTACAAATACATTACCTTCAATCCATTGTTTGTTACTCCATTTTTATGATTCGTTTTAATTTAAAAGGGTTGTTTTCTGGTTTTTAACACTTTACAACATAGTCGAAAAGTGTTTATGACTTCATTCATTCTGTTCTGTCTGTCGGCACAATAACTGCCATAAAAAGGACTTTATCAAAATAAAATTTTAGTATGTTGTTCAGACTGTCTGTGGGACCTATGGGAATATAAATGAATAATATCACCTGATTAGTTTTGCTCGAACCGGGTTGAAAAAATGAAATACAGGTACATTGAACCCTATGGGACCTAATTTTTCAAACATTTTTTAAGCGAATTTAAAATTCACAAATTGCTTCGAAAGTTTTAGAAAATATTCAAATTGTCACATAAAATATATAAAAAAAATTTCAGAAAAATATATTCAGTAGTTTTTTAAATAAAAATTAAAATAATTATTACACCCATTATATGAAGAGATCACTTGACCATTATATGAAGCAATCACGTGACCCACTTCAAAATAAAATATGGCATCCATCTTGTGTCAAAATCCTGATTTTTAAAGTTCTTTTTAATCTATATTTGGTGTTGTATCCATCCTAAAACCGATTTATTTTTGCTTAATTTCTGTGCATCAATGTTCTGAAACAACGCAATTACAATATATTTCAGTTTAAATGATCATCCAACTTTGACTATTTCTACAACGAAGCCTAATTTTCCCTTATGGGAATTGTAAACACATCAAGCTGTAAGATGAGTTGTATAAGAATTCCTGAATTTCTTTAACACAAAATTATTTAGCGCTGGAGTCTGCAATATAGTTGATATGAATGAAACAGTCATTGATTTTACATAGAGAACAGACGATTTTATAGTAGACTTTTAGGTGAAGTTTTAAGCATAGAGTTAAATTACTTTTACCTCCATGGTTTTAAATTTTTAAGTAAAATAAATTATTGTAGTATTGTGATTAACGAAAGGAATAGAATAAATGTTTATGAATGAAATTTTTTCTGCATTTTCATAGAGGGCCAGGCAATTTATATTTCAATGACGTCATTTGAATAAAGTTCATTTTTTCTATGAAGTTTTCAAATATTATAAATTATTGTAGTATTGTGATAATTTTAAAAATATTACTGCTGAATGTATCGAGATGTTTAAATAAATTGCAATGTAGTTGGAAAGTGTTTCATAATCAATGCTTTATGCATGATTGATCTTTCTTGTTTATATTAATGACAAGCATTTTTTTTAGTCTTATCAGGTAATAAATTGATCTCTATTGTTTGTTATGGATGTTTTACGATATTGCTTCAAACTCTACTTTAATTCATATATATATATATATATATATATAAGTTATTTGTTTGTAGTGAAAGAACTATGTGTTTGTTAGATATTTTTTTTGGGTATTGCAGTCCGCCCTTTAACTCTTTTGTAATCTTTAATGCTTTTCTAAAACTGGATGCAGAAAAATCTTAGTTATAAATTTAGTGAATATACACTTATATAAAATTTATGCTGATAGAAAATACTATTTTCTACGCTTTTATTGTGTGTTATGAGTTATAGCATTTTTTCTAGTTTGTGTATTACACTAATTAGGTTTTCTGATTCAATGATTGATTTCATTTAAAAATTTTGTATGATTATTATTATTTTGTATTTAAACCATTTTAGTAATAATCATTTTAGATTAGAACTACTTTTTGCTTGACTTGACAATTTTTAATTTGAGGTTAAAATTATTTTCTATATACATAAAATGGTACATTGCATTTATCAAAGCATCTTTTAAATGTGTCACAATTTTGATAATTAAATGTCATAAATAAATAAGTCAAAATATAAATCATGCTGCTAACTGAATTGAATTACCTTTTAGCTGTTTGATGTAATTATTTTATAAATAGTTACACAAAGAAATAAGTAGGAATAAATTTTATTAAGAATTTCATTATAATGCTATTTCAATGTCTATAATATCCTACGACTTTTCAAATCATGCACAAATAATAAGCAAGTATATCTTAAAATATTGTGGCTTTAATTTGGATTTTTTCCACATTTATCACAAAAACTATTGTGCCACAAAAATTGTTTATTTTTCAAATTGTAATTTAGCAAAATCTAAAGATTTTTCTTTTACCTTTATACTTGAAATACTTTTGATTAGTATTAATTATGTAATGCATCTAAAATTGTATTTTATAGAATCTTTCTTAAGTAGTATATATGCTCCAATGGTAGAGTACAAGTTTAGACTATTACTTTTCTTATATGCATGTATACTGTACTATTCCTTTGCTGATACATTTGTTTATTTAAATTTTGCATAGTCCCCCCTCCCCCCCCAATAAGCAAATAAATAAAAATAAATATATTTTATCATGTCTTAAGTTCATATAAGAAAATTTTTAGAATACTATTTTAAATTCTGATCCAAGTGATTGAAATAAGGGCCATTTGGAGTACAAGTCTAAAGACCAGAAGTTTAAAGTAATTAAAAATATTTAATTTAAATGCTCCTAAAAATATATTGAGGAGTAATTTTTAAGTAAAGGGGATTTTATAGATTTGGGAGTCATTTTAGAATTACACAAAAAACAATGTAATTTTGAAATTAAAGAATTTATCAAATCATTTATATATGTATTGATAAATATATCATATTCTATAAATCCTTAAAAACCTTTTATAAAATATGATCACATATTATTTATATAAGCATGCAACTTCTTTGCTGCTACAAAATTATTCATTACATTATTCGCTCAGTAATAATAATAAAATAAGAATAATTTCTTTTGTTTTGGGTACATATTAGATAAATAATAAAACATTATTGTAAATTTCTTTCTAAATGACAGAAACAGGTGTCACATGGGTTATAGGCCTGAAACAGAGGCACATACTGTGTATTCTCCTTGCCATCCAAACATGAAATTGGTCTATTTAAAATATGTTATAAAATTTTATTTAACTAGGTCATTAGAAAACTATTTTTCTATTGACCTTCTATCAATATATAAAATTTTGATAATGATTAAATTTGCCTTTCATTCTTTATATTATACAATTCGCCAATTTTGTTTCCAATTTTGTTTGTTGTATGTTGTTTTGTTTTGTTATTCCAATTTTGTTTCATTTTGAGTGCATTTCAAGATTTTCGCTGTGTGGCCCGTATGTTTTCTTTTTCCTTAAATATACACAGAAGTTCAGAATTCTTTAGCATTAACACTACTTCTTGCTGGAAGTATTAGCTAATTATATGTTTTCCATTACTCAGTCCCATAGCAAGTAAGGTTTTTATTCATCTTAAAACCGGGTTCTCACAGTCCTTGAATTTTATTTTGGTTTCCAAGGACTCTTGAAAGTTTTTGCATTTTACAATAAGACATTGAAAGTCCTTAATTTTGATTTTCTCATATCAAACTTTTAGTTTTGTTGTACAGTTTTGCACCAGGCTTCGAATGTACAAGTAGGATTGCACAATAATCAGTAATAGTTCTCTTGCATCCTCTGACATGCCAGCCAAACACATTGCTATGGATTTCATCTCCTAAATTCAGGTGACTAAAAGTCCTTGGTTGATAATGGTCCTTAAAAATAAAATTCAGTTCCTTGAACATCTTTGAAAAGTGTTTTTGTTTGCTGAAAACTGTGGGAACCTTGTAAAAACCCTTTTAAAAGAATTGAATACAGTATTTAAAGAAAAAAATAGTTTTTGATTTGAATTTCAGCAAAAAAATATTCCTTTTTATAAGTTAACCCCTAATTTGCAACTTTTTTTGCCTCAAATTTATCAATTTATATGCCAGTATATATGGTACGCGAAATAGTTAAAAATATTTTTAAAAAATATTTATGGATAATACTATACTAAGTATATTTAGAAGACAATTTAAACATATGTATGTCCCTTCACTATAATTATATAAAAATACAAAGTTGTTTTGAATTATTTGCTTTAAACATTTTATGTATTTAAGACTTGCATAATAAATGCAGACAAAACAATCCTTAAACTAAATTTTATTTTTTAATATTTGCAGGTGAAAAGCCATTTTATATGTCGAATAATCCTGATATTCAATTGGACCCACCTAATATGAAGCTGTTGAATGTAAAATTTTTCCCTTGCACTATTTGCGGTAGGACATTCAACCAAAATTGGTTGTTAAAGCGCCATTCTGTACTGCATACAGGTAAAAAGCATACTTGCTCAATTTGTGGTAAATCTTTTTCGCGAAAAGATTATTTTCAGCTGCATGTTAAATCACATGCTATTGATTATTGTTAATCACATGCTATCGATTATTGTTAAGTGCTGTGTAGTGTTAATATTAAAATATATAGGCATTTTCAATATCTTTTGTAATCTGATCATTCTGATTCAAAGATAGCTGTTCTATGGGTTTATATGATAGCTCAATAATTTTTTAAAGTCAGAATTGAATTTGTCATAGAATTGAGTTTGGATTCAGTTTTAAAGTCTAATTTACTAGTGCCTGAGATCAAACTGAGTTAAATTAATGTTTTAACATTACCTACTTCTATGGTACTGTCAGAAAACTATTAAGGCGATATAAAATATGTTATTAAATATTGTTAATTATTAACCATTAATTAGTCATGGTGCTTAATAATTATTGTTACAAAGCTCACCATTGGGCAGACTAAGAACCCAGTCCCCATTGAAGCACAAACTTGATTAATAATTAGTTGTAAAATTGACATTAATTAACTATTAACCAAATGTATCAGTCAATAATAATCAGAAAAAAAAACATTAAAAAATAAAAAAAAATTAAGTAAGTTCTATTATAAATAATGTCAACTATTTTACTTTTATTTTAAAATAATTTATGCAGTTTTTAATGTAATTTTCATGATATTTTGACTACATAATTTGTAGATTAAATCCCCCCCCCCCCCCCCCCCCATCTATTCTACAGAATCCATATAAGATGGCTGCAACTAGTTATACTTAAGAATAAAGCAATATTTTGATCCATTAGCAGAAAAATATTATAGGCTCCTTTGGTCTTACCTTAAAAAATGTAATGAATAAACTTTAAATTTAATTAATTCAAAATTCAATTCCAACAATTAATGATTAGACATTTATTCAAAATTTCCATTCATTATAATAACAATGATGATGCTTAATAGTTTAATAAAATTAAGAAGTATGCATTGGCCAACAATTTAGTATGCTACTGATTGCAAATTTCTAATTTTGGTCTGATATGAAAATTATTTTAGATATCTCTCATTAATTATGAGCAAGTATAGATTTCATTAAAAAATAAGAACTTCAATTAAATATTTTTTTTAAGATTTAGAAATTACTAACATTATTTCAAATTATAAATTTTCATTTGAGAAAAAATGACAAAATTTAGATATTTAACTACATTTTAAATTCACATGTGTCAATTACATTAATTGAATATTACAATTTAAATGTAAAATATAAAAGAATTGCATAAAAATGGATTCATGTGAAACTTAAATTCAGAGTGTTGTAAAATTCTTATCTTGATAGTTGCACATTTTGTGCTTATTGAGTCTTCAGTCTTATTATCTATCTTTGGTATTAAGTTCTGTGTAATTTTATATTTAATATGAACTTATAATTAATTTTTGTTTTAAATTATTTTTGTATATACTGTTAAATATATCTGTTGACTGTGTAACTTATGTATTTAAGTTACTTGAATAAATATATAACAAACAAAAGTTTATTTTCTAAGTCAAAATAATTTATAAAATCTATACATCATACTGAAATAATTTTTGTGTATTAATGTTTTAAAATAAGTTTCACTCTTTTAAACTTTAATGCCTTCTATGTTAGTATAAAGAAATAAAATGGTAAATTGTGGTTCACCATTGACATTTGTAATATCTTAAGCTCTACTGTGTTGAGCTTAAACTTTAGTTCAACTTCTCAAATCCATAACTACAATTAAATACAATGCTTCTCCTGTAATATTGCATCCTGGTTATGTTTATAGTTGTATAAAATTCACTTTAAACTATAAGCTTCAGTTAGTTTCTTGTGGGAATAGAGTGACTGAATTGCAATTTTTGTATAATATTAGGCTTTCTAACAAATCAATAAATACTGTTAAACTTTTTTCTTTTTGCTTTGAATTGATGGATGATGGTATTGTATGTGGCATCTCCATAAATATTTTGAGCAAAAATGTTGAAAAACCTTACCAATTTATGTATAAATTAATTCTGTGCTCCAGAACTTCTAAATTAGATTTGTATGAATTCTATGTGTTCGAATTTAAGCTGTGACTTATGGTTCAATAGATTTTAATGTAGATACTTCGGTCTTTATACATAGACGAAAGCTATTAGTTACCTTCATGTTCTGTTTTGAATTTTAAAATTTTCTTAAATAACTAACATAGCTTGAAATTTTGACATATGATAAATTAGGATAAATAAAATGTGTAAGTAAAGTCGTTTTATAGTAATTAAAATATTTAGGTATTTATGGGGTAAAAACTGAAAACTAGATTTTTAATATGCAATAGTAAAATCAGGTTTAATAAATATATAAAGAAAAGGTGTACATAGATGGTGCATCTATGTGAACCTTTTTTTTCTTCAAGTTTGCATTTTTCAAATTTAAATGTAGAATATTGTGTGTGTGTGTGTGTGTGCTCAAGATCTTTTATTATATAAACAACTTTTTAAGGAAACAATAAGCAATATAGTTGTTGTGATACAACCATTCAAGAGACTTAATTAAAGAATAATATAATCAATTGAACGATCATATCTCAACACCTGATTGGGTCGGACACTCACATACAATTAAAAAGGGAAAATTAATTAATTAAAAGTTAGTTACTTAATGGAAGGGGATCGTATAGTGGGAAATAGAATTTGGGATATCAATAATAATTGCGTTGTGTTATTTTAAATATTAAACCATACTTGTATGTGAGCGCCTTAAATTTACCTTATCTGTAGGTTGATCTCATTTTTCTTTTTAATGTTGCAATCTGTTCCTGCACCATGATCAGAATTATAAGTTGATTTAAAGTTCTTTATGTGAAATGTCTCACAATCAATAGGATGTGTAAAGTCACATGTTCCATGATTATGATGATCACATATTAGGACACCTTTTCTGCTAAGCTCCAGATCTCACAATGATGATGACCACATCAAGAGCCCCTTTTCTACTACACTTAAAGTTCAAACTCACTTTGCAGAATTAAAATGAAATATTAGCAGGGCACAATTCCAAAAAAGTAAATTGATAAACTGCACACAGGAATACCAATATGCACTTTGCTGTTGTAATATATTTCTCAATGTATAAATCAGATGCCAAAATATTTTTATCTTCATGATGACTTATTAACTCTTTTCTATATTTTGAAAGCAAATCATTTTGAATAATCCACAAAAGGCAGATGAAAGAAGGTTATAATAATTATGTCGAATCAATAACCAACATGTCGATTACTCCATAATTCAAATTTGCATATTAATAGACAATAGATGAATTTCACTGAAATTGTCCATAGAGGCAAAATGCTGCTGTCAAACTGGGAAATAAATAAATATTCTTTAACTTGACTCAATTAATTTTAATGAAATGATTAATAGATACTTGCACGCACAATAAATGACTTGATATTGCCATATAAATTCATCATCAGAACAATTTCTTTTCACAACTTCATATTACAGTCAAAACATTCAGTAGATTGCATTCTTTTCACAAACTAATAATATATATATATATTTAACGATGTGTCTTTGATGTATTTAGATTAACATATACCTTTATAAAACAATATTAGAGCTAGGAGTGCCAATGGCACTCCTGCCTAAAAATTAACACCACCTTGCTGTCACCAGAATTTTCGAGGGAAAAGAATGAGTCAGCACTTTTTCACATAAAAGAAGAATTCCCGCCTAACCTGGCACACTGTGATTGGCTGAAGCCACACACACCGTTGCCATGCCAGATAAACCAAACTCCTGCTCAGCCAGAGAGATTAAAATGAGACAGAAGAAAACAAGCTTCCGTATCTCGAGTGAAACGAGATCTACCAATTGAAAAGGTGTGCGCGTATGCAGTCATTTTTAAAAAGGGCGTACACTGTACGAATAAAAACATGAACTGATAGCAGCACATTATAATTTAATTTAATAAAAGAGTCAATTGGTCTATTAATGAATATATATAAAATAAAAGCAATTTTGAATAGAATAATTTGGAATAATAAATAAAGTAAAATAAAAATATTTAATGATTTATAAAAAAAATGTTAATTTGGAATAATAAAATAAAGTGTTGTGACGTGTCACAACAATAGTTAAGTGCAAATTAAGTTAGAATGCAGTTTATAACTTAATTTGCTCTTAAGTACATTGCTATATTGTAACATTTTTTTTTTATCCTATATAAAATGTTTTGACTTTGACTTTCTATAACTTGTTTAGATATTAAAGGCAGTTTGAAGTATATTTTGAAAAATGAAGGTTAAAAAATAACATTGCTAGAATCAGGTACAAGGATTAATAACAGCTAGCCTTAAGTATAAGAACATTGATTTCAAAATTAGTCCTGAAATTTTTTGGCAAGTAGATAGCTATTTGACATTGGCGAATTATGTGACTGCAGTAAAGTGTATATCAGAAAGTGGTATATCGATGATTACATAGGAGATTTAAAGTAGTAGAAATTTTTGAGCCAAGAGATCCAGTGCATTTGGGTAACCATTGTTAGGTTATGACCTATAAAACCACCTTTGGCTGCACCATTGAGTAGTCCAAAGGCCAAGTTTTTGATTAGTTATATTATGTTTTTAACATGCAATGTAAATTCAGCAATATTTTTTTTTTAATCTTTGTTAGCACCTTCTCTTTATCAATGAGATTAAAATTACTTGGTACTTTATTAGATTAGTTAAATATATGTGTTAGCTCATCTATAAATCTTGCAATTTGGTTGGTTAATTACAGTTAGAAAACAGGGTTACCACAGTCCTTAAAAAGTATTATTTTTTGCTTTTAATTTTTAAGGACTCTTAAAGGCACTTATTTTTCTTCATAGATATTTAAATACTTATTTTTTCTCCAAGGTCCTTAAAAAATCCATATTTTTCTTCTCGTATAAAAGTAACGATTTCAGAAAAAATTGAATTTTCTGTGGAAAAATTACAATTTCTGAAAGAAATAGGTGATTTAATATGAGTGCAATTGCTAAAGTGAATTGTTGCTAACTTCTGTTTTGCTGTGCTTATATTGCTGTGTTGTAACCTAACCTTTAATATTTTTTTTGTATAAAATCTTGTTTAGGCCATGGTAAAATATGCATATGTAAATGAAGTTTGCGTCTTTAAAGAGTCCTTATTTTTAGTTACTTGTAAAATGTGGGAATCCTGAAAATACTAGCAAGATTATGAAAAAATATGTATTAAAAACAATTTAATTCTAGAAAGAAATAAAGCATAGTTAAATAATTTATACAATTTTAATATCCATAATTACAAATACATTTGAACAATATTTCTGGACATTTTGTACAAAAAGAATAACAAAAACATAATAAATGCAACAAAAGTTTGGCAAATTAAAAAGTGACAGATGACAGGTAGATGTAAAAACAGATCATAAAACCTTTTTATAATTGAAGTTGTCTACAGAACAATTTGACAACTTAAATTTGATTCAGCATATTGAAGGATGAACACCAATTCTTTAAAAAAAAAAAAAAAAAAAAAAACTATCCACCTACTACAAAAATATAAATTACAAGATTTATACTGCATCTTTAGTGCATAGTTATTTCTAATCTAATTTAAATGGAAGTGTGAGTGAATGTGAAGGTGCTATGTTATAAATGCTAATCTTCCAAACAGAGCCTATAGCCATAATGTGTAATAAGAAAAGTAATGTTAACAAGTTGTTTTCAGAACATAACACCTTCATCCACTCATCGTTTCAATTAAAAGTATATATAGCATATTCTACAAATCAACTGTAAAATTATTTGAAATACTCAATAGGAATATATAATTTAATAAAATAGATAAAAAATATTTAAACAGCTATTTTTTTTTTAATGTGTAGGAGTATATCTGTCAACCAAAGCATGCTTTATTGATCAACATGTACTTATGTACTAATGAACAAACCGTACTGAGAGCTCTTAATTTTCTTCATTAATTGTAACTGGTCATGTTTAGATATTTTATTGAAAGATTCAAATGAGATAGGTATTGTAGAGAAAAGCATATATGCTAAAGTATTGTGGTATAATTTAGACATTTCCGGGTCTACGCAGAGTATGGGCACGTTAAATCTACAGGTCTGAAAGTCCATCCGAGAGGTGAATTGGGGGAAGAATGGTACGATCTCTGTGGTTGCTACTCCGTTACATTTCAATCTAAATTGGGTGGCACTCTCTTGGCTGTCAAATCAGTTACCTTTCATTTTTGGGTGGGTTGGATGGTCTGGGTGGAAAAAAATGTATTAGAGGCATAAAGATGAGGTTCTGAAATAGGGTAAAATATGAAGTTTTTATAATGTATAATTTTGTCAAGTTTAAACATTGAATTAATTGTACAGATTTTTAATCTACTATACTTATCCTTTTATTTTTATGAATTTTATTGATATTGAGACTAATGTTATTGCAAATGTATCACATTTGTTACTGAGCAGTTTAAAATTATTTTTATGCTTCATAAATTTTCAATACAAACTATGAATCATGATGAAATATTATTAATATAGTCATTTGCATGTGTGCCCATATTGGAGGGCAAGAGCAAGAGGGGGCATTTGCTCTCCCCTGAACACTCAAGGTCACAAAGGTGAGCATCAAACTTGTCAATGTTATACATCTTATTCTTGAGTTTGCTCTGCTGATGTTAGTGGTTTGCCCTCTCCTGAAAAAAGTTCTATGGTGGCTGGTTATCTGATGATATAATATTTGAAATTCTTATTTCATTCTTATTCAAGTTTTATTTTTAAAATAAATTATTTTATATAAAAAATTGAAATATTAAATTATGCAATTTTTTTAAATATTCATAATAATTTACAGAAAATTTAAATCATTTTCTGTTCTAGGACTTTATAATACAAGTTTATAAAATTACTCAGATATATTGCACATTTTGTATGTCTTTAGGTAGATGTGATATAATTGGGAAATTGGAGGGGGGGTTATTGAATTACATCATTATAAAAAGGTCTCTAACATAAGTGAATAATGTATGCTACCAGTGAATGCTATCAGTCAGATTGATATTTTCTTTGGCAATGTTGAATTGATTATTTATACATAAGTACCAAGTGATGTTTTAAAAGTATGTTGATTTTTAATGACTGTATAGGTAAATGCAACAGATGACTGACCTTCGAAACAGCCTAGCTAAGATGATCTAACAATAAACAGGAACAAAAACGATACACTTATAAAATTATAAATATAAAACAGTAGTAGTACAAAAAATTATATATAAACAAATGCAGATTCATTCAGTACTTTGGAATATATAAAATACGTCATGTAAACTAAACTTTTAAACAACACAGAAATGCTATTTTCATTTTAGATTAGTTAACTAGTTTAGTGTTTTAAAATCTCGATTTCGGAAAATGTAAACATTTTTGTGATAACAGCTTCTAAGGATATTTATGAAATAAATTTTTATTAGTTTTGAAACTTTTGTATAATATCAAGCATTTTAATTCTACAAAACAATATTGAAAGTATTTTAATATGCAATTGTCCATGGAACTATTTTAACATCCTATCTAAAAAATGCAGGACCCAAAATCGTTCATTTTTGATTATTTTTTTTTTTTTTACGATACTGACTACTCAATCAGAATTGAGAAACTGGGTGAAACACGTCATCCTTTTTAATTTCAAATTTTGATATTTTTATGTGCACATTTGATTTGTACAAACCAGAATATAAATCCAATATCTCCAAAAATTATTTCTCTCACACTATGCAACAATAAATTGTTTGATATTTTCTATGTGTTTCTTGGGTAAAAGAGTGTGTTGAATGCAAATATACCATTGTTTTATTTTACTGTCAATATTACAGAATGCTTTTCTCTGAAATAATCCAAATTTTTTGCTCATTATACATATACTGGCTTCACATGTGTAAAGGTTATACATTTAACCATAGATTAATATGGTAGATTGGTTCTGTAAAAATATTGTGTAAATAAAAAATTGTATAAATTGAGACTAATATTTGTATAGGTTATGTTTGCATGAAGAGCTGATCAGCTGAATGGCATTTCAAGACTGTGTTTGCTTATTTAGAGACTATGTGTAATTAAAATGATCCTAATTCAGTCGCATCACATGAGACAGGCAAACTAAAGTGATGGAATTGCCGTTTTGGAATTAACTCTTCAATTATGCTGTATAACACAAAAATTTGTTATATGCTTTAATTGTGTAAACTGAAATTGTAAAATTTGAGAGTTAGGTGTATGTATATATATATATATCTAATTTGGTATCATATTTGTAAATTTACAAGATTAGATACTATCTGTTAATATACATATTTTATGCCATATGCACTAATTAAATATACATCTATTGCATTAAATACAGTTAATAAAAGGATGAATTTCATAATAAACAATAAACTAGAAGACCACAAAACACCTTTAAAGATCAATTAAACAATGGGTAGAAAGTCAATTTTTTATACGCAGATACAAGGTAAAGGTAATAAATTAAAAAAAACATTGGAAAGTTGGTAAGTGCATGCACTCTTTGAGGAGATTGTTGTTCATTATCAGCTTTCTATCCATTGTTTCGTAGTTTTCTGGTTCATTAGCTGTATTTTTTTAATGTTATACTTATACAGGGTGTCCAGTGCTATCGGTAACCAATGGCTATTTCCTCAACTGTTAGTCACAGAAATGTACTTCTAATTGCAAAAATGTTTTAAATTTTAAAATCTATTATCTTAGAAACAGTTGACATCAATAAATGCATTTCTGAAAGAAATACGAGATAGGAATTTTTATACGGTCCCCCAGCCTACCAGTTATATTTAGGAAAATCATCCTTATACAATTTCATGCAAAATAATAATAATAAAAAAAAATCATCCTTTTATGGCCAAAATTTGGCGAGTTATGAAGCATCAAACTTTATGACTTAAGTCGCTTTTCCGCACATAAAAATGTCCCGTTTCAGGCAACCTTTAAGGGACTGTATAAATATTGAAATTTTCTTATGCCATTTAACACAAGTTGTATTTTTTTTTTACTTCTATTGTCAGTACAAGCTGTATTTTTGATATTTTTTTATGTATTGCAAATAATTATAATTTTGATATTGTTTAGTGTAATGTATATTGCTGCAAGAAATAATGAAATTGCTACAAAATATTTGTCTCTCCAATGATTTTGTGTATAACCCCCATTTCTCAGTACAAAAAGTGACCAACTTTAAGCAGCTATAAGCCAGTGAATTTTGGTGTAAAAGGATGATATTTTTTTTTTTTTTTTTTTTTTTTTTGCATGAAATTGTATGAAGATAATTTTCCTAAATATAACTGGTAGGACCAGGGGACCGTATAAAAATTTATATTTCATATTTCTTTCAGAAATGCATTTATTGATTTAAACTGCTTCTAAGATAATAGATTTTAAAATTTAAAACATTTTTGCAATTGGAAGTGTATCTCTGTGACTAAGGGTTGAGGAAATAGCCATTAGTCACCCTGTATATATATATGTATACCTTAATGCTTTTTGTAAGTACATATGCATGTACTGGGCAATATTATGCATTTTAATATAAAGTTCTATATAAATATGTTGCATGATTAGTTAATGCAGTATAAAAAACAGTATATTTATAATGAGCATGACTAATTTGATCAATAAACATCCTCAAAAACAGGATACACACAAACTTATTTTAAATTTTGTTACATAGTGTTATTTTAAACAAGTATAAAATTAATAATATATATATATATATAGCTATAATTTACACTCTGAACCCAAGAAGATTCTTTATCGAAAGTAGACTAGACACTACTTACAAACAAAATTATTCCAGATGTAAATTTAGTATTCAGAGACCATGCAATTTCAATGTTAAAACCTGGTCTTCACAAAGCCATTTAAAGCATGAACATAAAAGTGTGGTGTGACTGACTTAGACTAGAATTGTAGCAAGTCGAACCCTGCTTTATATCTCCATCAGCATTCCACGGGATAATGCTTATGGAGGCAACACATGTTGCCAGCATTGAGAACAAGTATACATTATCATCTTATACACATTCATGCATTGGATTCCTTTAAATTCTCAAAGTACTCTATCAGTTGGTCATAATTCATGCCTTGTGCAACTGTTTCCCATTCTGCATCATTGGCTGGTCCTCGAAATCGTCCCATCTGGAAATCTCGCAAATGCCGTTGATGTGGAGGAATGGGAGGTGGGAAATTGCGATGAGGAGGAATGGGGGGTGGGGGATGAGGAGGGAAGAGTTTTAGTGGGTTTCCTGGTGGTAGAGGCGGTGGTACAGGATTTGTTACAATTCTAACCCGTTTTTCTCTGGAAATAGTTGCACTACCTGCATTGTGTGCTATACCCCCATTTGGTATGTTATTAGCTACATTAGTAGATGTGCTTTTTTCTAACATAGCAATTTCTTCTTCCCTTAACTCCTGTGGATTGGTTGTAATGCGAATACTGATTTCTGATCCTGGAAATGACAAGTTACTTGTACGAATCCCACTTCCAATTTGACGTGTGCCATTCTTTTTCTCCCGTCTGTGGACTTTGATATTAGAATCTAGACTATCAGCCTGGTGATTTCCATTAAAGTCAGCCATTGGGACTAGTGTCTGTGAACAGCGGGTATTAACTGAGTTACGTTCAAGAGTGGCTCGACCAAGCCAGACCCAATCATGAGCATGGGCAACCGTGTCATTAGTCGCAGTAACTGGTGGTACTTGCTTTCTGCGATAGCGCACTGCAAAAACTGAACAGGAAACAAGAAAAACAAGAATTGCAAGACAAAATACACCAAGAAGAGCATACATTCCTATTTCTAAAGGTGTAAGATCCGATGGGTGAACAAGATTTTGCCGAGCTTGCACGGCTGGTTCATGGTAATGAGATTTTCCACGATGACTTATGGCATCTTGGTATAAAATAGAACTGACATCATTTGAAATGTGAGAGTCTCCTATGTCATTTGCCCCTGATGAAGCAAAGGAATCAAGAGGATCATTTTTCTTCCTACCTGAGTCTGTATTTTTTGAGTTTTTTACACGAACATCATTCATAACAGTCTTTTCATTGGAAAAGTCAACATCAATATAGGCATAAGCCATTGCTAATGGCTGGCTTCTACGTTTTTGACATCTTTCGGCTAGTTCCAGCGTAACATGAAGTAAGTCTCCTTTGCCTTTCCCAATGGCAATAACTCTAGGATGGTGAAGCCCAGCCATGGGTGCAAAAGCTACTACACCACTGTCAAATGTGTCTACAGATAAATGGTAATCCACATCGGTGATGTCTGCGAGTGACGATGATGTACCATCAGAAAAGTGGATCTTGATGTTAAGCAGACCTTCCTGCAATTATAAATGATTTCCTTGATTATATGGTATCTATCCAGTAAGTGCATTCATTTTAAAAGTATTTAGAATCTATGTTAACAGCCAGCAATGTGTAATCTTCACAAAAACATTTGGTACAATGTGACATTAATAAAAAATCAAAATTAAACTGAAATTGAATTTTTCTACAAATTTTTATACTTAGCATAGCACTGATTTTTACTACAATGTAACATATATCTTTCCTGTCATTGGTACTACTGTATATTTGGGTTAAACAATTGCCATAAACTATTTTTTCATCTATTGTTAAAACATCTGAAGAAAACCAAAGAAAGGTCTGTTACTTAGAAACATAGCTAGCAAAAGTTAATTGGCATCAACATTTTTTATAAGTAAAATTAACTTCTCTTGGATAATCAAAACAAGGGGTACACCAGTAGGACAAAAGCGTATAGAACTTCCTTGAAGAAAGCAGGTATATGTCAATTAGGCGACAACAATTGTTTCAAAAGTGCTACACATGGGTGTTTCGAGGGCATTACACCAGTAGGAGCACAACTCACTGGCCATCATGTTATAATAGTCTATTTTGCTTTTACTCATGCAACAGCTATTTTCTTGTTTAGAAGAAAGATGTTTATTTTATTTTTAAAACTGGTTGATACCATTAATGTTTACTTATATTGCTAAATAACAGTTTCACAGCTATTTTAGCATAGCACTTGCAGCAAAGTTTTTATGTGTGTATATATATTATTTTGCCTTTAAATTTTTTAGTTTTATATTTTAACTGAATGTAATTAGTTTTTAGCCTTTTATGATGTCTTATTTGTTAAGAAACTAGTTATTAAATTAAATTGTTCTATTATGCTCACAAAAACCACCTAAAGTGGGCGTTCCTATATCTAGGATCATGCTACTGTTTAGGATTGTAGATTATTGGCTATTCTATGCTGAAGAGCTCTAAAAAGTATAAAACTAATCCATGGATGCCGATATCTGCAGTAGGAGAGCATTTACTCAATCTTCGTAATATAACGAAGAAAATTGTGATACAATTAAAATACCAAGATGTCCAAATCAAATTAAAAATTCATTTTATTTTGTAATTTTCTCTTAACGTAATTATTTTGACTTATCAATCCTTTTATGCAGTGAATTAAGTGAAAAGTATTAAATATTAAAAATATACATCAGAAGATAGAGAGCCAGCTATCTTCATTAGGTTAGTGCTCTACTACTGCAGATATCGGCATCCATAGATTAGTTTCATACTCGTTAGCCCTCTTCATGGAATAGCCAATAATCTGCAATCCTAACCTGCAGCATGATCCTAGCTTTGGGGAAGCCCAAGAAAGTGCTCAACTGGCCATTCTTCACCACTTTGTTGACTATTGCTTCATGGTCATTCCTGCTCATGAAATGACTCCAATACCATGGATTACAGGTGGAGAGAGAGGATCAGTTGAGTACTTTCTTGCTGTTTTACAGTGCTCTTTTATAGGGTGAAAGTTGTTCCATTGTAATGTATAGAATAATATAATATCTAGAAATTTGTTTTCCCTTAGGAACAAAAATGAAAAACATAATGCAATGTAAAATGATATTTTACAAGTCAAAGGTCTACACTAGCTTTTGCTATTAATGAATTATACGATTATAGATTATAAGCAATATAGACTAATGCACATCAAAATCACTGCTAGAGAGTTAAGATTTTTGTTTGTGATGGGTAGAAGCCGTATTTGATTAGTGGTGTTTGATTATTTTTGGAATTTATATAATTTGGGGGTTGCCTGTGAGCAGAGTTTTGTATTTTGTTCTTCAAACTAATTTGGATAAATTTAATAAACTAAAATTTCTTTAAACTAATTATTATGCTTCTTTTTTAATTTTAAACACAACAGGTTTTATTAACCCAACAGTGGTATATATTTTACAAAATACATTCTATAGTAAGCTGTGCTATATTTTCATTATAATTTAAGAAAAACTGCAAAAATATTGCATATGCAGCTTATCAATACTATCTCAGTTGAAGATCGAACTTACATAAGGAAGATACTCTCATTGCAGATAACAGTATCTATGGACTGGTTTCATGCTTATTATGCATTTCATCATCATGGGATAACCATTAACTGAAATGCTAGTCAAAAACTTACTATTTGCTGCAATTTTGTAAACTTCTATGGGAATTGATAATTTTAGTCCCTCCACGTAGTCAGCATACATTTTTTATTTACAGCCCATAGTTTGATCCTCTGGGATTTAGGGGTTCCCAGATAAAGCAGCAATAATATAAAAATACTTTTTCAAACAAGCAAATTAGTAGCCATCTTACCTGGTACTGTGAAACTAGTTTGTGATTCACACTTGTTTGTGCAATTAAAATACCAGGTAAGTTTTCATCTGGTGTCACTGTCAATTGTAGTCCAGTCACAACAGCAACTTCTAAATGGGTTATAGTTTCTTTATCGGTGCCTACTCGAACTTCCTTGGCTCCACTCACTCTTCCAGTTATGGGGGACAATACCTTAATGGATAAACAATTATTAATTTTTGCTTTTGCTGCGTAACAGCATAATTTGAAATCATTAAAGTTAATGTCTAAATACTACAAAATTTGTTAAATATAATCTTTAATACAACTTTATATTTAGGCACTCATAAATTTTAGAAACAAAAGCGATCGTTGTTGATAATGGTAAGGTATGCATTAAAAAAAATGGCTATTCAACATAAATGCAAGGTTGGAAAACTCAAATATTTTTCAAATACAAAATGCATATTTTAAATTTTGCATTTTACTACTTATATTTTGTTTTAACTTTTTGTACTACATTTTTCTTAAATTTTATTATACTTTATTCTCTAAATACTTTTGAAAATTAGTATTCTTAAATTTGTAAAAGTATTTTGCATTCTTAAATTTTTAAAAGTATATTCAAGAAAAGTAGAGATAATACAGTAAAAATTTTCATAAATCCCTTACTTGATTTTTGAATAAGTAATGTTTCAAAAAATCTTCAACAGCTTGGATTTACAAAAATTGTTAGAACATTTGAAAATTAGTTTTTCTGTAGTATCACCATTAAAATGTAATTAACATATAAAGTTTAAAACACAGCATTCAAAGAAAGTGTTAAAACATATAAAGTTCATTGTTCAAAAATTGCATTCTCATAATCTTATTTATCCATATATGAAAATGAAAAACATATTATTACATGAAAACTCGGTTTTTTTTTAGCCTTGCAGTTACAAAACCATTAAAGAACATTACATTAAAGAAGTACAGGGTATTCACAAAAGCAATAGTTACATTCATTGTACAGGCCACAGGGGAATGTATATACCCAAAATGGTGGATTTAGAGTCCTACCAATAGAGCAAACCACGGAAGGATTTCCTTAGTTTGCTGTCTCTTCCAGAAATTTTCCCTTGGGTGGCTGTTCCCTAATTGATGGGGCCTTAAATTCACCATCTTGGATATCTTTTTTTCTTCCATTTGTGACCATTTTGTTTTAAGTTTGTTGGTCTGTTTCGTTCTGGTGAAGAGGAAATCCAACATATCCTTGAAATTGTATGCTGCTGTTGTATATTAATTTGTTCATAATTACACAGCTTAAATTTCCTTACTGTATTTCAATTCAATTTGCTGATTTACCTGAACTTCTGTCCTGCCACTTTGCATCCCCCTGACTGTTGTTCCTTGCAGTGTAGCAATTCGCATATCAGCAACACGTAGGAAGGGGGCTACTAGGTCTGTAATTTGGAGCTCTGCTTTTCTGCTTAATAAGTACGATTCTCTTCCAGAATTGTGATCTACACTGAAGAATCGGGTATAAACATCGATATTTGCTTGTTGGTATCGTAGTCTGCACACAATATCAAAGTCCTGAAAAGATACAATTTGTTAAAGAAGTGAATATAAGAAAATAAAAATATTTACAGCTGAAAGATTATTTTCTCAATTTACACAGTAATGTGCTCCTCCTGGCCGTCCATACAGTTACCTTACACCTTTCTGGTAGGTCGGACGGTCTGGGTCTCAACAACAACAACAGTAATGTGCTCCATTAAATCTGAATGGACTGATTACCATGTTTTTTCATTATATATTTTACTTGAATTCTGGCATAAACTAGATGATACCCGTTCTAGTTTTTACAGCCTCTAAATAATATTTAAAACTTATTCTCTAAACTAAACTGTTTTTCTCACTTTATTTAAGACACCACTTTACCAATCTATATTAACTTTAACGATATGTAACTAGCAAGTCTAATAATTATTTGTCTCTATATTTTGAATATAATAAAAAAAATGAGATAATTTCTACATTTGTAGATAAAACTATAGAAAAGTTTAATTACTTCTCTGTCAAACCAGCGATCACTTTTTGTAGTTGAGCTTGGAAAATTTGATCTGTGGCCATTATTTCGCCCTGAGTGTGAACCAAGTGTTGGTACAGGTTTGCTGAAAATAAAGAACACGCCATGAATAATGAAACATAAAAATGAATTTAATTATTATGCATTATTTTTTCAGCATGCAAGGTGTTAGACAACAAGATTGAAGAACTAAGCATCTCTTGAACTCATGATTCCAATTTTAAAAAATACTTCAAATAAGATTGACTTTCAGGCTACGGCAGTTTTAGTCACATGACACATTTTAGTAAAAATGTACAAAATTTAACTTTTTATATGGGCCCTCAATAAAGAAAGTTCCAATTAGCAGATTGTTCTTTATTCATTTTAAGATCTTTTGAAAGAAAAAAAAAACCTGGTTCTCTAATATGCAAAATTAGCCATGAAAAAATTGTCTAAATAATAGTGCTTAAGCCACTTTGACTCGATCATAAGAAATTGCGAAAATATAAATTTTAGGGATTGTACAAAAATTGAATTTCATTAGATAAAATTTCCATTTAGAAACTTACATGAATAGCTATATTTAGTAAAAGTTTTATACAGACCCTTAATTATCTGTTGGAAACTTTAATGATATCTCGAATAATTTGATTGTATGACAGTGGAACTTTTTTGTTTAACTAATTGGGCTATGTAAAATATTTTTATAATTGAAAATGTTTTTCTAAGAGGCCCATATAAAAGTTACATTTTGTACTTTTTCTATTAAAAGATGTCATATATTTAAAATTTACATATGACGATAATCTACAACGATAATCTTTAAGTTGAGGCCATGGGTCTACAATCAGTCGCTGAAGTGATTTAATCATGCAATCTTTTTGAAACTGCATTAAAATTTTCTGTTTTAAGATAAGTTTATATTAGGGAAAATAGGTTTCAGACACTTAATATTAAAATAATGTAAGATTAAATATGTCCTATGTTATAAAACAATATATTTTTCTCTGCTTGATTGGAATATTTTCTTTATTTATTGTGCAAAAAACATTACAATATATGTTGTGTAAATCAATGGTTTGCAACCCAAAATGCATTGCATGCTAACATTTCTATCACAGACAAAAGAGTAAAACAAGTGCTTTTGCAATTTCAATAACTTCTAAAAAATTATTATAACCAATATATTAAAAAAAAAAATCTGATCTGGGCAACACATGACTTTCCTTATATAATGCAATGAGTTTACTAATTTTACAGTAAAAAATAGCTTTTTCTTATAGTAGATACTTATATTCTTTCCAAGATATTGAATTTTCGACAATTAGTCGTCATTTTCATTGATTTAGCGTCAATTTTATCCATTTGGCGAGATTTTCGTTAATTTGGCAACATTTCAAAAAGTCGCCAAGTTGGCGACATTCCGGCAAATTCGTCGCCAAAATCTCGCCAAGCGTTTTGGACTGAGAAATAAGTTTTTCTTATAGCCGATAAATGACTATTAGAGCTCAAATACAAAAGTATTACTCAAAGTATCTTTTCTCATGAATGGAACGAGCTTGATCCACAAGAATGATGTTACCCAATTTATCGCATGATATTACATATGAAAAGTGAACATGTTTCTCAACAGTTAATATTTTTTTTAATTTATGGGATTTTTTGATAAATTTATTTGAAAAATGTGCAATATCTCGAGAACTTTAAAATTAATGTCAGTCATTTTCTAAGGGAAAATTACATAAGAAATGTCTATTTGCGTAACTTTATTAAAGGTTTGATTTTTTGATGATTTTTTCAAAATTTCACTCGAAAATTTAGGGGGGTTCTGAACATTCGATTACGTTTAAAAGCAATAGGCTTCCAGTATTCATGGATTGTGACTTTTGTACCAAATTTCATTTGAATCGCTCCATTCGTTCGTGAGATATCGTCTACACAGACTCACTGACACACACACACACACATACTTTCACACCCACACACACAGACATCATCTCAAAAATGTTTGATTCATGATCAGGGATGTTTGAAACGTGCTCTCCCATCAAAAACTCGCCTTCTGCACATGATCTTTTCTAAGATTATGAAGTATTTATATTTCAACAAGATTCAGCTCCATGTCATGTTGATCGTGTCATGTGTGCAAAAAATAGCTTCAAGATCATCATATTTCAACTGCTGGAATGGCCTGGGAATAGCCCTAACCTTAACCCCATCGAAAATCTATGGAGCCGATTAAAGAAACTAGTTAGTCAGAAGCAACCCAGCAATGAAACCCAATTAACAGAAGCAATAATTCAATCTTGGTTTCACATTATAACAGCTGCAGAACTAAAAAACATGGTTCATTCCATGGAAAAGCGCTGTAAGGCCGTAATTAAGGCTAAAGGTTACCCAACTAAGTATTAACTGACATGGTGAGAATTTTTGTATATATCATTTTTTCTATGTATTTAACTTTTGTTTTTTATAAATGCTGTTCTATGAGTGTTGTTATGAGCCATTAAACCTCAAAAATACACTTTTTCCAAAAGGTTTCCACAATTTTGGCCACTACTGTCAGGGACGTAAGTGGACAATCTTGTCTGGGGGGGTGTGAAGGAAATTTTTCCGATTAATATTGAAAATTTCCGACTTTACAAACAAGTGAGTTAACTTTTGTTTTGGGGCGAGTGCATTGCTGTTCTAGTGACCTTTATGCAGTTCAAAGTCTACACAGCAATTATTTGTTTTCATTTTCGAATGTTTGATGTATATGTCTAAATCATACCCCAATTTAAAAAAAGAAAAAGTCTCAAAACCAAAATTTTTGGTTTTGAGGGTTTTGTTTTATAAATAATTGTACATTTGTTTAATTATCGGATATGTTATGCAAATGCCCAGATCTTTAGCTACCAGTTGAAACAAGGCACGTTTCTAGAGCAAAAATTAGTAGAATTTTAAATATATTTGGAAAAGTATTAAATTTTGTACATTTTGGGATTTTTCTTCGAATGCACTTGACACATTCCCAGATGATTGCCTGGTACTTAAAAACCCGTGAGTTTCTATACCAATAATTGGTTGTGTAAATTTCGGAACATGCATCTTTCTTTTGATAAAATTGGGTCTTTTGTTAGGTTTTTATAAATTATTAAAACTTTATTACTTTTTTCTAATTTCCGAATGCACTTTGCACATTTCCAAACAATTTCCTCAAAAAAGAAGAAAAAACACGTTTCTAGGCCAAGAATTAGCTTTGTAAAACACGGGATGTGTATAATAGCATGCATATATACACTGTTCAAAGGAAATTAATATGACATGATTTGCAGTGCTCATAAGGGGTTGCCGTTGTTTCATTTCCTCGATATTTGTTTTCAAAAAATTGTCCAGACACGGACGTAAAAAAAAAAAGAAATTCCAAATAGTCCACCAGAAAACTTACCTACATGTGGCTATACACATATTCTTAAATACATTGAAGTTACATTTTTTTAGGTTATCTGATACTTATTTCGCCGCATCTAAAACAGGAAGTTTAGCTTAATTCTGCAGTTTGAATTCTACAGAAAGTTGTATTTATCTTCGCATTCTAACATTTTTTTTTAATTACTACAAGAAAACGCATCAAAGCAACAAATGCATCGCCCTTAATGAGATGCATAGGACTGCGGCTTCTCCCCGGTAGATTGCACAAGCCTGAGCATTCTCCTAGAGAAAGGAACCCGTGCGTTATGTTACGAGTTGGTATATGTAGGTATATATGTTTTTATAGAGAGATATTATCCTATAAGAGATAGTAATATTGAATAGGGAGGTGTATGACTCGTTTGTGACTGTGGATATTATGAGCGGGTGGGAGGATCGATGACAGTTGATGTCTGCCGGTTCCTGTTTCTGATGTATGGCCGTGGTGTACTTAGCCGAGCTTAGCGCTCGAAGTGCGCAGAACTTTGCTGGTTTATAAAAAAATTTCAACTTCGATCAAAGTCTTTGAGATATAAATAATTCGAAAGAACGTAAGATTAAATAAACCAATTGCAGAGATGGGAAGTCCACAAAATATAAAAATATTTTTTTTTAATTGAACGCCAAAATTTTCAGTATAAGTAATTTATTACTGGAAACAAGTCCATATTAAGTGGCGCAAACAGAATCAGAAATGAATGAAGTAATATAAAGCATAGCATCACCATATTTTATGGACAGCTGACTTTCAAAAGCAAAAAATTATGTTATTCATTATTTTGATCTATTTTACTGGCTTCTTCATCGATATTTAATATGCAAGATCATTTCATTACTTTTCTGTTTCCTACTTATAGTGGCAGCTCTAGTAGAAAGGTTGTGACTATTAAAATACCAAATAATGACCACAAAATATCTGAATACAATATTTCGCAACTATCAACTTTAGCTTATTATTACTTTCCCTGCAATACATGGTAATGTATAGGGAAAGTATTGGAATCATACCGAAAATCGCAACTCGAGTTTTCGACGGATCTACACGTTTCGAGACCTCTGGAATACGTAAAAACTATTTTTAGCGTGACGTCTGTGTGTCTGTCTGTGCAGATTTTGTATTCATTCTAACTAAAAAACTAATTAACCGAATTTCATAAAATTTGGTAGGTAAGTCACTTGTGGGCAAATCTGGTGCTGATTAGTTTTGGGTACGATTCAGGATAAAAGAACCCGCTTTTTTTTTTGCGAAATGGCTCGCAAAAGCTTGTATCCACTTTAACTGAAAAACTAATGGACCAAATTTCACAAAATTCGCTAAATAAGTCACTTGTGGGTTACTCTGGTGCTGATTAGATTTTGGTACGATTCAGAAATAAATATTATCTGCCTTTTTTTGCAAAATGGCCCGCAAAAATCGTCAAAATCTAAACTAAGGAACTAGATATACTCAAATATATTCATTAAATGCTTGTTTAATACGTAATTTTTAACGACGAAAAGAATAAGACCAGCCCCATTACTCTAGGACTAGTTGTTCTCGAGATATTTTAGTTTTCCGTATTTTCTCTAAGTCACCTTTGAAAATAAGTCCGGTTACCGAATGAGAACGAAAAGTGAATTAAATTTAATTAAAATAAAGAGAACGTGGAAATAAGTCTGCAGGGAAAGTCATGTGCTGCCCACATCAGATTTTTAGTTCTCTGCAAGTAATACCTAATGCGGAATGGCAACACGAAAACTTGCTATATTCTACAAATTTGTGAACTTTTTAGATAAATTCAGTCTTATCACGCAGTCGGCATTAAATTTCACAAAAATTGAGGCCATACTACACAATTTATCTGTGGACTATGACCAAAACCAAGCGTTAATGGTTACAGAACTCGCCTATAGGGGACGTTCCCCAAACTAGGATAACTTTAGCATCTATGTCGGAATCTGCAATGGGACTATCCTATGTTTTGGAACGTCTCTCTTTGGTGGTTTCTGTTAGTATTTATAACTTAAAAATTTACTGCAATTTAAGAGTAACTTTATTTAAGTTATAAAATTAATAACATTTTAAGTTAATTAATCAAACTTCCAATTTTTCCAATTTTAATTTTTGCCGCATATGCAGCCATAAGTCAAACACAATGTTATTCAATACTTATATTTGTAGAAATAATTTGTTGATATCATCCCTAGAATTTTTTTCTCCCGAGTTCTGCGTTTTATACATTCGTAGCATCTTTCAGGGTTACGAAGCCTAACTTTTTTATTTAATGAATTGGTTTAAATAATTAGTTGCAAATATGTATTAATATATTAAACCTGTTTTCACACATAAGTTTAGGCAAATTATTTTTCTTTCAATGTAAAAAAGGAAATACATCATCATAAAGAAAAAGAAGCAAAAATAAAAAGCATTAAATTTTTTCGCCTTCATCAATTTGATATATAATATTCTCCCGAAAAATAATCACATTATGGAAAGACAAATTGCATAGATTTTATAGATTTTAATATGAATAACATGTATGGTTGGGGAGTCTCTAGCAGACATCCGGGCGTTACGAAAAATATAAACACTTTGGGCGCTTATATCTCCGAACCTAACAGATAAAAATATCACTAACTTTTACTTGTTTTGTTGGAAATATGGTACCTTTTATGTATATATATAGAGATAATTTCAATATTTTAGTATATTGGCATTTTTTTTCCAAAAACTGAAAAGTTTTTGTCGTAGAGAATTTTAGTCTCCTTGCTTTCACTCGAACTATTTTCTAAATTATGAAAGATAAACCATAAGCGATAAGAATGTTTCGTAGGAAATAGATTCTAGCTTAGTAATGGGTTAGATCTAATGCAATTTTCGAGAAATCGTCTTATCAAGTTTAAAAGATTGAAATTTTCCTGTTTTTTAAGTTTATAAATGCTTATTTCTAGAAAACGAAAAGTGGCAGCTATGAACAATATTAGGTAATTTGTAGCCCTTTGAAAACCATATAGGAGTGTACAATTGGATTTTGGATAGGTTCTTAGTTTTTGAAATATAGTAGCAACAATTTCGATATTTTAATATTTAGTAAATGTGGTCCTAATTTCGATATTTTAATAATTTAAAAAAATTGAAAAAGTGGTTCTAATTTCGATGTCGTAATATTTTGAACCATTTTGAAAAAATTGCTCTAATTTTGCTATTTAATTATTTAAAATTATTTTAAAATTGTTAAAAAAGATATAATATCTACATAGAAAATGTTATTCAGGCGAAATCATTTCAACTCGGGTCGTGCCGAAATTTTATAACGCTGTTTCGGGCCGGGCTCGAACTTTGCTTTTAAAAAAGGCCGAACATATTTTGAAAATTTTTCTGGGGCCGAATATATTTATTTCGCCAGGCCGAACATATTTAATTTTAAAAAATTTTCAAATGAATTTTAATTGAATACATGAAATAATAGTCTTTATTTCACCTATATATAGATAAATGTTTAAAAAAAAATTACCTCAATTCTTCGTAGAAAAAATTTCACTCTTTCCCGGTTGGGCCAACGGCCGTACCGTGCTGAAAACACCGGTTCTCGTTAGATCACCGAAGTCAAGCAGCATCGGGCGCGGTTAGTACTTGGTGGGTGACCACCTCGGAACGCCGCGTGCTGTTGGCCATCTCGGGTGCGGTATCCCCGTGGTTTGCGCGCTAGATTTGCACGCTGCCACAAATGCCGCCGTGTTCATGCGGAGTACGATCACGTTAAACATGTGGGTCCGTAAGTCCTTCCGAGAGGTTGGTGGTAGGGGAAGGAGGGTACGGCCCTGTGGATGCCTCCCCCACTGGGTTCCGGTCTAAATTGGGTGGCACTTCCCGGCCGTCCATACAGTTACCTTACACCTTTCTGGTAGGTCGTACGGTCTGGGTCTCAACAACAACAACTCTTTCCCGGCCGTCCAAATAGTTGCTCAAGTCCTCAGGATGAGTCGGACGGTCTGGGTCTTCAACACATTCATGTTTTTAACATATATGAATATAAATTATTTTGGGCCGGATCAAGCCGAGACTCAATGGTCTTTGGGCAGGGTTTAAGCACTGGGACAGTCGTGCCAGATAGGGAAAAAATCTAAATTTCCAGCCCGTTCAGACCCGTATTGGAACCACTGCTGATCTTTTTGTATAGTTTAGTGTTTCATTCACAATTTGTGATTTTATTTTATCGCAGAAAATTTATTTAAATCACATATGAATTGTTAAATGATACCTTTAAAAGCACAAAAATATTATAACAAAATGTAAAAAAGGAATAAAAATAAATAATAATCATTATGAGAAACGTATATAAACAATTCTTATGCATGCCTTTAAATAATTTATAAATACTACCTTACTTTACGCGGTCCCAACCCAGCTCTGCGAAAAATTGAAGCAATCTGGGCTGAATGAAGATTCCATGCTTTTCAGAATTATACAGGAAATACATTCACATTTTCTGAGCGTCATAAATTACTTGCCCAATTAAAGACACTTTTAAGGGAATGCATACTGGGTTTGCTTTCCAAATCCCTGGACAATGTGTGTTAGTATTTTTCTCCTGCTGTTTTGCCGATTGCACAGCGAAGAAAAGTGATTTTTTCCGAAGAACTCTTACCAAACCTAATTGCTCTTGCATGGTTTTGTCCCCACATATGGGTACTACAAATGATCTGCACCCCGGGTGCAAGGTCTGCTTCTCCGAATTTCCTCAAGTAAAAGGCCGAAAAAGATTGGGGACTTCCTGCCCTCGTTGTCATTGCCCTTCCAGGTGGCTCAAATGTATTTAAATGAGATTTATGACACCGCAAAGAAACCATTTGCCCGACGGTCATCCGATGGCTTTACTTCAACATGGACTTCAAGGATTTTGTTTCACAAGAGAATCGGTGATTTTGTAGTGAACATTTAGAAATTAAAGTAAAATATAAGTTTTTGAAGTGAAATTTATGGTGAACAAAACTCACACTTATTCCGATTTCTTTTCCGAGTGATTGCCAAATTTTCCGACTTTTTTGAGTCAGGGGGGGTGTGACACCCCCCCACACCCCCCCGGTACTTACGTCCCTGACTACTGTATAATAGAGTAGGAAACTATCTCATCTCTATTGAAGGTAGATCTATGAGGTTAACTATAAAGCTCTAGAACTGAAAGTTAAGGGTGAGCTTCAGTAAGTCTTTTGCCCTATCCGCGCTTTGTTAACTTTTGCAGATCACGTTTTTCACTGAAATTCTGCTCAGTTGCGAAATATTTTCTGAAAAATAAAATGTAATGATTATATTAAAACTAAATTTAATACTAAAAAAATATAGAATATATTTTTTATTTTAATTCAAAATATTTTTGGTGCTGCCATCTGTGGTTGTAATTTAATTCATACAGACTATTTTTATTTTTTAATGAACATTTTTAAATGTCTATTCCTTCTAATACAGTATTAAATACAACAGATCATATATAATAATGCCACAATCACAGAAAGATAATTGAATTTGGACTTGAGAATGAGCAATTACCTTTCCGTGATTGTGGCATTATTATATGTGATCTATTGTATTTAATACCATATTAGAAAGAATAGAAATTTTAAAATGTTCATTAAAAATTAAAAATAGTCGGTATGAATTAATTTACGACAACAGATGGCAGCGCTAAAAATATTTTGGATTAAAATATATTCTATATTTTATTGAGTATTAAATTTAGTTTTAATATAATCTAAGCATTGCATTTTATTTCTCAGAAAATATTTCGTAACTGTTTGAGCAGAATTTCGGCGAAAAACGTGATCTGTGAAAGTTAACAAAGTGTGAATAGGGCAGAAGATTTACTCACCCTTAGGGCAGAAGAAGGCTCACCCTTAGGGCAGAAGAAGGCTCACCCTTAAGTGTAGCTTTTGCATTTCAAAAAACCAAATTGAGTTTGCTATTCCTTTAAAACCACCAAACTTTTAGTTTACTATTCCTTTAAAATTATTGTATATGATAAGAAATGATGTCAATCTCCATGCATAAATAAATTTTGTTTAACTATTTATAATTGGTTGCAAAAGGTGCCCATTTTGTATATATGTAAACTGAAATAAATGTGTAAGTAGAATTTATTTACATGGTGGGTTAATTAGATCTCTATTTTTATCTTACAGTACACATTTTTAAAAAGGTATGGGATTCTGTTAGGTATTTTAAAATGCAAAATATCTAAATTTTTCATACTTTACTATTTTGCAGATCTATTTTTAATGAGAGGTGAGATAGTTTTCTCCCCATTTATATAACAGCATAGATCTTCCTTGTACAGTAGTAGATTTAATACTCAATACTAGATGCCCACGATGAGGAAGGTGTAAACACCTGGTCTTCTTTCCTGCAATATTGTATTTTTTAATAAGTTCTCGTTTTCCACCACATGGGGGAAAAATTCATATAACCCAGTCTACCTTCCTGGGTGTAGTTACGCCCCATCACATCATTTTTCAAATGAATTTGTTTTTGCAATTCGTATAGGAGGGACTCTGGCTTTCTGAACTCCCTTTATGTATGCCACTGGGATAGAAAGTGATACATCATGTAGTATAGTCCAAAATTTATATGTATTCACATAAGGTCCTCAGTAGTAGACTCGTTTTTGCAAGATTCAGCTAGGGAGAAAATGTTTTAATCACTGTTCATTGTTACATATCTAATTTAAATGTCTAATTTAACATTTAGTTATCCTTATGGCTCATAGATGGCAGCACCAACAATGGGATGTTTTGGTTGCCATGGTTTTGATGTGATGGATTTCTGTTTGGCTTGTAAGTAATAAATGTGGAATTAGATGACTATTCTCTGTGTAACATAACTTAAACATGTAATAGTTTAAAAAATATAAATAAAATACAATAGAATACACATAATTACCTTGGATTCTTATTTTCACAGACTAGAAAACACACGTTAAGGACCAGTATAGACTGGCAGTTTAGAAATTTGTGTTTAAATTATGTTTCACTGAGTATGTCCAATAAACTATTTTAACTGAAACTTACCCTCTTTGTAAATGTGGGGTCCTCCATCCTTTAATTTGACTGAGTTTTGTGTCTGAGATGCGAATAGTCAGAGGTAGCTCGGGCATCCAAACTAAAAAATGGGCCTGGCCCGTATAGGTACCATATTTTACTAATATGGAAGCATTTTGAGATCCACGGATTTCAGAACCATCCAGATACACTGATGTACAAGAGGGTGACACCTTATATGAAAGAAAATAAGTTGCCATTAAAGACATTCAAATTAGATAAAGAATGGAAGATTTTACCAATGAATTTCATATTTAGTCATATTAATTTATATATCTCTGCAAATTAATAATTAACTTTTCATCTATTAATATTTAATTATTTCAGATCAAAATTTTTACATTTACCTTCAACCAGAGCCAATGAGAGGGTGCGAAGGGGAGCCTAGTAATGAGAGAGAAAATTAAGTTCAAACAGGAGGGGGACTGGAGAGACTTTAGCTCCAGGATCAGCCTGTGATCACTTTTCATAGGCATGCCTTCAGCAGCTTTCAAAGGCACATTCTTACTGCATTAGCTTACTCAGGGATGTTGTTTAGGATGCTTTTAGGGGCAGAGTATATTTCAAACTACATTCTTTTTTTTCCCACCTTGTATTTATTAATTTTTCATGCATAATAATATATTATACATATTAAAAACAAAAATATGTATTCAACAAAAGCTTTTATTAACCAGAACACAAATATTGTGTACTTAATCTAGACTTGTTAGAATACTCCAAATCTTAAATATAATTAGAGTATCTCAATAATTTGAAATGTATACAGTGCTCCTAGGAAAGTCCTTATTCACCCCAATAAATTGATAAGGTAACCCCCCCCCCCCCCCCCGAGTGTACACTTTATGTCTACATAAGTGCCCATATATGGTCAAATAAAAGTAATTGTAGCACCTCCTAGTGGAGAATTAAAAAAGTTAGGATAACGACTCAACAACAAAGTGAGATGGACAAAAAGCCAATTACAAAGTCATAGAGCATTGTCTAATGAGTAGGAATTGGTACCAGAAAAGAACAAAACGAATATATATGGAAAGTAATAAGTACCTGTCCTATTTTATTGAAATATGGCACAGTGCATATGGCACAGTGACACTTGCAGTACTTGTCAAAATACACAATAGGCTTTTTCAAATTCAAATGCACATTGTTGTTGATGTTAGGTATTCTGAACAAATTGTATATTAGATTCCGATGAATATAAATGGTGTTTATTTAGTGTTCCTGAATAGAACTGCCAATAACTCTATCGTGTCACATAGATGGCTTCTGTAACAGTTTTAGGACTGATTCTTACTTCTTAGACTATTCTACAACTTTGTAATTGAATTCTTTCATTATCTTGCTTTGTTGTCGAGATCGTTATCTTAAATTCTCTCTAGGGTCACTGTAATCATTTTTTATTTGATAGGATATAGTAATTTTACTATAAATAGACCTAATGTGTACACTTATGAACCTTTCCTTGTTTAATTCCTTAAGTTATTGGGGTGTTTAAGGACTTTCCTAGTAACCCTGCATAAAAACTACTAACTTTGGAATATATACAAATCTATCTCTAATAGGTAAAGAAATTAACCCTGTAACCACATTTTTGGGAAATCATGTATATAGCCATTAGTAAAGTGCTTACTTTTAGTATTGATTCATCAGCTGCATGGCATGATGACTGCAAAGTAACATCTCCCACTTTTCCTGCTTGGCTTACTACAAAGACTTTCATGGGTTGAGACACTTGCCTCCCATTAAGAACGGCTGTATTCAACAGCTGACTAGACTAGAAAATCATATAAAAAGATTATCAAATTCAATGATAATATTCTAACATTTAAAAGCAAATTTACACATAATAAAGAAAAAAAATCCTTATAATAAAGAAGTGTGTGTTATAGAAAAAGAATATATAAATGAAGAAATGTATGTCATTCATCCTACCTAATATATTTTTAAAGTTATAAGTTATGGTAAAATATTAAAAGATGCAATATCATTTAAATTTCAATAGCCTATATCAAACTGCATCCTAGGCCTCAAGATTTATATTATCTTAAGCATCTTCCTTAAATCCTCAAAGAAAGGTATACCCTTGATACTATGGCCATATTTTTCCATTGCCTAGTAAAAATCTCCTGTTATCTTAATCAAAATTTCTCCTTGTTTACTATTACATCCAGTAGGGCTGTCCATAGAAATTGTGGACCCCCTACAAACATTTATCACAAATACCCCGATATATTTGATTTTCTCATTTATTGTGAATTTTTCATGTCTTTTCCTGCACCCAAAAGAAAATATTGGTGGTATGGGCCCCCTCTGGAGCCTGGGCCCCTTCACTCTAGTGGTATCCATTATGGGAGGCCCTGCATCCAGTAGTGGTTATTTATTTAGGAACTTTAAATATTGAGAGACAAACTAAAGTTTGGCTATTTATTCTCACTTTTTAAAAATATGCATTAAAAGTGAAGGTGATATGAACAGAAAATCTGAATTTGATTCTGATTATTTTATTTTGTTTTACCCCACCAATGATATAAGCATGAGCCGCTAGTGGTTAAATCTGAAAAATAAACTACTTCCATTTTTACAACATTTCAATTATCTTCACAAAGGCTCCATTTGAAACCAGTGCATTAATTGCATTGGATACCAGTTGATACAATTGATAAATTGCCTTATGCTGTTAATAACGAAGTATTTTATTTTTCAGATTCTTTAAGACAGAGCAAATTTTATTTTGTTATATCTTCTACAAAAATTGTTGAATTACAGAAATAGAATTTCTCTCTCTTTTTTTTTTTGTTCCACATACTTTTGCTATGGGGAGAACAGCTTGAACATCGTCCTTTTGTATATCTAGCCTTGATGTAATCTTTGTATTGTCATCGTCAAAATCGTACTGCTCTGCCATGCTAGAATCCAACATGTATCTGAGCTGCCAAGTGATGCGGCCATTATCATTGTAGTTTGCACCTTCTTCCACTTCAAATAGCCATGTAAATATTTCTTGAGCACTGTAAGAATATATAGAAAAAAAAAAGTCAGTTATAATAATGACCAGAACTATAGCTTGAATTTGAATTCTTATAGAATTAGATTCAGATGATTCGTCAGTGATTAAAAATATGCATCTTTATTTTATTTCCTTAAAATAAACACTTATTTTGTGCACATTATACAAGTTTAAAGCTGACAGATATCTTTTATCCCGTGTTTGAATCCATATTTGGTACATTTGAAATTGTCTAGGGTCATCTAAAAACCAGAGATAATTGTGTTTAAAATACATCAACAGATGGCGCCACGACGCAAATTGAGATAGAATTTTTTTATACTAAATTTTCATGCTCTGTAAATTGTAAGGCCCTTTTAAAATTAATTATATTGTAAGAGAAAATAGACTATTTCGTATAGGGGTTTATGACCAAATGAGAGAGGGGTTGTTGTGTTTAGTTTTCCCAACATAATCTAATATAATTTTCAGCCAATGAAGTTCAAAGCCTCTAAAATTCCTCTCTGCTTACGCTACTGTAAGGAGACTCAAAAATAAATTTAAATTCCTTTATAAGTAGAGTGACTGTCTCTCGCTCTTTGAGTTATAGATAAGCAGACCATGAAGGGAGGAGAAAACTCTTTACTTTTTATGAACTTTATAGAAATTTTAACAAGATAATTATAGTGCTGCCATCTATCAGTATGAAAGAGAAGCGGAAAAGGATCCAACTATTTCCATCAAACACTTGAACCTGTTGTGTGCGCAGGTTCTAATTTTTTTCAAGTGCTACGAAGATTTGACAATTTAGATTTCGGCCGAGGCACCTCTGACTGCTCTCAATTCCCTGGGAATGGAAATAATCTATAATGGACTGCTTTTTCCATACCTTTTCTTCTGTGACTTTTTTACTTGTATGTATGAAAATTTTACATGCTACCAACTTTGTTACCAAAAGCAAACACTTCATATTTGACGGGGTTATGTTTAGCAGGTTTTAAATTAACCACTGCATTTTTAATTCATTTCTCTGCTGATTTTTTCTTTCTGCTACTAGACCAGTGGAGTCGCTTTTCTTTCCCAATCGCTGATTCTGTACATTTAGTGATGACGATTCCATATATTGAATGGTGATATTCTGGAGTATATCGATTTAATAATGAAGTATTAGTCTTATACAATTTGTAGTTACTCACTTTCATTGTATGAGATGAAAATGCAAATATATATTCTTTTTCGTTTCAGTGCAATGTAAAAAAATCTGATGTGGGCAACACATGACTTTCCTTATATAATGCAATGAATACAACTTTTACAGCTAAAAAAAAAACGTTATTCCTACAGTAGATACTTATATTCTTTCCATGATATTGAATTTTCTTCAATTAGTCGTCATTTTTGCCAACTTGGCGAGATTTTTGTTAATTTGGCAACAATTAAAAATGTCACCAAGTTGGTGACATCCGCCAAATTCGTCGCTAAAATCTCGCCAAGCATTATGGACGGAGAAATAAGTTATTCTTACAGCAGATAAATGACTATTGGCGTTCAAATACAAAAGTATTACTCAAAGTATCTTTTTTCATGAATGGAACGAGCTAGATCCACGAGAATAATGTCACCCAATTTATCGCATGGTATTACATATGAAAAGTGAACATGTTTCTCAATAGGAAATATTTTTATTTTATATAACTTTTTGATAATTTTTTTGAAATTGTGCAATATCTCGAGAACGGTTCATGTTAGCGTTCTGAAATTTATGCCAATCGTTTTCTAATGAAAAATTACATAAGAAATGTCTATTTGCGTAACTTTATTAGCGGTTTTGATTTTTTGACGATTTTTTCAAAATTTCATTCGAAAATTTAGGGGGGGGGGGGGGGGGTTCTGAACATTCGATTGCGTATAAAAACAATAGGATTCCAGTGTTTATGGATTGTGATTTTTGCACCAAATTTTGTTCGAATCGGTCCATTCGTTCGTCAGTTATCGTCTCCACAGACTCACTGACACCACACAGACATCACTTCAAAAATGTTTGATTCGTGATCCGGGATGCTTGAAACGTGCTCTCCCGTCGAAAACTCGAATCCGAATTTTCGACCCCGTCACAATACTTTCCTTATACATTATGTATAGAAGGAAAGTAATAAAATTGGAGATCCTAAAACTTATTTTTTGATTGCTTGTTTATAATACTTTTCATAAATGTTTATGAATTGTAGAAAAGTGAAAAAGATATGATGCAGAAGGGCGAAATTATAGGGGCTTTCTTTCCGCCCCCCCCCCCCCCTGAATAGAAATTTTAAAGGTTAATTATGATTATAATAGGTCAGGGACGTACGTATGGACGAAGGGGATCAGGGCACTAGAGCTCACCTAGATACATAGTTTTCTTTTCAAAAATTGCATTTAAAAGTAAATTAAGCTAAATTAGGTCGTCCACAGATGTTCAGCCATAAGGGATAGAGACAGAGACCCCCACCCCCTGTAAAATCTATCTCTACTCACTCATCTAGAATACTGAGTTCTTAGGAGCTCTTAAGCATCCCAATAACTTTGTGAGGAAAGGGCCATGAGTGAATACGTTAGGCCTAGCTATGGTAAAATGACCGTGCCCGATCGAATAAAAGTAACTGCAGCGCCCATTGCGGAGAATTAAAAAAAATAGGATAACAAACTCTGCAACGAAGCGAGATAGACGAGAAAAGTCAATTACGAAGTTGTAGAGTATTGTCTAATGAGTAGGAATCAGCGTTGAAACTGTTACAGCAGACATTTATTGGCCACAATAGGGTTATTGATGAATTCATATTCAGAAATGCTAAAATAAACAGTACTCACAAGCACAGGAATCTAATGTGCAATCTGTTCAACATGCTCTCCGTCAGCAACAATGCACATTTGAATTCGGAAAATAATGTTACCGCGTACTTTGACAAGTATTGCAGGTATCACCGTGCACAGTTCTTGGTGATATTAACTTTGTCAGGCATTTATTGCCTTCCATATACACGTTTCGTGCGTTTCTAATGTAGATTCCTACTCATTGGATAATTCTCTACAACTTTGATATATTAATTGATATATTTCTTCCATCGCGCTTTGTTTTAGCTTTTTGAATTCTTCGCTAGGAGCGGTCCCTTTTATTAGATCGGGACTAATCACTTTGTTACATATAGACCTAACAGGTACACCGTGGACCTTGAACTTTGTATAGTATAAGGTTAGATACAGAAGCTGAGAACCCTAAAAAATGTTCCTCCTCTGGATGTGCGGCAGCAAAGACGACTCTGCTCCTGCCAAAAGACATCTGAGCAAAGATGCTTGGAACCTGTACCCGAATTATAAGATGGGAGCAGAAGCTAGCTTTTGCTCTAATCGTATAATGTCGGTCTTGTAAGCAAAGGGTCCCTGGTCCGGCGACTCCCAATCGCCACAGTGGTTACCCAGGACATGCGAGTACGAAAAAACCTTCTGACTCCAACGATCTCAACTCTCAACACGAGATGGCAGCACCACGCTGAGCAGAGACCCTACCACTCCTTTCTTGGTTGACCACGACTGACGTCACACCCGAGGCAGCACGCCTCCCGGCCGTTTCAGCCCCTCAACTGAAGTTTGGATGGGGACACGCGGGGGCTTTTCGAGGCGGTCCCCCTCCTCGCCGAATTTCGACTCGGGCTCCTCATCAGGTAGGGGAGTGTGCGGCAGCAAAGACGACTCTGCTCCTGTCAAAAGACATCTGAGCAAAGATGCTTGGAACCTGTACCCCCCGAATTATAAGATGGAAGCAGAAGCTAGCTTTTGCTCTAATCGTATAATGTCGGTCTTGTAAGCAAAGGGTCCCTGGTTCGGGGCCCGGCGACTCCCAATCGTCACAGATGCCCCCCTGTTTCTGGGTTCAACGTGTCCGGAACACATTTCTTTATCTTATCCAAATACATCGGACAAAGAAAAAAACCCGACTATAAATCAATTACCCAATTCTGACTTTGATATCCAACAAATGGATCCACTTCGACCATTATGATCGGTATGAATCATGCCGAATTATAAGTTCCTTCTCACTCTGATAAATGGCTCCTGCTTTCATTCCCCTCTCTCCCTTCCCGGTGGGCAAACACGAATGGTTCATTAAATTACAAAAGGGCGCCCCAGCTGACTGAAAAAGGCGGGAAGAAACGTGACTTTGGTGCCTAATTGAAGAATTCGTTCTTTATTGAAGTGTTCCAGTAGCTGCTGTAGTAGGTTTTTCTCTGGAGGAGCGGGGCGACTTGTTGGTAGATTCAAGAGGTTTGAGATGAGTTTGAGGAATACTTGAAAGTAAATTTTCTCGGGAGAGGTGGGATAATGAGATGTTTGGAATGGTTAAAATTCGGTGGGGTACCGAGAAATGCAGGAGGTGCAAAATATTTTATTACATATCGTTAATTATTGACATTTTTTACTTTCTCTGTAATGCATGGTAATGTATTTGGGGAAAGTATTGGAGAATCGAAACTCGCGTATTCGAGGGATCTACACATTTTGGGCATTCTAAAACTCAAAACCAACATTTTTAGAGTGACGCGCGCGTGTGTCTGTGTTGTTGTTGTTGAAACCCAGACCATCCGACCTACCAGAAAGGTGTAAGGTTGTTCGGACGGTCGGGAAGTACCATCCAATTTAGACCGGAACCCAGTGGGGGAGGCATCCACAGGGACCGTACCCTCTTTCCCCTACCACCAATCTCTCGGAAGGACTTACGGACCCACATGTTTAACGTGATCGTACTCAGGGGGGTGCCAATCCTCTGCCTCGAACACCATCTGTGACGTCAGTTGGAGTTGGAGTTTACTTGCAGAGCGCGGCACAAGATGGCGCGCGGTTTTTTTTTATAAGTGTTTATTGGTTTCGAAGACTTCTTACAAGTTCAACTAGAATTTTAATCAAAGATTTGCATCTTAAATTTCAGGCAATGCTAGCTTTTTTTATGTGAATAAGTAAGTGTTCTTTTCGTAATATAATGCATATTTTAGAGTCGTGTTTCCCAGCCTCAGATACATGCAAAAATTTCAGTATTGAAGAATAGGACTCATTTAAATTCATTTATTAAACCAAAGATATTTTTTATTAAGAAATTAATGACTAAAAGTACATTTATATTTTCAAAATTTATTTATATTCCTTTTTTAGGGTTGAATAATGCAAATTTTAATCAAAAATTTTCTTTTAAAGTAGTCAATATTGTAAAATTTATATTAATTTGGGAAAATGCACTTCTTTCTTGAAACATTAGTTTAGTTCATGAAGTTCCATTATGTAGGATTTTTAAATCTTAAAAGATGAAAGTACAGTATACTTATTCATTTCATTTTACAGCAAGTTATTTGTATCTTTATATATTTCCTAATGATGTTCTTGTAATGTTTGAAAAATCGAACAGGATTTAATCTCGCACATTTTATATTAATTAAATTTTATTACATTACATTTTATTAGTTAAATTTTATTACATTCAAAAAATGGGGGGGGGGGGGGGGGGAGTACGATTTAAGAAAATAAACAGGCGCGGGTTTTCAAGGGGATAAAGGTTGGGAACCGCTGCTTTAAATCAGATTGCAAGTTGTGTACATGTATGTGCATGCAAATTGTGAACAAAATTCATATAAATTATAGAAGCATCACGTAAATCATTTACTAGTTAGGCACAAGTACATCCCCCCCCCCCCCCTAAAAAGACATAAAACTCTTAGTCTTAGCGTTTTAATTATTGTTTTGATTTTCAATTATTAGAGATAACATAATCGAAAATAACTTTATTTATATGCATTTAGAAAGAAATTACGCAATGTTTATTTGTGTATAATGAAAATTTTAGAATGATTGCTTGTTTAGAAAACTTTCCGAACATATTTCTGTAAATTCGTGTATTTAAAACAAAATTCATTAAAAATAACATCGCCTCCTGTAATAACATTGACTGGTTTCAAAAAGCGAAACGAAACTTTCAGATGATTTATATTTTTCAGAAAGGGAAATACAGTTTTATTATATACTAGCAGCATACCCGTTCTTCGTACGGAGTATATAATATAAATAAACTTAAAATTCACAATCATGTGCAAATTCCTATAGTATACTTAATGGCATTTTTAATCAAAATATTCTGTTAAAATATTTAACATAATGCTCCTAAAGAGAAGTTAAGGAATGGCTGTTCTCGTTATTCAAAATTATCTTCACGGGTAGATCTGAAGAATAAAATATCCTCGCCTTTTTTGTAAGCAAATTTATAAAAAGTATGGAATTGAATCAATATATGCAAAATAATAGCGTATTGTATGGGACCCGTACCACTTATATACGCGAATATTAGAAGATATAACCTGCATTAGTAGATTACATATATAAATTGAAAATATCAATAAATCCGTAATCTTTAAACCAGTAGGCAGTAATTAATTCCAATATGTGCCCAAATGAAAGTGCTAAAATTATATGGGAAGATAAACCTGTACTACTTATAATGTCATAGATTAGAAGATATGTCCTAGTGTTAGTAAAAAATTACCCGTATTATAATATTTAGTTTTAAAAATTATTGCCAATATATAGCAGATTACTTAATAAATTAAAAATATAAATAATCCCCGTAATCTTCATACCGGAAGGCTTGATTCCAATATATGCCAATACACATGTACTACTTATATTCTCTTACATTAGAAGATATACCCGTGCATTTGTAGAATATTACTCGTACAACGTACAATATATGAGTTTCAACAATTTTTGCCGCAATTAAACAATGCCATAAGAAATTGAAAATATCAATAATCTCTGAATCAATAATCCCCGAAAACATCAATAATAATAATGTTTAAACATGAAGATCGTAATTGATATTATCCAGTCAAAAATACGATGGCAATGGAATTTATTTTATATACATATCTTCATCATTAAAATCGGAAAAGATTAAATAAAAATCTTCTTCCTCATAAACACATTAAATTTAAATCCGTTGTTAAGCGACATGTTATGATTTGCTTCAAATAAATTGGTGGTCAAAATATCGTCTGAATATCTCTAATGAAGGTTTGGTGACATTTTAAAAAATCGCCAAATTTATCGCCAAGTGGGACTGTAGAACTGACAGTCCCACTTGGCGATAAATTGACGAACCATCATCAAAATATTATCCCCTAAAAAAAACACAATTTCATTTATTTAGGGCAATTTATCAATTTCAAAATATTTTTATGGATTTATAAATATTTTTATCAATTTGGTGACATTTTAAAATTTCGCTAAATGGGTTACTAAGTAGGGCGATTGGACTGACAGACAAATGCTAACGAAACATCATTTCAGTACTTTCTTTTAACAAAACAAAATAAAATACATTGATTTACGTCATTTTTATCAACTTGGGGACATTTCAATCAATTTGGCAACTTTTAAGAAATTTGTCAAGTTAGCGATATCCAGCCAAATTCGTAGCTCTAAATTCGCAGATCTGAATAAAATATCGCGATCCAGTTTGTATATACTAAATTTAAACACTAAAATATTATTAGAAGATATACCCATTCTACTATTTTTCTGTTTAAACAATTGGATAAATGAATTTATTGGGTAAACAGAATATGAGTTTATTAGCTAAACACAATATATAAGCTTAAAACCTCTTTGCTAAAATACATGAAAGTGATGTATGCAGTTCGCAATTAATATAATTTAAAAAAATCAAACCGTTCATTTATAAGATATATTTTAATATCCATTTATTTATTATTCAAATCGAAAAAATAATAATAATCATTAACAAACACATTTAATTCCATTCCTTTGCCGAGCAACATGATATAAGATAGAATCTTCCTCATAAAATGCGAAATTAAATAACCATTTTAATTTCTTTATACTTCTAATCGTTGAGTAAAAGCTTGTGGAATATAAAACATGGAGGTAGATTTTTCCACTTAAATTCATGTTTAAAACAATTCATGCTTTCAAATAGTGACTATTTAATGCAAAAATCCTGCATCAAACTCAAATATAAAGTTTTAATTCCCTTTGACGCTTTAAACAAACGATTTTTATCCTTTCCGTTTGGATAAACCACGGAGTTGGAGAGTAGAACTCCTATAAAAAAAGTTCCGTTTTTCATTATTATCTCGACAACCCCTGGTCTTAGAAACTCGAAACTTGGGCAAAATTTATGGGAGGCTATTTTAAGGCTACCCACAAAATTTCATTAAATTCGGTTCAGCCGTTCACTCGTGATGATGAGACTAACGAAAGTTTCGTTTTTTACTAATATCTCGAGAACCACTGGTCGTAGAAATTCCAACCATAGACTAAATTTTAAGTGGGGCTATTTCTAGGCTACCCACAAAATTTCATCAAATTCGGTTCAGCCGTTCTCCCGTGATGATGGGACAAACAGACAGACAGACAGACAGATTTTCAATTTTATTTATATAGATGTACCATTTCCAAAAAACCCTACACTGCATATTTAAGTTGTGTTCAAGTAAAATTAATGTTATTTGAGTATTTATTTCATATTTTAAATTAAAAAAAAGGATTAAATTAACTTTGTTAGCATCCTTTAACATTGGAGTCTACCGGGCCGCTCCTGACATTTAACTCCAAGTGACGTTGCGTCTTTACGTGCTTTCATTGGCTAGAGCTGAAGTGGCGCAACCTTATAGATATAGTAACCTTGATCGTACTCCGCGTGAACACGGCGGCAGTTTTGGCAGTGGCTGGAATCGAACCCGGGTCTACCGAGTGCAACTCCAGCGCGCTAACCACAGGGCTACCGTGGCCGTGCGTGTGTCTGTGTTGAAGTGTTGAAAACCCTGACCACACGACAGACCCGAAGGTTTACTGTAGCTAAGTGTGTGGCCGGGAACTTTATTTGTGTGTCTGTGTGTATGTATTGACTCTAGCTCAAAAATTATTCAACGAAATTTTGAATAATTTGGTAGGTGAGCCACTTGTAAGTTGCCCTGTTGGTGATTTGAGTTTGGTATGATTCGGGAAATGAGAACCTGTCTTGCGAAATGGTTAGCAAAAATCGTTAAAATCTGTAATAATAATAATAATAATATAAAAAACTAAATATGCTTGAATGTTATTTACGTTTGTTTCATACGTAATTTTTGATAAGGAAAAATATAAGACCAATCCCATTTCTCTAGAATAAACCGTTTTTCAGATATTTATCCTGTAATGTTTTTTTTATTCGTGACGTCAGTAGCCCCCTTGTGGGGCAAGTTACCCCCCCGGGGGGTACATTATCAAGTATGGTATCAATCGGAAGATTTTTTTAAGCCCTTTGAAGTGAAGGGTAACACGCTATAGTTGTAATCATTTGGACCCACGAAACCGTTTTTTCACATTTTTTCTTGTAAAATTAAAAAAAAAATAATAATAATTCTGGTATGAGAAGCCGAGTTGAGTCACACTCCAGTTCATTTTAAGAGTGTCAGTGTAAACCTGTCTTTGACAGGTTTAAATACTAGTTTGGTTATAATTAAATAAAATATATTTTATTAGAGCAACACTGATGTTCAAAGCATCTTAGAAATGGTGAGCCTATTCCTTCACTGCTGAGCTCCCCCTCGAATTTCGCCATGGATTTTGTAAAGGTCGATCCATTTTACTCCTGTCTTTTTTTTAATTTCTTTTCTGGCTGCGGTCTTCTCTGATAAATTAGTCACCCTTCTAAACACTGGAGTTGCCAATGATTCATTAAAATAAAAAGAACCTCCAATAAATCCAGGGGGAAATATAGTATTGGAAGTACGTGACTTCATTCTTAATTGCCGAGTCCACGTCTCAACGATACACGATTTCTTATGGTGAATTAAAGACGTCACTGTTTCGCCATGAAGAGGGGCTAAATGGGGGGTATACATACTATTTGAGGACATGTGACGGACGTGAAAGAAGGGTTTTCAGCTTTCTTCGTTCCAGAAATGCTTACACGAAGTTTTTATGCGTCGTAAGAATTTGGCAAAGATTACGTTGTTGGGCTCTTTCGCAGCAGGGTTTACCGTTTAATAACCGTTTTAATTACACAACTCTGTGAAAAGCGGTTTCTATATTTCTTTAGAACAATGGATATAACTGCCGCTTGTGATAATTCAAATTCTTGTAATTTTTTAATTGAAGCAAGCATGTGAAAATTAGGTGACTTCAACTGTTTCAAGGGGTCCAGGTCGGAAGCAGTATGTATCAATTGAAAGACAAAATACAACTGCGAGGAAACAGACCAAGAATAAACGATAAGATCGGCGTATCGGCTTTTGAAATCCAGATGGTGTCTATTAGGGAATGCAATCCCGTAGATAATTTTCAATCGCGGGATTCAGTATTTTTTTATTTATTGAAGAAAATGTATTATTTCATTTTTTTTAGCTAATATAGCCGGTAAAGTATTATCATTTTTTGTAAAATAACTATAAATATTTCTTTTAGTATCTTTAACAATATCGCTAATACCGGCAGAACTATTTCCTTCAGATCCGGAACTAGTTTCATCCTTATACTTCGTTTCAAAACATTAATCTCAAGAATAGAATTTAAATGCACATGAAGCATTTTTGTCGACCCACCTCCTGTTTTAATGATTTTTTTTACACAACTTACATTTTGCCGATTGTCCATTGGCTTCTCGTAAAAAGTATTTCCAAACAGATTCAAGTTCTCACACTTTTGAACTTTTATACTCTTCGTATATCTTAGTGCTACTTTTATCAGATGTAGTCATTTCGATGTTACAGGTAGAATAAACACAGTAGCTGTTGCCACTAAACGGCTAACATCATCGTGAAAACATATGCTACAGATACGTTTGAAGTAGTGCCATCTATTGACCGAAACAGATTTCAGGGTGAGATAACCTTTCTTCAAGTCATTTACTTCTAACTAATAAGTAAGTTTTCACAAAATGAATGTTTTCCTTTGAAAAACTAGAGTAAAGTTTCATTTAGTAAGCATGGACACTGGTATTTAGCACGTGCATGTAAATCTGATAAAAATACCGCAATCCCGGGATTCTGGTGTCACCAATCCCGGTGTTACGGTATTCATTTTTCAGCCGAGATCCCGGGATTGCAATCCCTAGCGGCTATAACTGTTTCCGTATACGTTGTAAAATTAGCCCTCCGTTCCACAGTCCTATACATTCCGTCAGACGAAGAAAAATACCGTTGAATTGATATGAAATTTAAAATAAAAGTTTTCTTATAAATAAAAGTTTTTTGAAAAGAGAAATATCTTAACAGGAGATTTGCTAGAGTTGTAAATAGACATTTTACTATGCAAGGCCCGACATTTGAGTTTTAGATATGTATAAGTACCGAAGCAAATCCGTAGGTGCCGTGTTCGAATCCCTCGGTATAATACACGTTTTGGTTTGAAATTCACTTTAAATAGTAAGTCTTGGTTAAATTATAACTTGTGTGCCTAAAACATAGAGCTCCAGAATAATCTTTGCACACTTATAATAGCTGAAACTTTAAATATTTCTAGAGAACTTTGTGTTCAAAGAAGTGTAAGTTCCTTTGAACACACGATTATCAATCGAAGCAGAAATTCTTTATTTATCAAGAAATTTTTCTTTATCCTACACAGTTAGGATACTATTTCTGACAGGACAGTTAAATTTCTTTATCCTACAAGATAGCCAGGATTCTTTATCCAGCAAAACAACTAGGGAATCTTACAGGATAAATAGGATACTTTATCTCACAGGATAATTAGGTTTTTATCCTATAGATAGTTAGAAATTTTTTAATATTTAGAACTAGTAGCGATTACCCGCCGTTGCTCGGGATTTACGGTGCAAAACTCTGATAAAAATGACATCGGAACATATAGGGCCGTGAATCTTATAAATACATTGTTTTTTCACTGTGAAAGAAGTAAATTCATTGCATTATGTAGGAAAAACAAGAAAGATCAATCATGCATAAGCATTGATTATGAAACACTTTCCAACTGAAATGTAATTTCATTTAAAAATTTCTAAAATGTGATTCATTCAGTGGTAATATCTTTTACATTATCACAGTACTACAGTAATTTATTATACTTAAATATTTAAAACTGTATCGAAATATAAATCATCTGATTCTTTATGCAAAATCAATGAATATTTCATTCATATAACTTGTATTCCAGACTCCAGAGCTAAATAATTTTGTGTGAAAAAAATTCAGCAATTCTTATGTAATTCATCTTACAATCGCTTGAGATATTTGCATTCTGCATATGTTAAAATTAGGCTTCCTTGAAGAAATAATAAAAGTTTAGGGATCATTTAAAATCACAACTATTGTAATTGCATAGGCACGGAATTTAGATACACAGATAATATATATGTGTATGTGTATGTACTCAAAGTATTGGAATCGTGCCGAAGATCAGAACTCGAATTTTCAAAGGATCTACACGTTTTGGGACTTCTAGAACACGAAAAAACTAGTTTTAGGAAGACGTCTGTGTGTGTAAGGATGTATCTGTGTATGTTTCTGTGTGTCTGTGTGGATATTACATCCACTCCAATTGAAAAACTAATGGACCGAATTTCATACAATTTGGTAGGTATGTTTTTTGTGGGAAATCCTGATGTTCATTAGATTATAGTACGATTCGTAATAAAAGAATCTGCCTTCTTTGCGAAATGGCCGCGGAAATTGCCTTTATCCACGCTAGCTAAAAACTAATGAACCAAATTTAACAAAATTTGGTGTATAATATTTCAATAACCTACAAGTGATTTATATACCAAATTTAACAAAATTTTGTATATAAATCATTTGTAGGTTATTCTACTACGATTCGGGAAAAAGGAACGGGCTATTTTTGCGAAATAGCCAGCAAAAATCGTTATATATGAAAATAAAAGACTACGTGTGCTCAATTATATCAATTAAATTCCTATTTTATATGTGATTTTTGACAACAAAAAGAATAAGACTAACCCCATTACTCTAGGACTAGCCGTTCTTGAGATATTCTAGTTTTTTCGCGTTTTCGCTACGCCACCTTTGACAATAAGTCCAGCTATCAAATGAGAACCAAATTTAAGTTTAACGTGTAAATTCAATGTCATTTAAAATACTTATGTTGTGCAGATAAACTCAAATTATCATTGAATAAATAAAGAGAACGAATATGAGTCTGCAGAGAAAGACATGTGCTGTCCACATCAGAATTTTTAACAATATTACAACAATGATTTATAGAAGTGAACGGGGATTATTTTCAGGCCATTTCGAAAAAAATGTATGATCTATATTTAAGGATCCATCAAATTTTTGTCGAATAAAATGTTCAACAAATTTAAGCTGTGTACCAAATTTTAACTCTCTAGGACGTAGGAAAGTGCATTTAAAATGCCATCAATTAAATTTATCATGAAGAGTTATATAAAATTTAAAAAAAATGAAAAATTGTTATCTACCAAATTTATTTTAAAATATGAAGCCACTCCCATATGCAAAACGTTTAAACAAATGGAGAGATATATATTATATAATATCTCTTTCTTTTCTTTCTGGAAGATATCCCAAAGTCAGAATTTAATTGAATTTGTTTTTTTCCCTATATTAAATAATTTTTTTAATTAAAAAACTACTTAACATATTTTACTGAATTTTTTTTTATATATTCTATGGGATAATGTGAATATTTCCTAAAAATTTCGAAGCAATTCGTGAATTTTAAATTTACTTAAAAAATGTTTGAAAAATTAGGTCCCATAGGGTTCAATGTATTTCATTTTTTCAACCCGGGTTCAATAAAAAACTAATTGGGTGATATTATTTATTTATATTCCCATAGGTCCTACAGACCGTCTGAACAACATACTAAAATTTCATTTTGATAAACTCATTTTTACGGCAGTTATCGTGCTAACGGACAGACAGACAGACAGACAGACAGACAGACAGACAGACAGAATGAACAAAGTCATAAACACTTTTCAACTTTGTTGTAAAGTGTTAAAAATGGATCTGATTGGCCACTCTTTGGCCAATCAGATTCATTGGATCATACATATATACTTTTCTTCTTTATATATATATATATATATATATATATATATATATATATATATAGATAGATAGATAGATAGATATTTTCATATTCATTTATTTATTATTCAAATTAATAAAATTTGTCGAGTAAGCCTGTGAAAAATAAAACATAGTGATAGAGTTTCCAATTAAATTTATATTTCAAACCTGCGATTTTCAAAAGTGACTAATACATTCTATAAACTCCCACAAAACTCAGAGATTTAATTGACTTTCACGTTTCAAACCAACGATTTCCAACCTTTTTCGTTGGGAATCATGGAGTTAGAGAGTAGACCTCCTAGGAAAGTGTTTCGTTTTCCATTAATATCTCGACAACCCCTGGTCTTAGAAACTCGAAAATTGGACTAAATTTATGGGTGTGCTATTTCAAAGCTACCCACAATATTTCATTAAATTCGTTGCGGCTGTTCTCTCGTGATGATGAGACAAACGAAAGTTTGGTTTTTCATTCATCGCGACAACCCCTGATGTTAAAAACTCGAAACATGGACTAAATTTTAAGTGGGGATATTTTAAGACTACCCACCAAATTTCATCAAATTCGGTTCAGCCGTTCTCCCGTCATGTTAGATCATACATACATACATACTTTTCTTTACAGGGTTAATAAAATAAAACATGGTCCGGAAAAGTCTTCTAATGATCTCCTTGCTGTTTAGATTACGTTTTCACGAAATTCCGAAAAAAACTTTTCCGGACCAGTTTTATTTTATACCCTGTATATATATACAGGATTGTCAAAATAAAACTGGCTCGGAAAAGTTTTTCGGAATTTCGTGTAAACGTAATCTAAACAGCAAGGAGATCATTAGAAGAATTTTCAGGGTCAGTTTTATTTTATCAACCCTGTATATATATAGATATAGAATATAATAATATTAGAATAGGATAGCTAGGATTTTTTATCCTATAGGATAGTTAGGATTCTTTATCCTACAGGACAGCTAGGATATCTTGCATGACAGTTGGGTAAAAATGGTTTTGTTTATTTAGTATATTTTAAACACTAAATTCGCACAGACTGCAGTATTCTGCATATCAGCTATACTTAACTATACTTTAATCAGTACTCAAAATACATGTTCATGGTAAAATAACTTAAAATAAAGGGTCTAATAGCAAAATCTATCAGCTCATACTTCCAATTTCAGCAAAATGAAAACTTCCTCAATCTCGAGAATAAAAAGGAAGTTCCTCAATTTAAAATAATGCACGCTTTGTGTTTTAAAGATGAGCAGAGAGCCTTTCATTATTTTCCACATAATGGTGGGTATGACGATTGGATCCAGCAGAGAACAACACCTAGAACTTAATAATTTTGTTTTTCTTTCATGTACAAGTCACTTTTACTTTTCCCGAAATATATATAGCACATGAAAAGAAGGGTTTTGTGATGGGGTCAAAAATTGAACTCTCCGGTGTTTCGATGGATCTGAACGTCAACCAGTGGCGTCATTAATGGGGGGGGGATTTGGGGGTCATATCCCCCAGGAACCCATCGAACCGGGGCCGTAGCCAGGCAGGGCCCCCCTCCCCCCCCCACAACGGGATTAATTTGATTGCCAAGCACGGAAGTCTATTGTTTCTTGTACGAACCATGGGATGGAAGAGGAGGGGAAGGGTATTTTTCTATATACTCAACCCCTGATAAAAATATTAAAATTTTAGTAATGGTAAGAAATTTCAACCAACATGTCATCCAAATTTTGCATAAAAAAATTATTTATGAGATTCTTTTTTTCTAAATTACTTCGTTTTAAGATTTTTTAATCTAGCTGAATGTATGGTTATACTGATGATTAATTTATTTACATATTTAATTTAAAAATATTAAAAATTAAGATAATAATATTTGGATACTTTTGTATTTTTGCGGGGTTCATTGTTTTACATTATTGTGTCAAAATCAACTGATAGGTATGGGAGTTGATATTGAGCATTAACTTGTATTAACTTTCAGATTTTGTTTTTTCGATTAATTAACAGCTTTGCTACTAGTTAATGCTTATAATAAAATCCATTGTAATTATTATACAGGGTTCATGCCCATTTTTCAAAATGAAATTCCCCGAGTTTTCCAGGTTTTCCCTGTTGTCTTCCTCAAAATTCCAGGTACTGTACTACTATTTTAACGCCAATTTCAAAAAATAATTTTAGATTTAACTGATATTTACTATGAATACATGACAGTGAGAAAAAAAACCCATTCAAAATAACTTAAAATTTTCTATATTTGTATACAATTTTATCTGCATATATAGTACAACCTCGAAAATCTGAACTTTGCTAATTTCGGAATTTAGAATTTTCCGGATTATAGAGTTTGGATAAAATTCAAACTTAATATCAGCTAAATACACTATAAAACATTATTTTTAGTAAAAATAATGACAAAAAGTCAAGTTAACCCATTAAAAAAATATTATTTAATAATAATAAAAAAAAAAGTGCAATAAAAGAAATTTTAAGAAAAAATATACATATACAAGAAATAAAAAGAAAAAGAAAGTTTACATTTTATAATTTTATTCAAACATTTGAAGTAATGTTTGTTGTTTCATTAATTTTGGTTGGTGGGAAAGCAGTTTTTCTTTTATCCTGTAGGTAGATGGGCATTATTTCCTGTTTGGTTTACGAAGTTTCTTTGTTCAAGACTTTTAATTGCATGATTGACTGTTTGTACATGACTATCAATAGGTATTTTTTTCTGTCGACCTCTCCCCCCCACACACCTCAATTCGCTGCGAAATGTCTCCATATTTTTCACTTTCTCATACTATAGAATAGAGCAAGTATTGTTTTCACAAATATTTTCTATTTCGAGATTTTGATGCCAATACATGGTTTAGGACTTGCTGAACACATTTTGACTATTTTAGAGTAATCCATCTGTTGTGGATTGCTAGTGTACACGATGGACATTAGCAATCGACAACAGATGATGGATTTTACCGAAACTTTATATCTGGCTTTGTTATCGAAAAATCTAGAACTAGATAGAATATTTTGAAATTCGAGTGAAAACTTTTTCGAATGAAATGTCATATTTTCTATGGCAGCATGAGACAAAAATTTGCATAATCACGCATAAAAGGGTTTATTTATCACTCAATTATCACGAAACTTAACAGCTTCAATCATTATAGTGATGCCACTCAGCTAATGAAGATTTCAGTAGTGAAAAAGGAAATATAAGTAGTTTTATGACTTTTTCAGTAGTCAGGTTAAGAAATTAAATATATATACACACATAATACAAAAATGCATATACATAAAATTATTTAAGCATATATATAATTATGCTTTAATATATATATTTGTATTATTAGTTTTTATCCAGTTAAAAGTACTTTATATTAAAAGCAAACATAACCTACGGACATTTCTAACAGGGCCCCATCAGAATTTTTTTTTTCTGGCGACGCTTATGACTTCAACAGACTTGCCATACTTACAGACAGACATTTCAACAACAATTCGAATGGTGCTGAAATGTCTGGCTGTAAACGCGGCATATTTCAAAGGAATTAGATTAAATTTTGTATGATTCATTTGATTATCAAACACGGAAGTCTATTGTTTCTTGTACGAACCATGGGATGGAAGGGGGGGGGAGGGTATTTTTCTATATTAACACCAACTTGTGCAGTACGAAATTAGAATTTGTGCATTCTGTTAAAACGTCCCCCACCCCCCAGTGTTGATGTTGGGATATAGGGGATGTATTTTTCATAATGAATAAATTTGTTTATTCCAATGACCGGAAATATTTTATTAAACTTGAGGTTTCGGCTGAAAACTTTTCTTTTCAGTAAAGCCCTTTTGTTTTAGTGAAATGTGCACAATATATTTAGTGTGCATAAATTAATAATTCATGTTCAAAAGGGGGGAAAAATTACCTAAGCACATATTTAAAATTTTTCTCATTATACGACACTGTTGAACTCCTATAAAATACAAAGTAAACTTTTCGATGAATATAAAGATGATATTTCGGTGAATATAAAGAAAGTTGCGGAGGGCGAGGCAGCCCAGTGGTTAGCGCTCAGGAATTGCACTCGGTAGGCCCGGGTTCGATTCCCGCCACTTCCAAAACTGCCGCCGTGTTCACGCGGAGTACGATCACGATAAACATGTGGGTCCGGAAGTCCTTCCGAGAGGTTGGTGGTAGGGGAAGGAGGGTACGGTCCCTGTGGATGCCTCTCCCACTGGGTTCCGTTCTAAATTGGGTAAATAAAAAGAATGTTATGGAGATAGTCGCTGGGGGCGAAGAAGCCCAGTGGTTAGCGCGCGGGAATTGCACTCAGTAGGCCCGGGTTCGATTCCCAAAATTGCCGCCGTGTTTACGCGGAGTACGATCACGTTAAACATGTGGGTCCGTGAGTCCTTCCGAGAAGTTGGTGGTAGGGGAAGGAGGGTACGGTCTAAATTGGATGAATAAAAAGAAAGTTATGGAGATTGTCGCGTAGGGCAAAGTAGCCCAATGGTTAGCGCGCGGAAATTGCACTCGGTAGGCCCGGGTTCGATTCCCAAAATTGCCGCCGTGTTTACGCGGAGTACGATCACGTTAAACATGTGGGTCTGTAAGTCCTTCCGAGAGGTTGGTGGTAGGGGAAGAAGGGTACGGTCCCTGTGGATGCTTCTCCCACTTGGTTCCGGTCTAAATTGGGTGAATAAAAAGAAAGTTATGAAGAATATCGCGGAGGGTGAAGTACCCCAGTGGTTAGTGCGCGGGATTTGCACTTGGTAGGCCCGGGTTCGATTCCCAAAATTGCCGAATAAAAATAAAGTTATGGAGATTGTCGCGGATGGCACGGTAGCCCAGTGGTTAGCGCGCGGGAATTTCACTCGGTAGGCCCGGGTTCGATTCCCGCCATTGCCAAAACTGCAGCCGTGTTCACGCGGAGTACGATCACGTTAAACGTGTGGGACTGCAAGTCCTTCCGAGAGGTTTGTGGTAGGGGAAGGAGGGTACGGTCTCTTTGGATGCCTCCCCCATTGGGTTCCGGTCTAAATTGTGTGGCACTTCCTGGCCTTCCAAGCAGTTACCTTACACCTTTCTGGTAGGTCGCGCCAACGAGTTTGCCACGGTCAGAATTTTCAAGGGTAGCGAACAGGCTGGTCGCCAAAGGCGGCTAGTTTTAAATAAATTTTAGTAGTTTAGTTAATTTTAAATACGTTATCTAAACACTCTTTTTGTTATAGGGCCACCAGGTGGACAATTCTAGCCCTCCCCCCACGAGATGCAAACTTTAGGATATTTTATTTATAAATTTACTAAAATAGACACACTTTGAGCTGACCGTCCGTCCAAATAGTTGCTCAAGGCTTCGGATGAGTCGGACGGTCTGAGTCTTCAACACTTTGAGCTGAAGAGAGAGAACCCCGGAGTTAAAGAACTGATGTAAAATCAAGGATTTGTTGACACTACTATTTAGCCATACCCCTTATTTCAGTGCGGTATACCCACACCTCTTTTTCTAGAAAAAAAAAAAACATTGTTTATTCTAAATCCCTCCGATTTCTGTATAAACGGTTTCGACCCTGTATCTATAAATTTTCACTCAAATAAAAATTTGATAGCGAGGGCCCCAGTTCTGTGGGTAAATCAGAACCAACCATATTGTTTGTCAGAAATCGAGGACACATGCCGAAACCAACAGAGACGGAAAATTCCCGAAGACTGTTGGTATGTTTTCCCAAAAGAGTCCCCAGTGGGGCCCCCTCCGCAGTGAAAAAAGAACAACGATGTCTTTGGGAAATACAGAAGCTCACAACAGGAAAGGAGTAAATGGAACTCGAAGGAGGAGTGATGTAAAGATCCAACATCAATTTCTTCATTTGGCTTCTCGTGGTATTCCTCTCAAGTTTCGAGAATGGCAATAGTAGAATGACTTTTATCTAGTGATAGGCAAACGTATGCGATGAATGAGTGAGGTAATAATACTTTATCAGTATCGATCTTCATTGTATCGGTACTATATCACAGTGACGTCATCAATATTTTAATCGAGATCCTTCAATTTTGTTAATCTTACATTTAAAAATTTTAAAGTTGGATTATATAAACATTAAATTAGAAACTAATTCATATAATTTTAATTAACCAATTTATAATTAACTTTTTGCTTACGGGTGGGACAGGGTCAATCTCGAACGAAGAACCTCCCAAAAACACAGGTATTTGACACATCTTATCCCAAACAGTTCGATCCCCCTTTGCAGACATTGGCGTCCTAAAGGTTAACTATTTTATATTATACAGCTGAGTGAGACTGGCGGACTGTCTGACTAAGGGATGGATTACACAGCCAGGGTCTTGATTAAGCCAAAGAGGGGCCCAGGGCCGCCTGATGGCATTTTGGGGCCCCATACACTCACGGCACATAAAACATCATCATATACCGAATTTAGGGGACCGGGCTTTTTGTACATGTAGACTTTCATACGTTTTTCTTCAAAGCAATATATTAAGAATTAAAAGAATGTATATAATTTAAAAATATTGACATATTTATAGGGAGGCCAAATGCATACATTCTGAAACTTTAGAAAATTTTTTTTTTTTTTAATGAATTCTTTTCGTAATTTTAGTTTTATATTTTAATAGTAGGAAGATTTACTTCATGGATATTACTTTTTCTTAAAAAATAAAAATTATTTCTGCTTAAAATTTTTCACGTACAAAATTTAGGGGCCCCTAAAATTTTAGGGCCCAGGCCCGCGAGTTAATCAGGCTCTGTACACAGCACAAACTGCTGAAAGTAGAAACTTAAAACTTTACATATATGTGGAACTTGGATTATAAGTAATGAGAAAAATCTAAAGTCTTTGAATTTTGTTCGAAAAAAAGGTATAAAAAGCATACATTTTTATTCTAACATTCTGTCGGCTATGATTCGAAAATGGTGAGATATACAAAATTCGTTTTCATTCTATTACGCGTAGAAAAACACATTCTAAATTTTAACTCTAGGGATGTACAATCAACTGTTTTTGAAATATTTTAATTTACTGTTACTGCAGATGAATTTTTTTAAAAATATATTTTATCAATGGATGCATTTATAGTTTTGGATTTCATTGTGGTAAGTACGATACCGAGTTACGTTTTAAATGCCGAAATAGTTTAAGGGCTAAACTCAGAACTTTGAGACTCAAACCAAACTATTGAAAAATAATGCTATAATTGATTTTTAACTTCACATGACTAAAAATGTTGAAAATAAAGCAACATACAGTCATCGTATCGGAGACAGCGGCGCAATTGGTTCCTTAAGTAAAATATGAATCATATGGTGTATGCTGACTGAAGATATTTAATAGACTGGCGGTGTTCCAAAGTATTTAATAGTATGGTCATGCTTTCTTATATAATATTTGTTAATCGTTGTGGACCCTTGCTCTAATGTGTCTTATTGTTTTCCTCCTGTATCGAAATTTGATAATCTATATAGAGAAAGTTATGTGTTGGACATATAAAAAATTTTTTGTATTATTTTGTGCGAAACAACAAATACTATATTTTATTTGGTTGACTATAAATAAAAAAAAAAGAGTGAAAACTAAATTTGAGTCAGTAGGGAAGTCACCCCCATCAGATTTTTCGAAAGATGATAAGCAAAATTACCGACAATCATATCCTAAAAGTAAAATTTATATATTCCAAACATAGAATTCCACTTAATTCTGCCCTAAATTTCGATATCAATATACAAACCAAAAGAAATCTAAATACCAGGTACACTTTCTGTGATTACAAGCTTACTCGAAAAGCAATTTATGATTTTATATCTGCAGCGTTTTCCTAATTTAACCGAATAATATCTTACATCGGCGAATAACAGTTATTACACCGACAGTTCTTTTCTTCATAATGAAACACCATGGAGTTTCACAGACGATAAAATACCTGTAATTTCCTTCTGCTGTACTGGCAACGCAGTGGTCGATTCCCGCCTCTTACGTACCTACAGGAGCGAAACTTAATTTAAGAGGCTTAGCAAAATAATTTGAATATCGCTGTAATATAAATTCTTTTGGGTTGCGGTAAAAAGCGGTTCAAAGGGTCTACGGAATATACTATTTTAATCATTACAGGGTTCTGTCATGCAGGAATTCGATGATAACCCGATGTTTGATTTTTGTATTTACTTTTTCAGTTCTGAGAAATGGATCCCCGTACAATTCCATCAAAATTTCTCGAGCCATATGCTAAAAATTTTTGGCAGACTTAAACGCGAGGAAAATTAAATAATGATTTCAAAACACTGCGGCGTTTAATAAATAGTATATGCAGACTGTGTGTGTGGGCCTTTCGTATCCGTTGTATAATGTTTTGAACATGAAGTTAGAAAGAAGGCGATAAAACTCCTATGGATGAAAAGTTTGAAAATATCATAATACTTTGAGAATTATATCTAGGTGTCGCTAGTGTTAGTAAAGTAGTTGCTATTGTTAGTTGACACATCAGAAAGGCGTAGCATTTAGAATATATATTTTTTATTATTTTTAAATTAAGAGTTCCCTAATTATGAGCATAATTAACCAGTATTTTTTTTCATAGTTGTAGGATAGAGTACAGAATATATGAAGATAAAAATAAATTGAAAGATAAAATAATTTTGAATACGTAGGAATATTATTTATTATTTCAATCCTACTTTGCATTGTTCTAATAATTTAAGTTTATAAAATTGACAGTTTAAATAAATATTTTAGGCCTTTCGCCATAGGAATACACACAATGCAGGACTACTTATTTTATCCTAGCGCCACCTGAATTATTGTCTCAAACGATATTGGCGTTTTCTTAATATGAAGTTTTAATTCTTTACTTTTATCTCCATGGTTTTGAAATTTTCTTGTTTGGAGTACACACAGGAGTTTCAAATCTGTTGTCCTGAATGATGGTGATATCCAAAAAGGAGGACATGTTCTTTATTTCGATACATAAATTTTATCCTTAGTTTTGGAAATTGCATACATTGCCTTTTTGATTATATTTATGTGCAGCTAGGCAAGTTTATAGATTACCATGAATGTAAAATCGCGTCAGATATATTATATAAGTTCCATTTATATACCGCAAAGCAAGTTAGTAAAACAATTTGATGCATCGACGCGAAGTCTATGGTCGGAGTATCCAGATAAAATCGGGTCGAAAACTAAAAGTACTGTAAACAGTTAGCGAGTAATTTGTAACGCTTTCAAAGCCTGCAAGCGAAACAAGTAAGTCTGAGAAAAATCGAATAATTTCATTGATCTTTACTGGAGTTTTATTTTACAAAATGTTATTCGCGTAAAACTATTTTCATTCCATCCTATTGGGAGTCACCGCCAACTTTAGTTAGGTGGCACGAATATACCCTCAAAATATATATATCAGAAATATCGTCTGATGTTTTTAATATGTCAGACGATCATTTACAGACCTCTTTTTTTATCAATCGAAGAACGGTGAAATATTTTTATTTTATTTTTTATTTTAGAGCAATATTTCTTCGGCCATTCTTATGAGAACGTCATTGAAAAGATTCAAGAGAACCACCCTCCCCCCCCCCCCCCCCCCAAACCCCCAATAATTCCGAGGTTAGTAAAGAGAGTTCGAAAAACTGGATTTGTTAAGGGAAAACTGTAATTGATGAATTGTTAGGGGTTTCAGAGGCATCTGCATTTCTTCCGAATCTCTTAAATGACTTTTTCATAAGAATGGTCGAAGAAAATATTGCTCACAAATAAAAATTATTTAACTCTGGGAAAAACCCATGTTCTTTGATTGATAGAAAAGAGATGACATATTAAAAACCCTACATATGAAAAATGATCGCGTGACATATTAAAAACAGCAGACGATATTTCCGATATATATTTTTGAGGGTATATTAGTGCCACGTAACTGAAAAAAAAATCTATTATTTTAATTTCCCAGTCATTATATGATTTTGAAATTTGACAGTGCACGATCTTTCAATCACGCCGAATAAAAATCTGAAATTTGTTTTTCTGTGTGGCAAGCGTGGTCGCACCTAGGGCCTGACGTATGTACGGGCCACCGGACCCTTAAATTTAAGGGGCCCTCAATTTTAAAATGAAAGTCTCAATTTTTTTTTTTTAAACGCTTTTAAAATAACAATGCTTAAATATCAGCAATTCGATAAATTTGCTTTATCTCGAGAACGGTTCAGACTAGCGGTTGCCATTTGTTTTTTAATGATAAATTACGTATGAAATGATTTTTTATAACTTAAAATTTCTGATTTTTTAAAAATTTCAATCGAAAATTGGAGGGAGGGTTCTTTTAAACATTCGAATGCGTTTAAAATTAAAAGAGTTCCAGTATTCACCGACTGTAATAATCGTACCGAATTTCGTTCGAAATGCTCCATTCGTTCGAGATATTGCTCTCTCTCTCTCTCTCTCTCACACACACACACGTATATAATCACAAAAACGTTTGATTTGGGTTCAGGATGCTTGAAACGTGTTCGTCCGTCGAAAACTCGAATTCGAATTTGCGACCCAGTCACAATACTTTCCCCATACATTATATTATTTATTTAGGAAAAGTAATACATAAATGAAAACATGAAGAGTCTTCTTATCAGAGGGTAACTCCACTCACCTAATGTCCGGTTCATCTTGAGGAGCTTTGGTGGAGGTGTCTTTGACGAAGGCTGTCACTGTAGCCACGGTCTGTCTGGGATTGATCTCCACGGTGATGCTCCAATGGGAAGGGGGAGACACCTGTGCGCCCAGGATGCGAAGACCGCTCTTAACTTTGGCCCTGGAAAAACAAAGATTCGTTCCTTTATTATCAAATAGTAAACATCTGATGTGGTAACCCATAACTTTAATGTTGTTCAGACTGTCTGTATGACCTATGGGAATATAAATAAACAATAAAGATCAATCATGCTTAAAGCATTGATTATGAAACACTTTCCAACTCCAATGCAAATTTATTTAAACATCTCTAAAATGCAATACATTTCTAAGTAATATTTTAAAACTTATCACAATACTACATTAATTTATTATATTTGAAAATTTACCTTCATCGAAAAAAATGAACTTCATTCAAATGACGGGATTGAAATATAAATTGCCGGGTTTAAACATCTCTAAAATGCGATACATTCCTCGGTAGTATTTTTAAAATCATCATAATACTACAAAAATTTATTATATTTGAAAATTTCATCGAAAACAACTGACATTCATTCAAGTAACGTCATAGAAAAAATAACAGATGCACAGATTTTAAGCAAAAATAAAGAGGTTTTAGGACGAATACAACACTCAATATGAATTAAAAAGAACTTTAAAAATCACGATTTTGCGACAAGATGAATGCCGTATTATATTTTGAAGTGGGACACGTGATCTTTTCATATGGTCACGTGATCGCTTCATATAAGAGGTGTAATTATTATTTTAATTTTTATTTAAAATACTACTGAATATATTCTGATGAAATTTTTTTTATATATTTTATGGAATAATTTGAATATTACCTAAAATTTTCGAAGCAATTTGTGAATTTTAAATCCGCTTAAAAAATGTTTGAAAAATTAGTTTCCATAGGGTTCAATGTATTTCATTTTTTCAACCCGTGTTCAATCCAAAACTAATTGGGTGATATTATTCATTTATATTCCCATAGGTCCTACAGACCGTCTGAACAACATACTAAAATTTCATTTTGATTAAGTCATTTTTACGGCAGTTACCGTGCTAACGGACAGACAGACAGACAGAATGAACAAAGTCATAAACACCTTTCAACTTTGTTGTAAAGTGTTAATAATATCACCCAATTAGTTTTAGATTGAACCCGGGTTGAAAAAATGAAATACATTGAGCCCTATGGTACATAATTTTTCAAACATTTTTTAAGCGGATTTAAAATTCACAAATTGCATCGAAAATTTTAGGTAATATTCAAATTGTTCCATAAAATATATAAAAAAATTTTTAGTGAAATATATTCAGTAGTTTTTTAAATAAAAATTAAAATAATAATTACACCTCTTATATGAAACGATCATGTGACCATGATATGAAAAGATCACATGACCCACTTCAAAATGATATATGGCATCCATCTTGTCTCAAAATCGTGATTTTTTAAGTTCTTTTTAATTCATATTGAGTGTTGTATCCGTCCTAAAACCACTTTATTTTTGCTTAAATTCTGTGCATCTACATAATGAAACAACGCAATTACAATATATTTGAGTTTAAATGATCATCCAAATTTGATTATTTCTACAACGAAGCCTATTTTCCTCTTATGTAAAATGTAAACAGCAAAATATGTAGAATGAATTGTATTAGAATTGCTGTATTTCTTTAAGACAAAATTATTTAGCTCATGGAGTCTGCATAGCTGATATGAATGAAATATTCATTGATTTTACAAAGAGAAGGACGATTTTTTTCGATGAAGTTTTCAGCATAGAGTTTAATTACTTGTAGCTCCATGGTCTTAATTTTTAAATAAAATAAATTATTATAGTATTGTGATGAATGAAATGAATGGGAAAATGTTATGAATGAAATGCTGTGTTTATAGAGAGATTCAGGCGTGTTATTTTTCTATGACGTCATTTGAATAAATTTCAGTTGTTTTCGATGTAGTTTTCAAATATAATAAATTAGCGTAGTATTATGATAGTTTTAAAAATATTACCGAGGAATGTAACGCATTTTAGAGATGTTTAAACCAGGCAATTTATATTTCAATGCCGTCATTTGAATAAGTTGATTTTTTTCGATGAAGGTTTAAGTTTTCAAATATAATAAATCAATGTAGTATTGTGATAAGTTTTAAAATATTACCGAGGAATGTAATGTATTTTAGACTTGTTTAAATAAAATTGCATTGATGTTGGAAAGTGTTTCATAATCAATGCTTTAAGCATGATTGATCTTTCTTGTCATTTTTCAAATAAGTTTGCGGGAGAATATCGTTTGCATAATGCTATTTCGATAGAAGATTCGATTTTTATTAATATCTCGACAACCTCTGGTCTTAGAAACTCGAAACACTGACTAACTTTTAAATGGGGTTATTCCAAGGATACCCACCAAAATTCATGCATTTCGGTGCAACCATTCTCTTGTGATGATCACACACACACACACATTTTCAATTTTATTTATATAGATTAAACATCTTTTCGGTCTAGAACACTTAAAATTTTACCAAAAATTAAAGACGCGAGGCAAGAATATCCCGTCAACATTTCTTTCCATAACAAAATGGTATTTTTGACATACTTAAAGTTCATGGAAGCGACATACATATTTAATGTAGACCCACCGCTTTTATAGTTTAGGAGAAATAAAAGCTTAGACATATATCAAAGACGGTCGACTACGTTTGTTTTTTGGCAAACACAGTGAGACATAAATTCAACTTTTGACATCCTCTGCAGATATTCTTTCTTCATCAGTTTGAAAAGCAGAAGTTGACATGTTGAAACTTTTTCAGTAAATCGGTTGGAAAAATATAAAATGTATCAAAACCTATAACATCTTTGTAGTATTTCTCTTATATCATATTTTATTCGAAATTTTGACGGTTTTACTTTTCCTAAAAAACATGTAGTAATGCTTAGGGAAAGTATTGGAATCATATCGAAAATCGCAACTCGAGTTTTCGATGGTTCTACACGTTTTGGGACCTACAGAACACGAAAAAACTAAGCGTGATGTGACGTCTGTCTTCACAATATGTATTCACTCTAACTCAACTAATAGACCAAATTTCATAAAATTTTACAGGTAAGTCACGTGTAAGTTTCCCTGTTACTGATTAGATTTTGGTACGATTCGAGATAAAAGAACCTGCTTTTTTTTTTTACAATATGGCCCACAAAACTCGTATGTATCCACTCTAGTTAAAACACTAATCGACCCAATTTTACAAGATTTGGTAGATAAATCACTTGTGGGTTACCCTGGTGCTGATTAGATTTTGGTACGATTCGGGATAAAGAACCTGCCTTTTTTTATGCGAAATGACCTGAAAAACCGTTAAATTTAAAATAAAAGATTACGTTAGCACAAATGTATCCATGTAATGCTTGTTTTATACGAAATTTTTGTCGATGAAAATATGACCAACCCCATTACTCTAGAATTAGCAGTTCTCGAAATATTTGAGTTTTTTCGCATTTTTTTTACGGCGCTTTTGTAAATACGTCCAGTTATCAAATGAAAAAGAAAATTTAAATAAAAGTGCACAGTCAGTGACGTTTCAAATAATTATGTCTGTTACTTTGTGCAATTAAACTCAATTTAATGAATTATTAAAGAAATAGAGAACATTAATATGAGTATGTAGGAAACGCCATGTGCTGTCCGCATTAGACTTTTACTTTCCCTACATACCTAGTATAATGGATAGGGAACGTATTGTGATGAGGACGAAAATTCGAATTCGAGTTTTTGACGGAAGAGCACGTTTTAAACATCCCCGAATTTAAATCAAACGTTTTGAAGTGATCTCTCTCGCTCTCTCTGTGTATTTTAATGTGTGTGTAATGTGTGCATGTATGTATGCGTGTTTATGTAAGTTAGTGTGTATGTATATATACGTGTTTGTGCATGTTAGTGTGTATGTATATACATATACGTGTTTGTGTATGTTAGTGCGTATGTATGCGTGTTTGTGTATGTTAACATGCGTGTATGTATGTGAGTGCTTGTGTATATTAGTGTGTATGTATGTATGTATGAATGTGCGTGTGTGTATATGTTAGAGTATGTACGTAGGTCTGTAGGTGCAATATCTCACAGACGAATGTTGTGTTTTGTACTGAACACAATAATGAACACTGGAACCTATTTATTTTAAACGGAATCAAATATTTAGAAGATTCCCCCAATTTTTGAATGCATTTTTGAAAAAATCATAAAAAATAAATGACAATACGAATGACATAAATTAAATAAGAATGACATAAATTTTAGAACTCTAACACGAACCCTTTTCGAAATATTGCACTACGAATAAATTTTTGACGAAAATCATTAAAAAACATTACTTTCAATGCTGTTAAAAAAATAATTATTTCATGCGTAATTTTTCATTAGAATACGAATGAAATAAACTTAAAAAAGCTAGCATCACCCGTTTTCGGAATATTGTACGTTTTTCAAATAAATTTCTCATAAAAGAACACACACACCACCTCAAAAACGTTCGATTTGAGTTCAGGGATGCTTTAAACGTGCTCTTCCGTCGAAAACTCGTTTGAACTTTCGCCCTCGTCATAATGATTTCCCCATACACAATAATATGCATATAGGGAAAGTAAAAAGCTTAGCTATCAACAAAGATGCTTTGAACATCATCAATCCCAATATTCTAACTAATCATGTTACAGTAGTGTTGTAATAATGTAGGAAAATAAGTCTACGCAATGAACACCCAATACGGTTTATTTAATTAGCAAGGAAGATAAATTTAGAAAGAGCTTAGGTGTATCCACAAACATTCGGGAACAAAAATCAATACAATCAAAGCCTTCTATGTCCATAAAGCAATCGTGATTACTTCCATTCGGTCTCTCTGTTATATGTCACAACAGGTGTAATCTTTACGAGCTAGCATTGGCGATAACGGCTGGTGTAAACTCATGATAAAAACAAGAAAGATCAATCATGCTTAAAGCATTGATTATGAAACACTTTCCAACTTCAATGCAATTTTATTTAAACATGTCTAAAATACAATACATTCCTCGGTAATATTTTAAAACTTATCACAATACTACATTGATTTATTATATTTGAAAACTTAAACCTTCATCGAAAAAAATGAACTTCATTCAAATGACGACATTGAAATATAAATTGCCTGGTTTAAACATCTCTAAAATGTGATATATTACTCGGTAATAATTTTAGAATTATCATAATACCACGATAATTTATTATATTTAAAAACTTCATCGAAAACAACTGAAATTCATTCAAATGACGTCATAGAAAAAATAACACGCCTGGCTCTCTCTAAAAAAGCAGCATTTCATTCATAAATAATTTCCCATTCATGTCATTCATCGCAATACTATAATAATTTATTTTATTTAAAAATTAAGACCATGGAGCTACAAGTAATTTAACTCTATGCTTAAAACATCGCAAAAAATCGTCCTTCTCTCGGTAAAGTCAATGAATATTTCTTTCATATCAGCTATGCAGACTCTATGAGCTAAATTCTTTTGCGTTAAAAAAATACAGCAATTCCTATACAACTCATCCTACATATTTTGCTGTTTACATTTTACATAAGTGAAAAATAGGCTTCGTTGTAAAAATAATCAAATTTGGATCAGCATTTAAACTCATATATATTGTAATTCCGTTGTTTTAGTATGTAGATGCACAGAATTTAAACCAAAATAAAGTGGTTTTAGGACGGATACAACACTCAATATGAAATAAAAAGAACTTTAAAAATCACGATTTTGAGACAAGATGGATGCCATATATCATTTTGAATTGGATCACGTGATACTTTCATATCATGGTCACGTGATCGTTTCATTTAAGAGGTGTTATTATTATTTTAATTTTTATTTAAAAAACTACTGAATATATTTCGCTGATTTTTTTTTTATATATTTTATTGCACAATTTGAATATTACCTAAAAATTTCGAAGCAATTTGTGAATTTTAAATCCGCTTAAAAAATGTTTGAAAAATTAGGTCCCATAGGGCTCAATGTATTTCATTTTTTCAACCCGGGTTCAATACAAAACTAATTGGGTGATATTATTCATTTATATTCCCATATGTGCTACAGACCGTCTGAACAACATACTAAAATTTCATTTTGATTAAGTCATTTTTACGGCAGTTATCGTGCTAACAGACAGACAGACAGAATGAACAAAGTCATAAACACTTTTCAACTTTGTTGTAAAGTGTTAAAAATCCCGATGGATTTTCATCATCTGGTTTTTCATGCATATCTCGCTGAATTTATTCCAATGAATTTATGAAAAACTTATTTCGACTCATACGGGCTCAAAACCCACATAACAGTGTAAGTGACACTGACATTTCTATTTTCTATACTATATAGAAGAGTGACACTGGCTGACTAAGAGAGAATTAATTGACTAAGAGAGCTGTAATTTACTGAAGGTAAAAATGTGAACCTTTGCATACACGTGGGATGTGGGACTCGACCTATAAGTGATGAGAACAATCTAAAATCTTCGATTTTTGCTTGAAAAATGTATAAATATAGGAATATTGTGTTCCAATATTCTTCCAGTTGTATTTCGAGAAAGGGTGGCATAATTTGCTTTTACACCACCATGTGCACAAAAGAATATCCAAAATTTCTTAATTAACTTTTCAGTCAAAACTGTAACAGAGTTCCTTTATGAAATTTATTTTTATATTCCTTTCTCTTTTATTTAAATCAGTTAAAAAATTGATGAAATTTGTCAGCCGTATAAACGCATTTGATTTATGAAATTTATTTTTATATTCCTTTCTCTTTTATTTAAATCAGTTAAAAAATTAATAAAATTTGTCTGCCGTATAAACACATTTGATTTATGAAATTTATTTTTATATCCCTTTTTCTTGTATTTAAATCAGGAAAAAAAATAATAATAAAAATCGTCTGCCGTATAAACACATTTGATTTACGAAATTTGTTTTTATATCCCTTTTTAACACTTTACAACAAAGTTGAAAAGTGTTTATGACTTTGTTCATTCTGTCTGTCTGTCCGTTAGCACGATTACTGCCGTAAAAATGACTTAATCAAAATGAAATTATGTTGTTCAGACGGTCTGTAGGACCTATGGGAATATAAATGAATAATATCACACAATTAGTTTTGGATTGAATCTGGGTTGAAAAAATGAAATACATTGAGCCCTATGGGACCTAATTTTCTAACATTTTTTAAGCGGATTTAAAATTTACAAATTGCTTCGAAAATTTTAGGTAATAGTCAAATTGTTCCATAAAATATATAAAAAAAAATTCAGCTAAATATATTCAGTAGTTTTTTAAATAAAAATTAAAATAATAATTACACATCTTATATGAAACGATCACGTGACCATGATATGAAACGATCGCATGACCCACTTCAAAATGATATATGGCATGCATCTTGTTTCAAATTCGTGATTTTTTATTCTTTTTAATTCATATTGAGTGTTGTATCCATCCTAAAACTACTTTATTTCTGCTTAAATTCTGTGCATCTACATACTAAAACAACACAATGACAATATATTTGAGTTTAAATTCTCATTCAAATTTGATTATTTCTACAACTAAGCCTATTTTTCACCTATGTAAAATGTAAACAGCAAAATATGTAGAATGAGTTGTATTAGAATTACTGTATTTCTTTAACACAAAATAATTCAGTCCATGGAGTCTGCATGGCTGATATGAATGAAATATTAATTGATTTTATAAACAGAAGGACGATTTTTTTCGATGAAGTTTTAAGCATAAAGGTTATGAATTGTAGCTCCATGGTCTTAATTTTTAAATAAAATAAATTTTTATAGTATTGTGATGAATGAAATGGAGAAAGTTATGAATGAAATCCTGCTTTCATAGAGAGATCCAGGCGTGTTATTTTTTCTATGACGTCATTTGAATTAATTTCAGTTGTTTTCGATAAAGTTTTCAAATATAATAAATTATCGTAGTATTATGATAGATTTAAAAATATTACCGTGGAATGTATTGCATTTTAGAGATATTTAAACCACGCAATTTATATTTCAATGCCGTTATTTGAATGAAGTTCATTTTTTTCAATGAAGGTTTAAGTTTTCAAATATAATAAATCAATGTAGTATTGTGATAAGTTTTAAAATATTACCGAGGAATGTATTGCATTTTTGACTTTTTTAAATAAAATTGCATTGAAGTTGGAAAGTGTTTCATAATCAATGCTTTAAGCATGATTGATCTTTCTTGTTCTTGTACTTAAATCAGGAAAAAAATAATAATAAAAATCGTCTGTCGTATAAACACATTTGATTTATGAAATTTATTTTTATATCCCTTTTTCTTGTATTTAAATCAGGAAAAAAATAATAATAAAAATCGTCTGTCGTATAAACACATTTGATTTAAGAAATTCATTTTTATATAACTTTCTCATTTATTTAAATCAGAAAAAAAAATAATAATAAAATTAGCCTGCCTTATGAACGCATTTGATTAATTTGCGTTGGTGAGCAACATGCTATAATTTTCTTTTAAAACAAATTTGTGGAGAAAATATTGTTTGCATAATGCTTTCTTTATGGGAGATTCGTTTTTAACACTTTACCACATATTTGAAAATTGTTTATGATTTTGTTTATTTTGTCTCTGACCGCTCGGATGATAACTGCCGTAAAGATGACTTTATCAAAATGAAATTTTAGTATATTGTTCAGACGGTCTGTGGGACCTATGGGAATATAAATGAAGAATATCACCCAATTACTTTTGGATTGAACCCGGGTTGAAAAAAATGAAATACATTGAACCCTATGGGACCTAATTTTTCAAACATTTTTTAAGCGAAATTAAAATTCACAAATTGCTTCGAAAGTTTTAGGAAATATTCAAATTATTCCATAAAAAATATAAAAAAAATTTCAGCAAAATATATTCGGTAGTTTTTAAAATAAAAATTAAAATAATAATGACACCCATATTATATGAAGAGATCACGCGACCCATTTAAAAATAAAATATGGCATCCATCTTGTGTCAAAATCGTGATTTTTAAAGTTCTTTTTAATTCATATTTAATGTTTGTTGTATCCGTCCTAAAATCGCTTTATTTTTGCTTAATTTCTGTGCATTTATATTCTGAAGCAGAGCAATTACAATATACAATTTAAGTTTAAATGATCAATGCCATCCATCTTGTGTCAAAATCGTGATTTTTAAAGTTCTTTTTCATTTATATTAATGTTATATCCATCCTAAAACCGCTTTATTTTTGCTTAATTTCTGTGCATCTATATTCTGAAACAACACAATTACAATATATTCGAGTTTAAATGATGATCAAACTTTGATTATTTCTGCAACGGAGTTTAATGTTTACTTATGGAGAATGTAAACACATCAAGCTGTAAGATGAGTTGTATAAGAATTGCTGAATTTCTTTAACGCAAAATTATTTAGCTCTGGAGTCTGCAATACAGTTGATATGATTGAAACATTCATTACTTTTACATAGAGGAGCAGACGATTTTATAGCAGATTTTTTCGATGAAGTTTTAAGCATAGAGTTAAATTATTTTTACGTCTTTTGTTGTAAGTTTTTAAGTAAAATAAATTACTGTAGTATTGTGATGAATCAAAGGAATACAATTAAAGTGTATGAATGAAATATTTACTGCTTTTCCTTAGAGCCAAGCAATTTATATTTCAATGACATCATTTGAATAAAGTTCATTTTTCTCGAGAAGTTTTAAGTTTTCAAATATAATAAATTATTGTAGTATTGTGATAATTTAAAAAATATTACCACTGAATGTATCGCATTTTAGAAATGTTTAAATAAAATTGCACTGCAGTTGGAAAGTGTTTCATAATCAATGCTTTATGCATAATTGATCTGTCTTGTTTATTAATATCTTGACAACACATGATTACGCTAGAAACTCTAAACTCGGACTAAATTTTAAGTGGAGCTATTTTACGGCTACCCTCAAAATTTCATAAAATTCGCAGGCGTTATCCCGTAATGATGAAACAAACACACACGCAAACAGACAGATTTTACATTTGTTTTATATAGATTTTTTTTTATGCAGTTTTTATTCAATTTGTAACCATAATATCAGCTTTGTGTTTCAAAAATCAAAATTGTCTACTGGCTATCCTTCTGATCAAACTATTGAAATTTTATTAATTAATGATTAATTTTTAGATTAAAATGTTTGAAACCGTTGAAAATAAGATAATATCGGAGATGAATTATTGTTTTACATATCGCAATTTCCATTTTAACAGAACTTAAAATGTGCATTTTTTATATGCATTAATGTGAAACGTTTTTTTTATATTCAAAACTTTCATTAAGTGTATAGGTGAGTGACATTAGTCATTTTGCTCACGCAAAATCATGGGAGGGAATGGCTAGTATTTACATACACACAACTACTATAGTCCTTATAACTAAAATCAGAAGAGTTCTTTTTCTTAGGCTTTATAGAAAATAGGAATTTTTAGTGTTTTCTTTTTGTGTTTTATGTGCTATCAGTAACAGACTTTTTGTACTACTACCGAAATATTGCACCTATATCCTGGGATATTTCCTATGTCCTTGGCGAGCTGCCAATCAGTTTCTCGACATTCCAGGGCAGTTTTATTGATCTTTGGCTCTGTTTCACGTTCACAAAGCGAGGAAATAAACACAGCCCTAAAAAAGTCAAAGGTTTAACATTTGTAAAATATAAATAAGTCATTTAGATCGAATAGAAGTCACTTCGGAAAAGTTATTTTAAGAGAGAAAATGTAGTCACGTCTTAGGTTCTCACTAGGGTTTCCAGAATTTTAAATAAAAGTAGGGATAGACAAAAGTAGGGATACTCTGGTGAGAGGGGGGGAAGGGGGAGAGAAAATACCCCGGAGGAAGTTTGTAAAATTAGCAAAGGAAATAAAACTTTTTACGATGATTTTGATACATTTTATTTTAACGAAAAAGAAAAATGTTTTTATTAGCATTCATTTATATTTATAATAAGAAATATTGATTCTGAAAATATCTCTAATAATTGTCTATTGATATATATTGATTCTGAAATAATCTAATATTAATTGTCTAGTGTCTTTATGCTTTTCTAGACCCTCCCGAACCTCCTTCCCTCGGAGACGTAGAAGACTGAAATTTTTCACAATTCAAACACTGGAAAAAACCTATCGAAACTGGACTTTTCCCCCTCCAGAGGGAGAGGGGGGCGAAGAAAATGAGGATGTTTTGAAAAATCTTTCCAGCTCCTCCAGAAGTATCTCCGTTGACCTAGAATGCTGAATCTTTGCACATTTATACTATCGACCCTGGGACAGAACTTAACAGAGCCAAATTTTCGATTTCTCAGGGTTTGAAAAGTCTTTCCTTATCTTATAGAAGCCCCCTGATCTATAATAACCTTGTTTGCACTATAATAACCTTGTAAGTTTACACTATAATCACTTTGCCCTTGGGCCGAATCTCGACTTCGAATCTCGGGGCGCGGTAGCCCATTGGTTAGCGCGCTGGAGTTGCACTCGGTAGGCCCGGGTTCGATTCCAGCCACTGGCAATATCTGCCGCCGTGTTCACGCAGAGTACGATCACGTTAAACATGTGGGTCCGTAAGTCCTTCCGAGAGGTTGGTGGTAGGGGAAGGAGGGTACGGTCCCTGTGGATGCCTCCCCCACTGGGTTCCGGTCCAAATTGGGTGGCACTTCCCGGCCGTCCAAACAGTTACCTTACACCTTTCTGGTAGGTCGGACGGTCTGGGTCTCAACACTTCGAATCTCGACACACTTATAAAATCCCTTCTCGGCCGTCCAAATAGCTGCTCTTAGTCCTCTGGACGAGTCGGACGGTCTGGGTCTTCAACACTTATAAAATCGTCTCATTTTTGCTCCAGAAATTAAGTTTTATTACTAAATCATTTATTAAACAATTTAATTTCATTGAAATTTGGTAGTAATTCTAATGAATATTGTGTTTTTATATTGATGGTTGCTCCGGAATTTTGATTACCTTCACTAACCTATTTGCCAAATTAAATTTTATTTCGTCAAATACAGTTTTTATTCACCACGTTTAATTTTATCTTGTACATTAATTACTCAATATTTTGAGTATTTTACTACATTTATGAAATAAACGTCTCAGTTATGCAGCTAGATACTCTGCTTCGCTTCAGTTTAGAATCGCCAGAGACAACTCTGTAAGACTTAACTCAACCACAAGTGTTTCAACATCAATATCACCAATCATCATTCTTTTAAAAAAGTACATTAAAATAAATTACTGATATTTGAATCTTAAAAATTCTCGAGCGACATAAATTTCGAGCACGGAACGACTTGATATCGTGCAGGAATTATTCAAATTCCAAAAATGTTAATCGAAATAGATTTGCAAATCCCCCCCCCCCCCCCCCCTCGATGAATTTTGAAAACCAAATTCCAACAAAAGCTAGAGGCATCGGATTTATTTTAAAAATCTCGGTACGCGAAATTTAATACATTATGAAACGCGATTGAAATTTATAAGATGAACAAATCACAGACAACTATATGAAATTGAAATTCCCAAGATGAGAAGTAATTAAATCTTATAATTAAATTAAATCCCATTTGAATAAACAATTACTGAAAATCTAAACGCGAGCAATAACAAAAAGAAAAAAAAAACTATCAAAAGGAAGTCGAAAGATTTTCTTTAATTCCATTCGTTCACATTAATCACACAAATGTTTTTTCTTTTCGAAACTCAATTGCAGTTTTAGCTATGAAAACGATTAATATTCTGTGCAGAAAATGGTTTATATGACTTTTTGCAAAAGAACAAAAGAAACAGTTTTTATTTTCTATTTTCTCCTATTTAGCCATCGAAACAATAGCTATAATAAAAGTAATTTGTATGAAATGTATAATTATAGGATACATTCAATTTTATTTCATACTAGCAGATATACCCGGCGTTGCTCTTGATTAAAAATGTCCAAATTCTAGTAGTATTCTAAAGGATATTGTTCTTCAAAAATTTATTAAAATATCTAATTTAATTCCCCTAAAAAAGATGCGTAAGAATCCTTATTCTGGCTATATAAAATAATCTCCACTAGAAAATCTGAAGAATAAGATATCCTGGTCCCGTTTGTAAACTGATTTACAAAATAAAATGAAAGCTTCATAAACACACGCCCAACTAAAAACGCTTAAATGGTAGTAAAAGTTATACCCACTCTATTTTTATCCTGTTGCAATAAACGTTTTAAACACAATAGAAAAATATGAATTTGAAAAAAAATCTTTGTATACCGGAATCTTATATATCAAAACCGTAACTAATATAACGCAATAAAAAAAATAGTACCATTTATTTAAAAAACCATTTCTTATACAGGGTGATTAAAAAGAGATGGGCCAAACCGGAAGAAGAAGAACCCTTATGCAAATTTTCGTGGCATCGAATGTACGGACTTATCAGTTTGCAGCAGTTATTCACAGTTACAACTTTTGAGACGATGGAGGAATTTACAAATAATGTAAAAGCCGATATGCATTTCATCTATGGATCTTCTTTTGTGGGGATATCCCAAGAGTCTCGTCTATGACACTTCCCTTGAATCTGAAGAGGAACTCGTCGACAGAATTTCGGTCGCTGCTGCTGAAGTGCGCAACATGCCTGGTCTGTTCGAGAGAGTTCGCCAATCCCTCCAGCGCCGCTGTGAGACGTTCATTCAGGTTGGCGGTCGCTCTTTTGAGCCATTACTGTATTTATTGTTTATTAAATGCAATTTTATAACTTCTGAGTCATTCTTGTGTTTCCACCTTACCTCGTCGGTTTCACCATTAAGCGCCCACTGGCGTCTTTACGTTTTATTTTCGACCATGTAAACTATGACGAAAAATGCTTGGTTTGGTGTGTACTACCACCTTGTAAAGTTTGGCCCATCTTTTTAACACTTTACAACAAAGTTGACAAAGTTGAAAAGTGTTTATAACTTTGTTCATTCTGTTTGTCTGTCTGTCTGTCTGTCCGTTAGCACGATAACTGCCGTAAAAATGACTTAATCAAAATGAAATTTTAGTATGTTGTTCAGACGGTCTGTAGGACCTATGGGAATATAAATCAATAATATCACCCAATTAGTTTTGGATTGAACCCGGGTTCAAAAAATGAAATGCATTGAGCCCTATGGGACCTAATTTTTCAAACATTTTTCAAGCGGATTTAAAATTCACGAATTGCTTCGAAAATTTTAGGTAATACTCAAATTCTTCCATAAAATATATAAAAAAAAATTCAGCGAAATATATTCAGTAGTTTTTTAAATAAAAATTAAAATAATAACACCTCTTATATGAAGCGATCACGTGACTATGATATGAAGATATCACGTGACCCACTTCAAAATGATATATGGCATCCATCTTGTCTCAAAATCGTGATTTTTAAAGTTCTTTTTAATTCATATTGAGTGTTGTATCCGTCCTAAAATCACTTTATTTTTGCATAAATTCTGTGCATCTACAAACTGAAACAACGCAATTACAATATATTTGAGTTTAAATGCTCATCCAAATTTGATTATTTCTACAACGAAGCCTATTTTTCACCTATGTAAAATGTAAACAGCAAAATATGTAGAATGAGTTGTATTAGAATTGCTGTATTTCTTTAACACAAAATCATTTAGTTCATGGAGTCTGCGTAGCTGATATAAATCAAATATTCATTGATTTTACAAACAGAAGGACGATTTTTTTCGATGAAGTTTTTTTCGATGAGTTTAATTACGTGTAGCTCCATGGTCTTAATTTTCAAATAAAATAAATTATTATAGTATTCTGATGAATGACATGAATGGGAAAATGTTATGAATGAAATACTGTTTTTATAGAGAGATCCAGGCGTGTTATTCTTTCTATGACGTCATTTGAATGAATTTCAGTTGTTTTCGATGAAGTTTTCAAATATAATAAATTATCGTAGTATTATGATAGTTTTAAAAATATTTTCGAGGAATGTATCGCATTTTAGAGATGTTTAAACCAGGCAATTTATAATTCAATGACGTTATTTTAATGAAGTTCATTTTTCTCGATGAAGGTTTATGTTTTCAAATATAATAAATTAATGTAGTATTGTGATAAGTTTTAAAATATTACCGAGGAATGTATTGCATTTTAGACATGTTTAAATAAATTTGCATTGAAGTTGGAAAGTGTTTCATAATCAATGCTTTAAGCATGATTGATCTTTCTTGTTTTTTGATCACCCTGTATACATTTAATTATCATTTAAATTGGATAGATTCGATGAAAATCGTCTGCCGTATATACACATTTGAATTAATTCTGTTGCTAAGCATCATATCATTTTCTTCAAGTAACATATTATTTTCTTCAAATAAAGTTTCAGAATACAATCGTCTGCCGTGTGTTATTTCCATGGAAACGCTTTTATTAATATCTCAGCAACCTATGAGTTAATCAACTTAAAACATGAACTGGGTTACCTACAGTATAGAGAATCACCGTACTAAATTTGAAATAAATCCCTCAAAACTGCAGATTTGAAAACGGAACAGACAAACAGGAATTCCATTTTATTTATACAAGGTGTTTCATAATTCACTTTCAGGGATTTATCTCGTCGATGGTTGCCCAAGGTTTTCCGAAAATTGATATAATGCGAAATATTTAATATTTTCTTTAACCTTTTTCAGTTACTCTGGTAAACGTTTTACAACCGTTTAACTGAATCGACTGTAAATCAACCAGAAAATTGTATAAGAACAACTAATCCATGTGCAGAAATTTTGGTCTTTCAAAGGAAGCCCTAATCTTAGAAAATTGAAATGTGTCGATGCAAATATTTTAATTCGCAGTCGACCTCTATCGACACAGATCGGCTGTAAAACAACCATCCTAAAATGCTCAAAAGTTAGAAAATTATCATCCTAATATCACAGCGAATTTATAAGTTAGTAAGGTGGGGTTGGTTTTATTGTACTAATGAGTTCGAGGCACAACTATAAAAATTAAGTATACGAATTTAGATTACATTTTTTTGCTAATACCACTGTGGGTTTTCTTCTTCAGTGTAACAAGTTTAGACTCGAACACTCAAATGAACGTAGCACTATACCAGCCAAACAGAAAATGGCTGAACGACAGATCCCAATACAGTAGCACCATCTAGTGTGACGAAAAATAAGTAAAACTAGGACAAAATAGAAAATCGATTAAATATGAACTTGAGAAGCGAACATGAAAAAATAAATAAAATGCAGATTATATGAATTTAACATGTGGAGGAGAAAAGAAGCGAGGCAGAAAAAGAAAAATCAGACAAGGTACCTCGTGAAAATAGAGTGTGATTGATAAATCATTAACCCTATTTTTATTGACACGAAAAGCTTCAAACGAGTCCGTCCAAATCAAAAACTGAAGACCATAAAAGCAGTGATATTCAAAGTATTTCTTTCATTTTTTTCATTACTCGTATTACGAATTAAAATAAAACAATTTACGATGTGCTAAAATAAGTCGTTTACACAATACATTTTTAGGCCCACACAGTACTTGAACCAAAAGATGGAGTAATATTATATTTCTCACATTGGTGAGAATTAAAAAGGCATCCATCGTATGAATGAAAATTTGTAAATTTGATGCGCAAATTTAAGCTGTAAAACTATTACTGATCCACATATGATTTGTTAAAAAAAATATCTCTGATTGCAATTTAAGAAGATATATACACCTAGGTAGGTTGAGAAAAAAAAATATTTTTTTTATATTTTCTAAAAATACGTTTTAAAATATTACTGTGGTTAAAAGAAATGCAGGAGCTCTTAAAAAGTGCGTTTCCTTCAAAATCTCGAATTCGAAAATGTTCGGGAATGCTTTTTCTATGCAATAGTATGAAAGAAAAAAAGGTAAGAAAATTAACTAGACTAGTGGTTCGCTCGACTTTCTCATACTATAATCCATTTTTAAGTAGCTTGAGGTTTTTTCTGCAGACAAAAAATAGTCAACTCCAAAAATAGTCAAAACGTGTTCAGGAGATCTTAAAATATATATTGGCATCAAAATCCCGAAATCGAAAATTTTCGTGTATATATAAACAATACTTTCTCAATACTACGTATGAGAAAGTAAAAATATTAACAAATCACATACATAATAATATCTAATTAAAACACGCCGATAGGAAACAAATAAAACTTATTATTAAACTTAAATCCATTTAAAATAATAAATATACGACCAATAAAGCTTCAAATTGAAATGGAGAAATAATCTTCATTCTATCTATTCATATTTGTAATACGGAAAAAAAGATTTTCGAAACTCGATTACGTTTTTAGCTTTACGAATCGATTAATATTTCGTGCAGAAAATGGTTTTTAAAACGTTTCTTCCGCGGAAAAGAAAAATAACCTTTTCATTTTAAAATTATTTAATACCGATGAAGAAGAATTCTGCACATACTGTACAATTATATGCTATATTATGTTTTATTTCATGAAATTAAGAATTACTCGTTGCTTTGAATTAAATTAATGAAAGAAATTTATCGTGTTAAATCGTTTGAACGGTGTTTTTATATAATGGTGTTTATAAGAGTTTATCTAGATTCATTCTGCACATACCGTACAATTATATGTTACATTATGTTTTATTTCATGCGTAGTCCGCAAATTAAGAATTACTCGCTGCTTTGAATTAAATTAATGAAAGAAATTTATCGTGTTAAATCGTTTGAACGGTGTTTTTATATAATGGTGTTTATAAAGAGTTTATCTAGATTCATTCTGCACATACCGTACAATTATATGTTACATTATGTTTTATTTCATGCGTAGTCCGCAAATTAAGAATTACTCGCTGCTTTGAATTAAATTAATGAAAGAAATTTATCGTGTTAAATCGTTTGAACGGTGTTTTTATATAATGGTGTTTATAAGAGTTTATCTAGATTAATTCTGCACATACCGTACAATTATATGTTACATTATGTTTTATTTCATGCGTAGTCCGCAAATTAGGAATGTTTTGAGTTAAAATAACAAAAGAAATTTATCGTGTTAAATTGTTTGAACTGTGTTTTTTTTATTATGGTGGTTATAAGAGTTTATCTAGATTAATTCTGCACATACCGTACTATATATACTATATATGCTATACTATGCTTTATTTCATGGGTAATCCGCAAATTAAGAATTACTCGCTGCCTGGAATTAAATTAATGAAAGAAATTTAACGTATTAAATTGTTTAAACGGTGTTTTTATATAATGGTGTTTATAAGACTTTATCTAGATTAATTCTACCCATACCGTACAATTATATGTTACATTATATTTTATTTCATGAGTAGTACGCAAATTAAGAATGCTTTGAATTAAATTAATAAAAGAAATTTATCGTGTTAAATTGTTTGAACGGTGTTTTTATATTATGGTGGTTACAAGATTAATTCTGCACATGCCCTACAATTATATGCTATACTATATTTTATTTCATGCGTAGTCCGCAAATTAAGAATTACTCACTGCTTTGAATTAAATTAATGAAAGAAATTTATCGTGTTAAATCGTTTGAACGGTGTTTTTATATAATGGTGTTTATGAGAGTTTATCTAGATTAATTTTGCACATACCGTACAATTATATGTTACATTATGTTTTATTTCATGCGTAGTCCGTAAATTAAGAATGCTTTGAATTAAATTAACAAAAGAAATTTATCATGTTAAATCGTTTGAACGGTGTTTTTATATAATGGTGTTTATAAGAGTTTATCTAGATTAATTTTGCACATACCGTACAATTATATATTACATTATGTTTTATTTCATGCGTAGTCCGCAAATTAAGAATGCTTTGAATTAAATTAACAAAAGAAATTTATCGTGTTAAATCGTTTGAACGGTGTTTTTATATAATGGTGTTTATAAGAGTTTATCTGGATTAATTCTGCACATACCGTACAATTATATGTTACATTATGTTTTATTTCATGCGTAGTCCGCAAATTAAGAATGTTTTGAGTTAAAATAACAAAAGAAATTTATCGTGTTAAATTGTTTGAACTGTGTTTTTTTATTATGGTGGTTATAAGAGTTTATCTAGATTAATTCTGCACATACCGTACTATATATACTATATATGCTATACTATGCTTTATTTCATGGGTAGTCCGCAAGTTAAGAATTACGCGCTGCTTTGAATTAAATTAATGAAATAAATTTAACGTATTAAATTGTTTAAACGGTGTTTTTATATAATGGTGTTTATAAGACTTTATCTAGATTAATTCTACCCATACCGTACAATTATATGTTACATTATATTTTATTTCATGAGTAGTACGCAAATTAAGAATGCTTTGAATTAAATTAATAAAAGAAATTTATCGTGTTAAATTGTTTGAACGGTGTTTTTATATTATGGTGGTTACAAGATTAATTCTGCACATGCCCTACAATTATATGCTATACTATATTTTATTTCATGCGTAGTCCCCAAATTAAGAATGCTTTGAATTAAATTAACAAAATAAATTTATCGTGTTAAATTGTTTGAACAGTGTTTTTATATAATGGTGTTTATAAGAGTTTATCTAGATTAATTCTGCCCATACCGTGCAATTATATGTTTCATTATATTTTATTTCATGCGTAGTCCCTAAATTAAGAATGCTTTGAATTAAATTAACAAAATAAATTTATCGTGTTAAATTGTTTGAACGGTGTTTTTATATTATGGTGGTTATAAGAGTTTATATAGATTAATTCTGCACATACCGTACAATTATATGCTATATTATATTTTACTTCATGCGTAGTCTGCAAATTAAGAATTACTCGCTGTTTTGAATTAAATTAATGAAATAAATTTATCGTGTTAAAATATCAGTTTGCCACTGATGTAGAGCATGGTGGTGCCCGAAAGCGCTTTGGCGATGTAATTTTTGTAAGTCGAGGAAGGGAGTTTTTATTAAAGGACTTTTAAACCTATTTTTGGTTGTCTTTAATTTTAAAGCTTAAATAAAGTTGAATTCTATTTATGTTTATAAGAGTTTATCTAGATTAAAAATGTTTTAAGTGTAAGTCTCCATTTGGTTTTCGATTACATACATATTCCATAATAATTAGGTATGTATTTTTAACCTAGATAAACTATTATAAGTACCATTAGAACAAATTAGGAAGTTAAATTAATTCATTAATTCAATTCCAAACCGCAGGTGGACCCACTCGACCTGCTCACGCTAAACTTAGATCCATTTTTCTTGCTTCGCGACTGTTCATCGATAAAATTCATTTGTTGACTGTTGCGCCAACTGCAGGAGCAAAACTTGCTAAAAAAACTAATTGCTATAAATTGGTTACTATATTTAGTGACCGCTAGTTTATATTATAATCAATGTTTGAATACAGGGAATGACGTTTGAAGTTCATTTGTATTATAATTAGCGAAAGAATGCAATGAATAATTTTTGAAGTCCACTTGTATTATAATCATCATAAGAAATTAGAGAATGATAAAATTCATTTGTATTATAATCACTGTAAGAAATTAGAGAATGAGGAGATTCATTTATATACATAGAATGATGTTTGAAATCCATTTGCAACGAAAATTTTTAAACACCCGAACAACTTCAAAATTAAAGATCCCCCGAATGTACACGTGAGGTCTATCTATAGTAAAACGAGTATGTCCGATCGTGTAAAGGTGATTACAGCGCCCCTAGCGGAGAATTGAAGAAGTTGGGAATACGAACTCGGCAATGAAGTGAGATAGAAGGAAAATGCCAATTACAAAATTGTAGAGTATTGTTTAATGAGTAGGAATCGACGCTAAAACTGCTGCATAGGACACTTGTTTGACACAACAGGTTTTATGAGTCAGGGTTTTTCACATTTATTTGATTGCGCAATCCTTTTGAAATTCAATTTGATGGCGGGACCTTATAATGAAAACGTTGTTATATTCAGGATTGATACAAGAAATAGCACTTGCAGGAATCTAGTCTCTAGAGCATGTCCAAAACGTTCCCCTTTAGTGACAATGAATATTTGAATTCGAGAAAAAAAAAATGCTGCCACATACTTTGAAAGCATTGCAGGTGTTACCGTGTTACAGATATAAAATATGGCAGTTATATATTGCCTTTCATATACTCGTTTAGTGCATTATTTTTTGATGAGTCCTACTCATTAGATGATGCTCTACAACTTTGTGATTCACATTTTTCGCCTGTCTCGCTTTGTTGTCGAGTTCGTACTCCTAATTTAATTCTCCACTAGGGGCGCTGTAATCCCTTTTATTCGATTGAGCATAGTCACTTTACTACATTCAGACCTAAATCATGGAACTTTCCTTACAAAGTTATTGGGTTGCTTAATGGCTTTCTTAGGAACTCTATCTGGAAAATGAGAATTTTAATTACGCTATCTATATACAAGGTAGGATCAAAAAGTTCGGAGACTGCTGATATCTCCAACCCTGATTGGAGGAGAGGGGAACTATCTTACCGTGGTGTAGAAGCACTTTATGTACTTCTTTCCAACTTTTTGCTTATTATAATAAAGGCAATTATGATTAATATTATTGTCAATCGAAATCATACAGTTATATTAATCAACGTATTCTTCATCTGCGAAAAAAAGTATTCTTCATCGGCGAAAGAAAAGTGTTTATAAAGCACTATGTTAACTCCTTTTGTATTTAACTATTGACTTCGATTGGTCCAGAGAGGTTCCGCCTTAACTCCACTCCCCTGTCCATCAAAGTGTAACGAAACCGAATTCCGACGACTTCATAGTACGGTTATCGTAGACTTTCGTAAATGACGAGGTGGAATAATATGGATTTCCGAACGGTGAGAAAATAATTCCGGGCAGTTGGTGGTATGGCCCCTGTACCCGAATTATAAGAACGGAGCCGAAGCTAGCTTTTGCTCTATGATTATAATGTTATAATGTCGGTCTTGTAAGCACGAGGTCCCGAGTTCGGGACTGGCGACGCTTAATCGCCACAGACTCATTTTAAACTTATTTACAGCAATGGACATTATAATACCTTCTTTGTATTGTGACTACGCAGACAGTGATTGAGTGTTGTTTTTTATTTAGTAGACTAAATTTCATGAATAAACAGATTTTTTAAAATTATTTTAGGACTGAATGCCAGCAGGCCTTACTAGTGAATAAAATGGCTATTAAAATAGCATACATGAACACATATTAACCTTGCTATTTCAATTCATCGGTGTGACAAACATACTGCCAACTTGAAAATATAATCATTTTATCATTTTTTTTTACAAAAATTAAAATAATAACTTGTGAAGGAAAATTAATAAAAAATTATAATTTTTGTACTTTTATGCTGATTATGATTATTATAGAAGTAAATTTGAACCGTATAGTTTATGAATGCATGAGAAAGCGAGATGAAAACTTCGAATTCTGATGTCAAAAAACAAACATTTTAAGCAATAAATTATTTAAATTGTTATTTACGATTTGCGTCATATAAGTAACGCGCGTCGGCTATTAACGTTATATTCAAAAACGCAAATTTCCCATTCACTCCTATAGAATTTATTTCTAAAGTACAGTTTCTTACTTAAACTCAGCTAAAAAATTTAGTTCCAGAGATAATGTTTTTGATGGACCCAAAGCATAATGACTAATTTGTTTCTCCATTAATTTTGATATCCTCAATATGTTGTCACCCCGTTCATTCTCCGCTTTAATTTCGCTCTTCATTAATAATACATTTTTTTCTTTTTTACAACAGATTCAACAGCAGCTGTCGCATCGCTCATCGCACTTTTTCCCACGCCAATTATTTAAGCGGGGTTTTTTTTTTTTTTTGTTTCAATGAAGCCATTTTCGTCCAACTAAATACAAATAAAAACGTTCCTCTTTAAAAGACATGGCGGCCAGAAGAAACTGAATTAAAGATGGTGGCGGGGTGTAGGAGGAGGTAAGGGGAAGGGAGGTAAAAAATTCCCCCAAAGCCTCCTGCTGAGATATCTTCTTAGATTTCAGAATTCTTTCGTTGAAAACAACTTGCGAGGTACGGTTTTCAGAATTAGTTGTACGCACATTAAGCTTCGTTGCATTTATTTGTCGCAGAAATTGGATAAAGGTTTTAACAGCATTTTAAGTCTTTAAATATCCTTGCATCGGGTGACCTATCTCGTTAATAAATAAAGCTGAGCGGAAAAATTATGAAGAAAATAAAATCAAATATCTCAAGAACGGTTTACCTAGAAAAATGGGGCTAGTCTTATTTTTTTTCATCGTTAAAAATTATACATAAAACAGAAACAAGCTTTTAATCAATACATTTAAATATATTTAGTTTTTTATTTCAGACTTTAACAAATTTTCCGGGCCATTTCGGCAAAAAAAAAAAAAAAAAGTTATACGCTTTACCTATATATTGTTTTCCAAAAACCTTATAAATGTTAAATGTTAAATATATAAATGTTAAAACCTTTTCATACAAGTTTGAACATTCCAGATCTATGCTTATTTCACAAAGCATTAGATTTAACATGGCACCTGCATTAGACCCTAGTTGATTTAGTAATTCTACCTCATTCTTCAGACTGAACACTGTTCATGATGGAAAACAAGCACCCCCTTTCAACAGGAGCAAAAATGTCTGGTAGACAAAAAAATGAAATTCGGTATCAAAATTTTTTGATCGCCGAAATTCTTCAAAATTCGAATCTTTACAGTTTCTTTTCACCATTTTCCACGCGTCGCAGTTCGAAGACAAGAATTTCTTAGCAATGACCACTTCCATCAAATAATTCATTTACTACTTTAAAAATAAAGACCACCAAAAAATTTGGTTACAATTAAAAGTCTTTTATTAAAATCTCCGTTTTACGACGCACAAAAATCGCACGGCCACAGCACTTTCGGGCATTACTATGACCTTGATCAGGGGCGTTCGCCACTGATCAAGTGGTCGTAAAACGGAGATTTGTGCGTCGTAAAATGGAGATTTTAATAAAAGACTTTTAATTGTGACCAAATTTTTTGGTGGTTTTTATTTTTAAAGTATTAACTATTTTGACATGTTACCATATTATTTTATTAGTTCATTTACGCTTACAACAGCATTTGCAAGTGCTTCATTGGTTTTTTATGCAGCTATTTTAATTGCAATGTAATATCACGATCCCTTAGCTATAAGAAGTGTTCTTCCCCTTAAAAACTTTATTCCAATCTGAAAAGTATCTTAAATTTCAAACCGAGACAAAAGGACAAACCAGCCGGGACTTCGGCATGCACCTTTAAACCGGAATAATCCCGGTCAAAACGGGACGTAGGGCAAGCGTATCTTTAACGGAACATTTCTGTGTCCGAAGTATGTAGCTTTACTTTTATTTGTGGGCGCGTGTATTATGGTATTGAATAGCGACAGGGTTTGCAGTGTTGAATTCTGTATTGCAATATGGACCCCATTAATGTAAATGTTCACTCGATGGAGCAGGTTGTGATGTGACCTTCTTCTGTTTACGCCATTGTCATGTGATTCATCCTATACTATAATCGATATAAATAAAATTGAAAAATTGTCTGTCTGTTATCGCCACGAGAGAACAGCTGTACATGAAATTTTAATGGGCAGACTTGTTATGGTTTCACTTAAAACGTAGACATCAATCTGCTTTTCTGATTGTTTTCTCACATGAGTGTGACCAATTGCTTTTCGAGCCTCTTTACAGTAAATGAATTCAAAATCCGATAACGTAACTTATCGTTGTTAGTGCCTCTATTTTTAAAATTATGGAAGCTTTATAAGCAAAGGAAGCGTTGTGATTATAAACTTCAGTACATGCTGCTTTTCGTATGGCCAACTAATAGTGTGCTGCCTGCTCAAGGGCTATAAATGAAAAATCTCTCTTTATTTCTACCCCTAATAAAACTAGAAACGTGGTTTACAAAGAGGCAATTGTTTAATTAGTTATTTATGGTCGAAATCTCACACAGATTTATTTTAGCATATCACTGACAAATGAAGTTTTATAATGACACACACACACATAGAAAAAAAAGATATTGACATTTGAATTTTTGGAAAAAATGAGCCACTAAATATGAAGACGATCACTTATGCAAATTAGATGCATATTTATTTATAGTAGACATTATTTCGAATCGTGATACTTTTGGTGTGATTGTACGATCCTAGGAGCTGGAATAATAAATGGTGTTTGGATTTTTTGGAGGGCTAACTGTACATATGTCTATTTCTGTGTGTATGAGTGTGTTTTTGTACGTACGAGTGTATATCTCTGTGGTGTGAACACAGATGAGCTATACAATTTATGATACCCCTACAAACGTTTATCACGGAGCCTCCCCCTCCTGTATATTTGATTTTTCCCTCTTTGCGAATTTTCTATGCCTTCCCCGTAAAAAAAATGGGCACCCTCATCTTGATGATCGTACTCCTACTCGTGTGGTATACGTTCCCCCCATTATGGTCAGCCGTGGTGGTCCGTCACCTCCGATAGTAGCTGCTCTTGGAGGTGACGGGTGGACACGATAATTCCAGAACAATTTTTTAAGAGAAAAAAAGACATAAAACATTTACAAAGAGGGGGAAATCAAATATCAAATATGGAGATGACAAATGCTTCCACCCCCTCCACATTTAGCCCGGTGGTTTGCGCGCTGGATTTGCACGCTGCCACAACTGACGCCGTGTTCATGCGGAGTACGATCACGTTAAACATGTGGGTCCGTAAGTCTTTCCGAGAGGTTGGTGGTAGGGGAAGGAGGGTACGGTCCCTGTGGATGCCTCCCTCACTGGGTTCCGGTCTAAATTGGGTGGCACTTCCCGGCCGTCCGAACGGTTACCTTACACCTTTCTGGTAGGTCGGACGGTCTGGGTCTCAACAACAACCCCCTCCACATTATTCCAGTCTTCTTCTCTCTCAAAAAATATTGGGGGTAGGGTCTCCTCTGGAGCCTGAGCCCCCCTGATCCGCTCCACCCCTATGGACGGTACTGATTCAAGTTCTAGGGTGCTCCAAATGTGTAAATCCATAGAAAATGCGAATTCGAATTTTCGACCCCTTTACGATATAGTAAATACTATTAAAAGGGAAGTAAAGATTAATAGCACTTTGGATTCATATAAAAAAAAAACCTTGCTGCACAGTACATCACGATCTTGCTCTTATCGTTGCTGGGAGATAGTTCTGTCAGTGCCCCCAAAGTATCCAACTTCCTGCCGTCGTTGATGGATAGGTTGCAGCCGTTCGTTCTCTGGGTAGGGGGACACGGTCTTTTGCAGCTCATTCTAAACACGTGTGGAATATTTTTTTAATGTGGAATCTTACTTTTTTTCTCGAGAAAGTATGCGGCATCATAACTTTAGGAAATGTTTCACATCACCTTGGCAGTTGTCCCTGAATCGTATGTAAATAAATATTTAGATAAAGCTTCGTTCCAGTGATTTGAGTAGAATATGATAGAACAACCTGGGATGCAATAAATAAAGGGCATCAGATTGTTGCTGAAAGGCAATTTTGAGAGAGAAGATTTGAAATATTGACAAAACGAGGACAATAAAATATGAAGCCCCCCCCCCTTTATATTAGTGGGGGGGGGCGTGATAAATGTTTATAGTTACCCACGATTTGTATGGGCGGCCTTGTGTTTTTTCAACTATAATTATGTCTTACCATTCCCATCCGCACTTCGCGCATACGAAATGGTAAGACTCATTAAATGTGACACCTACACAGTTAACCTTTTGCTTACAAACACCTACACCTACACAGTTAACCTTTTGTTTGTAACACCTACACTGTTAACCATTGGCGTCCATGGACGCCAATGCCTGCAAAGGGGGAATCGAACTGTTTGGGATAGGGTATGTCAAATACCTGTCTTTTTGAGAGGTTCTTCGTTTGGGATGGACGCTGTTCCACCCGTAAGCAAAAGGTTAATAAAAGTTGTTGATACTTTTCTACTTTTCTGCAAATCTTTTCAGATTTAATCATGAAAAATGGCGCGGAATTTATAATTCTGTTAACATGCTAAATGGAAGAATATATTGAATCTTATTTCGGCGTAATGGACAGCGGAAGGATAACAAATCGGGTTTGTATTGTTTCTGACAGATAAAGTGGCGTAAGTTTTTTGAAAATCACTTTGTATCGTCACCCTTAATTCGAATTTTTAAAATTTACGATTTTTCCGTTGATCTGGAAGCTGAGACCAAAACCAAGATTCTAACTAGAGTGGGAATGCTTGATAATTAAGCAAAGTGATTTTGAGGGTTTTGATTTTCCTTTGCATCGTCGCCCCCCTATTTCATTTTTTTTGTTGTTGTTGTTGTTGTTGTTGACCTAGAAGATGAGACAGATTGAATGTGACCAAAACCGAGATTCTAGCTGCAGTAGAAATAATCGATAATTAAGAAAAGTGGTTTGAGCTTTTATACTATTCCTTTAAATCGTCACAGTTCGAATTTTCAAAATGTTACATTATTTTCGTTGACCTGGAAGCTAAAATGGATCGAATGAGATCAAAACGGGGATAAACTAAGTTCGGCTTGTTACCTGTCTGAAACGCCAGCAGGAAAACTGGGCCATAATTTTACCTCCATGGGTACCGGCAACTTTAGTTTCATCACGCAGCCGATATCAAATTCCATAAAGATTAAGCTCAGACTGCACGAGGCTGCAACGGCCAAGTTCATGCTTACAAAATTGCGGTTCACAATATTGTCGCGCATAGTAAATTTTCTTGCTGCCATTGCAGGTATTGGCCATTAACGAATGCATAAAAAATGCGAAATCAATTCACGAAGGCTGTTATTTGAATGGGAGTAAGATTAAATTATAGAGGTTTTATTTAGGATGAACGAAATCAAACTATAAATGTTTATAGATGGACTACCCATGCAAATATGTAGCCCCCTATAAACATTTATCAAGGATCCCCTCCATTTGATTTCTCCCTCTTAGGGAATTTTTTATATCTTGCCTTCCCTCAAAAAAAAAAAAAAAAAAAAAAAAAAAAAAAAAAAAAAAAAAAAAAATGGGGGACCCGTCCCCCTATTCGACTGGTATCTGTTCCCTATGGGTGGCCCTGGCGAAACTTACGTTAGCACTGTAAGTGTTGCATTTAATCGTCAACCATCCTTCAACTATTCTGGCTACGCCTGTGACTGTGAATTAGGATTTTTCTTAGAAGAGAACGGATATCATGCATAGCACATTATGTATAATGCATTTTAGTTAATTCTATTAATTTTACATTATTTTTATTTATTTATTATTATTTTTTTTTTTTCATGAAATGTCTTTTTGAAATACATGCAATCACAATCTCTTATGTAATTGCAATAGAAATAATTGTTACAACCAATGGTTAAAAGTTTAGACAGAGACACAAAATTGTGTTTTCAAAATAAGTGTAGTAATCATAACCATGAAAAGGGATGTGTTTTGAATGTATAAAACATTTAGTTTGCATGCAAATAAAGGCCAAGATTCAATAAATATAATATGTAATACAGGGGGGAAAAAATCCAAATATCATATGTCAAAAGTTTAGAAACAATTTCCTTTATATCTGTTAGAAAATAATTAAAGTTATAAATAATTTTATAACGTTTAATAATATTTTCACCATTGCATGTAAATTTATAGACGTTTTCTCATAAAATGTGAATAAAATAAAATAAAATTTTGCATTATATTAAATTTGATTTCATACCATGCTTACTGTATACTATATTATGAGAAAATAAAAAATTCTGGACCCTTATGGAGGATGTAAGCAGCGATCACAATCTCACTAAAAGAGCAGATGGTGAGGGAGGTTAGACATGGTGGTCCGGGTTATATTTTAGTTCAGACACACATTCAGGTTTTTCTTACTTTCTGACAAGTGACCAACCACATCTGCGCAGATGTCGCATCGTATCTGCAGCAGATGGAAGTGCGCAGGGCAGGTGTTCCTGGGTCAGTGACGGTATTTTTCTAAAGTACAGGGCGTTTTAAAAAGGACACAACACAGCATTTAAGAAGAAAGACCTTGTCCGCAAATAAATTTTATTACAAATTATTAGTCAGTTGGTATTGCTGTATTAAAGGTCAACAGAAATGACCTTGGCATGCGTTAGTTAAAGCCCTTTTAAGTTAAGGTACATCATTAAGGTCTTCTTTAAGGTCCATTTCTGTGTCTTGTATCATTTATCTCCTTCTCAAGAGTACGTACGTGTGTTTATTTGTTGATATTTATTTCGTGTACAAATCTTATAAATGTTTAATTAGATTAAAAATAAAAGTCAATAACTGCCGGTTAAAACCAATAAAAACCACCAGCCTGGCTTTTTTAAATTTTAGTCGGATTTTTACAACCCTGGCGTTAAATTAAAAGCCAAAAATAGTGCGCCCTGTATTTTGTACCTTATTATTTAGCTGTGAAAAAAGTAAAATCGTTGCATAATGTAGCTAAAGTCATATGCTGGCCAAATCAGATTTTATACCCATTTTATTAATAAAAGTAAACTAGAGAGGCTCAACTCTACTTTCTCACAACAAAATCCATTTATAAGTAGTTTGTGATTTTTCTTTTGTAGGTATTTTTACTTTCCTTATATACATAATGTATAAGGAAAGTATTGTGACGGGGTCGAAAATTCGAATTCGAGTTTTCGACGGGAGAGCACGTTTCAAGCATCCCTGATCACGAATCAAACATTTTTGAAGTGATGTCTGTGTGTGTGTGTGTGTCAGTGAGTCTGTCGAGACGATAACTGATGAACGAATGGATCGATTCGAACAAAATTTGGCACAAAAATCTCAATCCCTAAACACTGGAAGCCTATTGTTTTTATACGCAATCGAATTTTCAGAACCCCCTAAATTTTCGAATGAAATTTTGAAAAAATGGTCAAAAAATCAAAACCACTAATAAAGTTACGCAAATAGACATTTCTTATGTAATTTTTCATTAGAAAACGATTGACATAAATTTTAGAACGCTAACACGAACCGTTCTCGAGATATTGTACATTTTTCAAAAAGAATATCAAAAAGTCATATAAAATAAAAAAAAATATTTCCTATTGATAAACATGTTCACTTTTCATATGAAATACCATGCGATAAATTGGGTGACATCATTCTCGTGGATCTAGCTCGTTCCATTCATGAAAAAAGATACTCTGAGTAATACTTTTGTATTTGAACGCCAATAGTCATTTATCTGCTGTAAGAATAACTTATTTCTTAGTGCATAACGCTTGACGAGATTTTGGCGACGAATTTGGCGGAATGTCGCCAACTTGGCGACTTTTTGAAATGTTGCCAAATTAACGAAAATCTCGCCAAATGGATAAAAATGACGCTAAATCAATGAAAATGACGACTAATTGTCGAAAATTCAATATCTAGGAAAGAATATTAGTATCTACTATAAGAAAAACCTATTTTTTTACTGTAAAAGTAGTAAATTCATTACATTATATAAGGAAAGTCATGTGTTGCCCACGTCAGATTTTTTTTTTCAAATTTCACAAATAAATGTTTGAAAAATTGGCATTGTTGGTCTTATTGATTAAAATTATACCGTGTTATTCTTCACTTTAAAGGACTTCTTTTGATTGATACCATACTTGACAAAGTACCCCTAGGGGGGTTATTTAAACTCTTTGAGAGGGGCCAATGACGTCATGAACACAAAAATTGTATCGTGGCTATTTTTCGCAATAATGGTTGAAACTATTAAGTCTCGTGATCACTGTCCCATAAATAACATCTTTTATGCATGATTATGTCCAGTTTTGTCCTATGATACCATGTTAAAGAAAATATAAAATTTCGAATAAATTTTAAAGTTTTCGTTCGAATTAAAAAAAATTCTATCTAGTTTTAGATTTTTTGATGACAAAACTGGTTATAAAGTTTTGTGAAAATCTATTAATATTTGTGGCTGCTATTGTGTACACAAGAAATCGACCGCAGACATCAGACAGACAAACGGACATTCCTCCAAAAATAGTCAAAACATGTTCAAGAGATCTTAAAACATATATTGGCATCAAAATCTCGAATTCAAAAATTTTCGTGAAAACAATACTTTCTCTATACCTTACATAGTATGAGAAAGTTAAAAAAAAATAGCCAATCGATTAAAACCAATAAAAACCACCGGCGTGGTTTTATAAATTTTAGCGAGGTTTTTCTACAATCCTGACGTACAATTCGGTTTATGAGAGATATAAAGAGATAGATATTGTTACAACTATAAGGAAAAAAATAATTCAATGGCTCGGACATATGATGAGGATGGAGGAGAAGAGAGTTACTAGAAAGCTCTTGGAGGGAACCCAGTTGGGTCAAGATCCTGAGAAGACCTAGGTAAGATGGAAGGAGCAGGTAGAAGGGGATTTGAAATTGCTTGGTATTAGAAATTATAAGAGAAAAGCGGCCAATAGAAAGGAATGGTCAAAAATCTTAAAGGAGGTCAAGGCCCTACAAGGGCTGTAGTACCATGATGAAGATGACGTACAATTCAAAGCCAAAAATATTGTGTCCTGCATCTTGTACTTTATTATTTAGCTGTGAAATAAGTAAAATCGTTGCATAGTGTAGCGAAAGTCATATGCAGACCACATCAGATTCTTTATTAATAAAAATAAAAAATAATAATAATGGTTCAGAGAAAATTACCCTGAGCACAATAAAACTAAATTACACATGAACCAAAAGGATTTTTGATATAATTTTCAGAGCAGTTACAACGAGTGTCTCAGTTGAAGCCGAATCTTTTGAGTGTGCCGCCAGGAGTCAGTCACCCGCGCACAAGGCGATATTCATTTCTCTGAGCGTCCCACAGAGGAGCTAAAAATGCCCTCTTTCATCGGTATCGTTTCCTTCTTCCTAATAAATGCGAGCGAGCAGGAAAGATATTTCAAGGGATAGTATCATCTTATATGAATTTCTCACAGCCCAAAATTTGAGACCAACTCTGGAATAAATAGCTAGATCCCAGCGTAAAATGTAGAAAGCAGATGATCGTTTTATGAATTGCTTGGATTTTTAGTCTTCTGTGAGGACAAGCCTAACAGTTGAATGCCAAATGAGAGCGCAATCAGTGAAATGGATAAAGTACAAAAATTAGTATTGTAAAGTCATAGTGAGTTAAAAGAGGTGTTTTTTCTTTTTCGACAAAAATTCCATGATTTACGTTTCATTATATGTATTTTTGAGCAAATTAAGTATTTAGAAATTATCGATATTTCATGATCTAAGCCCAAACAATCTTTTATTTTTGACCATCCTAAATGTATGTGCTCCCTTACGAAAAATATTAAGATTCGATTTTTATCACTGCATGGATCACTTTGCTCTTCTGTTTGTGACAGTCTGAGAAGCCATCTCATGGTATAGACGATCTCCCCTAGTTGTGCTGCAAGCCAATCTGACGGTTTGCTTGTACGTCGATGATATTCTGCAGCTGATTGCTCTATCTATGCTGTGAATTCGCCCAGGTTCCATTTACCAACAAGACAACGCTCGGCCATATGCTACACGACTTTCTCATCAATGTCCTTGAGAATTTATACCCTCCCATGGCCATCCAGGACCCTCCGACCTATTACAAATAGAACACGTCTGAGACATACTGCAACCGCAATTGCAGCCTTCTTAAAATACCACTGAATTAGCTGACCAGTTGCAACATTAGTAGCAGAATCTTCCGCAGAGGGATAAAAGCAACTTAATTGACTCTATGCCGCACCGGATATCGGCTTGTATAATTATCAGGGAATAACTTACCATTTACTAAAATGTCATCTTCTTGTTGCCACCATTTCTTAACAAAACGTTTTTTTGTTCCCAAATTCTAATCATTTGTATATCTTTTCAAAAGATACATACATGCAGAGTTTAGCGGCTTGTGCTCAATTTTGTAGGGCTGCATGTATTTTTTTGCAACAGAGTGTATTTGTCTTACTAAGGGAATGATTCAATATAGTTACTCAAAAGAGACGTAGGTCTAACTATGCAAAACGTTAATAGATCAAAAGGATAAGAAAAATACTTTTGCCAATCAGTGATTTAATAGTTATAGATTGATCCCATTTTATAAAATAGGAAATATCGTTAGAATCTTAAAATGTAAATCCATTATGATATAAAACTTACCTAATGACAAAGACGTAAGGTGGATACACTGGATTAGGTTGAAGATACACAGGAACGTAAACTTTTGACCTTGGATACACGGGGCCTTGAGGCACTAAAATTCTGACCACATCATCACTTTTCACTTCCTCGTAACTCCCATGAGATACAGATAACGGGACATCGTCCAGATACACACTTGGTAATCCAGCTGGAACAGACACTGGCAAAGCTGCGGTATCCGTGCAATCGAAACTCCCACTTTGAAGTACTGCATATTCTACACGAACCCACGTTTTCTGAGTTTTAGGACTCTTCCAAGCAGGAGATTCTAAAGGGGGCCACCAGGCGACAGGCAGCGTGGCTTGCGCAAGACACACGCCATCTCTGCTGTCACTTGGACTGCAAGCAGCCATGAGGTGCTGGTCCCTATTGTGGACATACAGAACAACGCACAACGAATCTGCTTTTCCAGCTTCTGTCGAATCTTCCACATTTTGTCTCCTTTTAGGATCCGAAGCCCTCGCGCTGTGGAAAAGTACTCTGAGGACAGGCCTGTCTCTTCTAACCTCTCGTGTCACCAACCTGGCAGTCACATCCCCAGAAAACTGAAGCATAGATTCTATCCTGGCGTCTCCAGAACTGCTGTCGTTGGACTTGGGATGACTGGTGGCAGGATGCACCACTTGCTTAGCCCCAAACGGTCCGAAATGGGACCGGATGGTGGCAGGTGTGTTCGAATGCAGTAGGGTGAAGCGGTGGATCTCGTCATCTTCGTCGTCCGGGTTGGCTGAAATGCGGTCGTCGAGGTGGTGTGTCCGTAAGAAGAAACCACTATCACGACCATCGAGGGAAACGTCAACTTTGCCTTGGATAACTGGAAATAAAAGAAAATAAATTAAATTTTTGGTCACATTGAAGATTTTTAAGATGCATGATACATGGTGATGAGGCAAATTAATCAGCTCAGAACAATAACTGAACTGATACAACTTTTTAACAAAAGGAAAACAGTTTTCTTCTTATTTTTTTTTTTTTTTTTTGCCTGAATAGAAAACAGCATATTCTGTGAAGTTATAATTTTTTCTCATTATTTTCTATAAAATAGTCCCTCCTAGCCTATTTTACGAACCAATAAAATTTAAGTATTCTTTTAATTAATTTGAAGGGTGCTAAGAGAGAAATATAGTGAAACATTTCTTATGAAAACGGATTAATATCGGATAACTCAACATCCAATTAAATGTTACCAATATATGTAAAGTTAGAAATTTATATCTGGAGAAGGACTCAAATCCCCGACCATTCTAGCGACTAAGCTTCCATGGTTTAGGAGTAAATTTAACACACAGCAATCTGGATTTGGAAATTCCCTGCATATTTGATAATACATGCCTATTATATAAACAACACAAGCTCTTTTCTGTCTACAGTGGTTCCTAATTAGGAGTCTCTTTTTCTTCTAAAACTAGGTTATGGACCCTATGTTTCTGAAAAATTTGAGGTGTATGGTCACCAGCATATGCGTAGCAATTTTTTGGGTGATAATGTGGGATAGGCCTTAATACGTAAATTATTACTTCAGGTGAACTATGAATAATGCAACGGATCCCCCAGGGGTCCGAGGACCATTTATTGGGAACAACTGGTTTACAGCATAGAAATACCACAAAAATACATACAATATTTTATGCTTTTTGTACATTAAGTTTATATATCAGTTATATATGCGGTTATGTGAGAATAATATTGTAAGTCGGAAATTATTTCCTAAGAAGTTTTGTTTTATATACAACAGTTCCTAACACCTGATCTTTCTAAAACTTCTTACCGTAGTTGTCCGCGAATAATTCCTATGCAATTTATTTAAACTTCAAACTGATACCCGGCTGCAAATCTGCTATTCATTATGCAAAACAAAACTGTCTTCAACGACGTAAACTGTCCCCCAAAATAACGCAATCTTTGTAACTAATACGGAAAGACAACATTGCTAATTAACGTCATCCAAAACATACGCTATTGGCTTGTCAGGTAGCTAGCTCATCAAGTATTCATCCTCAGAGAGAATGTAGGGGGCCTTTAATTTTGGGCATACTTAACTGTGACTGTATTCGTCTTGCGGATTTGAAGATGCGGATGAATAATGCATGAATAAAGCGCTCTTATCGCGGTGCGCCCTGGGTAATTATTGTCTGGAGGTTATTTGTGGTAGCATTTTGCGCGAAACGATGTGTGTGGTTAATGTCTGTGCTTATGCAGATTTTTTTGTTTTTGAAATGAAAACAAGCTTCGTCGAAGGAAATGTTTCTGTTCTGATAAAAAAAAAAAAAGCGTTTCATGACATTTAGTTTCGTAACTACTCCGTGAGATACATGAGCATTGGAGTTGAGCGCGATTTTGCGTTTTACCTAGTCATAGGCGTGGCCTGGATTTCGGAAAAAGGAGGTATGATCTCATGGGGAAGGGAACTTTTAAATTTGTAAGTCAAATTTTGTAGTTACTGTTTGTCAAGTCTGTTGTAAGACAATGGGGTGCATAAAGTTATGTAAAAGATTCCATCCCATCAGTTCACCTGCAGTACTTGCGCTCCTAAAATCACCGGACGACACAGCTCTGCCGATCACCATTATGAGTTACTCTACGACCAGGTAACAAACCATAATTACTATATGACCCCTAAAAGCACAATTACTTTATAACCCCGTAGCAAAATACAAAAATTTTATGACCCTCTTACGATAGTACTTGACCTACGACCAGTGAAATTCGCAATATTTTGAATTATATATGTTAAATTAATATTTATACAAAGCGACAAGGATTGAAAAAAAATATATAAATTTGATTTCCAGTTATATTGAATTATTGCTAAATTGGCGACATTTAAAAAAAAATTGCCAAGTTGGCGATATTGTGCCAAATCTCTTTCCAATTTCTCTCAATTTGTTGCTAAATGTAGCAGCCAGACAAATAGAAATATTGGCTTTTTCATACATACAAAGTCCCTAATCACCCTAATAACTTTGTAAGACAAGTTCCATGAGTGTATACGTTAGCTCTAAGATATAGTAAAATGACAATGACCGATGGAATAAAAAAGAGTTCAGCGCCTCTAGCGGATAATTTAAAAAGTTAGGATAACGGAATCGGCAACAAAGAGAGATAGACGATTACAAAGGGAATTACAAAGTTGTAGAGTATTGCTTATCTAATTATTATTATTATTATTATGCCGAGCTTAGGAGCCGACCCAGTGGGTTTGAGGCTAAAAAAACCTAAATCGGCTGATACTACAGAAGTTTGGACCTCCGGCAGTGAACGCACGGCGGGAACAACGATAGTTGTTAAATGGAATATGTACACTTATTAATAATATAAACACCTTGATTTATCTGTCTATCTATTTCTGGGTAACGCTGCTACAAAATATTGCCAAACGTGTTTCAATAACGGATAAATATTTCAATTTTTATGATATAGCCATGGAAATTTACGTAGTGTATAACATCATATACTGAAAGTGAGGCCATGACGTGGGCGACCTGTTTCTTACGCAGTGCAGTGATTATACTTCTTTCACAGCAAAATTATGATGTAAGCATGGAACTTTACGTAGTGTATGATATCAAATACCGAAAGTGAGGCCATGATATGGGCATCCCGTTCCCTACATAATGCAGTGACTATACTTCCTTCACAGCGAAATTATGATGTAACCATGAAACTTTACGTAGCGTATGACTTCAGATACTGAAAGCGAGACCCTGATTTGACAATTTTATATTTGGATTATTGGTTATTTGATTAGCGTCTGTTTATCTTCTGGAGGTTTATGGGAGGTTCTTGTTGTTTGTGGTTTTTAGCCGAATTTTTGTGTAAGCTAGAACAATTTTTTGTAATGTTTGCACTTTTTATGAATTGCACGGTGCATTGTGGATTAATTATGATGCATAATCCAGATTTGAGTTTTTTGGGGACTATTGTGAAACTGGGAATGGTTATATTATGGACTAGCAGCATACCCGTTCTTCATACGGAGTATATAATATAAAGAATCTTGAAATTCATAATCATGCCCAAATTCTTATAGTATACTAAATGACATGTTTAATCAAAATATTCTGTTAAAATATTTAATATAATACTCCTAAAAAGAAGTGTAAGAATCTCTGTTCTCGCTATATAAAATTATCTTCATAGACATATCTGAAGAATAAAACATCTTGGACCCCATATGTAAGCAAATATAAAAAAAAATATGGAATTGAATCAATATATGCAAAATAAAAGCGTTAAAATTGTATGGGACCCGTACTAATTATATACGCGAATATTAGAAAATATAACCTGTATTAGTAGATTACATGTATAAATTGAAAATACCAATAAACCCGTAATCTTTAAATCTGAAGACAGTCATTTATTCCAATATATGTCAAAATTAAAGTGCTAAAATTATATGGGAAGATATACACGTACTACTTATAATGTCCGATTATTAATAGAAGATTACCCGTTTTGCAATATGAGTCACAAATGTTTTTTGGTAAAATACAACAGACGACGTAATAAATTGAATATATAATTAATCCCCTTAATCTTCATACCAGAAGACTGTACTTGATTCCAATATATAGCCAATATATGTCAAAATATATGCCAATATACCTGTACTACTTATATTCTCGTAGGTTAGAAGATATACCCGTGCATTCCTAGAAGATTACTCGTACAACGTACAATATGCGTGTGTCAGCAATTTTTGCCGCAATAAAACAATGGCGTAATAACTTAAAAATATCAATAATCCCTGAATCAATAATTCCGGAAAATATCAATAATAATAATGTTTAAACCTGAAGAGTATAATTGATATTATCCAATCCAAAATGAAATGACAATGAAATTTATTTTATATACATATCTTCATTATTCAAATCGGAAAGGATTTAATAAAAATCGTCTGCCGCATAAACACATTGGATTTAAATCCGTTGCTAAGTGAGATATCATTTGCTTCAAATAAATTGGTAGAAAAAATATCGTCTAAATAGTTATATTTCTATGGAACATTTGGCGACAGTTTCGTCAAATTAGCGACATTTTAAAAAATCGCCAAATTTATCGCCAAGAGGGACTGTAGAACTGACAGTTCCACTTTGCGACAAATTGACGAAATATCATCACAATACTATCCCCTAACAAAAAACAATTAATATCATTTATGTAGCGCAATTTTATCAATTTCAAGATATTTTTATAGATTTGAAAACATTTTTATCAATTTGGTGACATTTTAAAAATTCGCTAAATGTATTACTAAGTAGGATGGTTGGTCTGACAGATAAATGCTAACCAAACATCATTTCAGTACTCTCTTCTAACAAAACAAAAAAAAATTTCATTGATATGTAGAAGACCCAAGCCACACGACCAACCCGAAGGTTTATGGCAGCTGTTTGTGTGTCGTTTATATCAATTTGGCGACATTTCCGTCAATTTGGCAAAGTTTAAGAAAAGTTGTCAAATTAGCGATATCCCTCCAAATTCGTAGCTTTGAATTTGCAGATCTGAATGAAACTTTCTTATCCCGTTTCAATATACTAAATGAAAACACTACAATTGTATTAGAAGATATACCCGCTCTACTCTTTTTCTGTTTCAACAATCGGCTATATGAATTTATTGGCTAAACACAATATATGAGTTTAGTAGCTAAATACGATATAAGCTTGAAAACTCTTTGCCAAAATAAATGAAATTGATGTACGCAGTCAGCAATTAATATAATTAAAAGAAAAATCAAACCGTCCATTCATAAGATATACTTTTATATCCATTTATTTATTATTTAAATCGAAAAAAAATAATAAAAACATTAACAAACACATTTAATTTAATTGCGATGCCGAGCAACATGATATATCCTCCTAAAATGTTAAAATTTATTAACCACTAACAGCACACCCGTTATTCGTACGGAGTGTATAATTTAAAGAAACTTAAAGTTCGCAATCATGTGCAAATCCTGTTAAAATATTAAATTTATTGCTCCTAAAGAGAAGTTTAAGAATATATGTTCTCACTATGCAAAATTATCTTCACGATCAGATCTGAAGAATAAAACATCCTGCCCCCTTTTGTAAGCAAATTTACAGAAGAAAAAATAGGAATTGAATGAATATATGCAACCCCGTACTAATTATATTGTCGCAGATCAGAAAATATGCCAATGTGTTAGTAGAAGATTACCCGTATTACAATATGCGTCTCAAAAATATTTGCCAAAATAAAAGAGATGACGTAATAAATTGAAAACATCAATAATATCCGTACTCTTTATACCAGAAGGTCGTAATTGATTCCAATATATGCCAATATATATCAAAACATATGTCAATATACCTGTACTACTTATATTCTCGTAGATTAAAAGATATACACGTGTATTTGTAGAAGATTCGTACAACATACAATATATGAGTTTAAACAATTTTTGTCATAATAAAATAATTGCATAATAACTTGAAAATATCAATAATCCTTGAATCAATAATCCCCGAAAATACAAATAATAATAATTTTTAAACCTGAAGACCGTAATTGATATTATCCAGTCAAAAATGCTATAAGAAAAATCAAATCGTTCTTTTCTAAAATATATTTTTATATCCATTTATTTATTATTCAAATCCAAAAATAATTATTAAAATTAACAGACAGATTTAATTTAATTGCGTTTCTGAGTAACATGATATAAGATAGAATCTTATAACATGTTAAATATGTCATGTCTTATAACATAAACTGCGAAATTAAATAACGATTTTGATTTCTCTATACTTCTCATTGTTCCGTAAAAGCGTGTTTTAAATAAACCATGAACCATGGAGATAGATTTCCCCTGTAAATCATGTTTCAAACAATTCATGTTTTCAGAAAGTGACTAATTAACGCAAAAAATCTCCCATCAAACTCAGAGATTAAATTTTAATTCACTTTCAAACGATTTTCAAGCTTTTCGTTTGGATAAACCACGGAGTTAGGGAGTAGAACTCCTAGGAAAAAGTTCCGTTTTTCATTAAAATCTCGGCAACCCCTGGTCTTAGAAACTCGAAACTTGGACAAAATTTATGGGGGAATATTTCAAGGCTATTCACCAAATTTCATTAAATTCGGTTCAGCCGTTTTTCCGTGATGATGAGACAAACGAAAATTTCGTTTTTTACTAATATCTCGAGAACCACTGGTCGTAGAAACTCAAAACACGGATATAATTTTAAGTGGGGCTATTTCTGGGCTACCCACAAAATTTCATCAAATTCGGTTCAGCCGTTCTCCCGTGATGGTGTGACAAACAGACAGACAGACAGACAGACAGACAGACAGACAGACAGATTTTCATTTTTATTTATATAGATTATGTAATTTATCATTTGTGTGATTAGATATAGGAGGAGAGCTTTTGGGATAGAATTGATTACTTGGTTGTTATTCCAACTGTATTATCTCGACGCTCTGTTACTTATTTTTGTATTTACTTATTTTTGGTTAGGACTGGAAGGTCCATTCCTATTGATTTTAGAGGGGTCAATTTTTATTGTATTTCAGTTCATGTATAGTGCGGGTTAGGGAAATGTGAGGTGAATTTGTAAAAAGAGAATTTTGATGTATGTGTTTGATTTATATAAATTATTGGCCTCCTTTTAGTGTTGTAAATAAATTAGTGGTCTGATGACATTGATATTTTATTTAGAATATGTTTTGATTATGAGTTTAGAAATGATTAAGATGTTATATGTTCTGTTATATTATTTACAATATGATGTTGTTGTTATTGTAGGCCTTTGTAACTACCCTGGTCCGGCACAAAAAATTTGTTCGTAAATAAATTTAGGATTCCTGTCCCGGCCGAGAATTTTAAGCAGCTATAAGCTTGATTAGGCAAGCCCCCCGGCCTGGGACGACGAAAAAAAAAAGAAACTTTATAAGAGGGGCTTTCCTAGAAAGTTCAATTACTACTAAACATAGTGTAGAACAAACAATACATATAGGATACTCCATAAACAATCATATTTTGCATACAAGTACTTGGTGTCTAATGGTGATGAGGTCATTGACCATTTTGCTTATTTATTTAATCAGTAGAATCAACACCAGGAACGAACGCGACGTGCATACGGAAGGCAATAAATACCAATCATACTTAATCGGTTACTAGATGCGCAGCCACGCCACAATGCTGTTAAATGTTGCCGAACGATTCCCGACCATAGGCAAATACAATTGACGAAGTATACTAGTGGCGTCACCCATGGGGGAATTTGGAGGTCATACCCCCCCCCAGAAACCTAATGAATTTCGAAGAAATGACATATGGAGAAATGGAAAACAAAATATTTGGTCCCCCCCCCCCCCCCCCCCAAAAAAAAAATGCGTTTTGGCGACGCTACTATAGTATCCATCTGTGAGATTAACATAAGGCTCTCCACAACATTCCTGTGCATGTAAGCACTGTTTATTTTAGCATTTATGATCGACATCGGTTCACGAATAACTTTATTGGGTCAGATATATGTCTTCTAACACTATTGTCAATTTCTACTCACTAGAAAATGCGCTACAACTTTGTAATTAACTTTTTTCGTCTCTCTCGCCTGGTCGTCGAGTTTGTAATCCAAACTTTTAAATTTTCCGCTAAGGATGCTGCAATCCCTTTTATTCGATCCGCGTGGTCCCTTTACCATAGCACTTGCACACTACACTCACGGATCTTTCCCTACAAAGTTATCGGGAACACTCCAAGGATCTTAAAGACTTTTAGGAATTAACACTCTATGCAATAAAAACCAATACATTGCAGAGTCCACTTGAATGATAAGAGCTTGCAATTTCGTCCCAGTAGCTCAACGGTAGAGCGTCGGCTGGCCAGTTCGGAGATCCAGGGTTCGATTCCCGGTTGGGGAAGCAATGGTCTTAACAATGGCGCCCAAACAAATCAACACTTAGTGCAAAGATGTCGGAGATCTAAAAGTGACCTTAGTACAACTAGCACAGATTCAGTGGGATCTGGAAGATTGAGCGCCGATTTCAAATTGCGAGGATAACGATCACGCATGATACTAACCTGGGTAAAAGTAGTAGTAGCAGGAGGCTAACCTGAGATAAAAATAGAAGGAGGCAGTCAGTCAGATTGTCAGTTGCCCGCCAATCTGACATTAGAGGGTGGAGAATGCAGAGTCCACTTCGACTATAAGAGCTTGCAATTTCATCCCAATAGCTCAACGATGCAGCGTCGACTGGCCAGTTTGGAAATCCAGGGTTCGATTCCCAGTTGGGGCAGCAAGGTTCTTTACAAAATATCAGTAAAAGTAAAACATGTCTAAAATATGTGTTAGCTTTAGAGTTTGCAAGCCTTCATTCTTAAATTCTCAAAAATCTTTTGAGACGCCTCTCACACTTTCTCCACTGGTTGCATAAAAAGCCTCTCTGTCTCATGAGGTTTAATCTTTTAAACCCCATCTTAAGAGCTGTCTCTCTCTAAAAACGCCTTATTTTAGCTCCAGGTGTATACCAAATGTGCTTCTGACTCCATTTTGCCCGCGATAACATAGCTTTCCACGCTCTTATGACTGTTGACAAAGAGTCTTTTGTTTTTCCTTCGGTGAAACCCTCCACCTGTCAGGGGAGAGGGGGGGGGGGATCCCTATTACAAACAAAAAGGCTGTTAGTAATAATAATATTTCCTGAACATAAGGATTTCCAGTAAAAGTAAAAGAATGTCTGGAGAGTTTCAATTTCTTGGGAGCACTAAACTAGAAATTTTAGCCGGCATTTAAATACAAAGCATTTTTATTCTTTGGTGATATTTATTCCGCTCATTTGCGGCCATAAAAAATGGAAAACCGTATTTCTTACAGAACTTAAATGAGCATGTTTTTCAATAATAAATAATAGCACAATAGATGGTAGATGCTTGAAACTTAGCACATACGTGGAACTTGACACTATAAGTAATGAGAATGATATAAAACCTTTAATTTTATTGGAAACATCTATAAGTCGTTGAATTTTATGTTTCAACATACTTCAACCTATAACTTAAGGGGCGCGGTAGCCCATTGGTTAGCGCGCTGGAGTTGCACTCGGTAGGCCCGGGTTCGATTCCAGCCACTGCCAAAACTGTCGCCGTGTTCATGCGGAGTACGATTATGTTAAACATGTGGGTCCGAAAATCCTTCCGAGAGGTTGGTGGTAGGGGAAGGAGGGTACGGTCCCTGTGGATGCCTCCCCCACTGGGTTCCGGTCTTGGGTGGCACTTCCCGACCGTCCAAACTGTTACCTTACACCTTTCTGGTAGGTCGGACGGTCTGGGTTTCAACAACAACCTATAATTTAAGAACGGCTGATAAAATTTATTTTTATACCATCATGCGTAGAAAAAAAAATCCCAAATTTTCTTAATTAACTCTACTGATGTACAATCAATCGTTTATGAGACATTTTAACTTATAGTTCCAGCAGACGATTTTTTTAATTAAATTTTATCAATGGATTTATTTATAGTTTTTGATTCCAAAGTGGTAACTATGGTAACTGAGTTATGTTTCACGTACCGAAATCGTTCGTTGGCTATTCTTCAAGTCATACTATTGAAAAACACTTCTATAATTAATTGATTTTTAATTTAAAATGTCTGAAAACGTCAGAAATGAGTCAACAATCAGTGATCAAAGATGAAATATTGCTTTACAAGCCGCAATCATGTCTAGTATAGCATAAAATGTTTATGAAAGTTCAATATTTTTTACCCTACTCACATAATTTGCCAAAAAGGGGTGTTCCCAAAGCTAGTATCGCACCCCCATTGCAGAATCAATATCCGTGCAACAGTTTAGCTCCCTTCAGCACTGAATAGCTGAAATCAAGGACATTTGTTATTTTCGCAATTTTTCGAACCTCTGTCGAATCCAACAAATTCAGTCATACTACGAAGCCAACATCAAATTATTGTTGAGAAATTCAAAACAACTTTTAAAGGAGAATCATTTGCAAACAAAGTTCTTGTGAATATAATGTTTGCTTTTTTTAATTCTGAGAGCATTTTATATGTAATGGATAAAGTCGATTATGTACACGAACAAACAAATTTTTCTAAAAAATCGTTTATGAAATTCTTTAATATCTGAACAACACCTTTCTTTCCAAAATCTGCAAACAGTTTTTAAATCCATTCATTAATTATAAAACCAGAAGCATTTTTACCATATCACAGTAGCCTTTTATTATATGCGGATTCAAAGTTTCTCTTTTGATTTACTCAAAGTTGTGTCTTTTGCTGTTTATTTTCTCTAATTATGGCAAAAAAAAAAAAAAGAAAGTATTCTTGTCTTTTACTTGAAAATTTCCAAACATGTTAATCAGCTATCTATCTTGTGCCATAAACCTCGAAGATGCATTTTAACTGCAATAATTTTCATAATTTTAGGTGACATGTTTGATAAAAGGGGAAGATATTGAAGACTTTTGGTGAAATTAAATTATATATATATATACAAATATTTTACATTATTAAATTATTGTTTGTTTGTTTCATAATTTGGATGCACTCAGGAGCTTTTCAAATAAAGTGTTTGGTAAAAAAATGTAAATGCATCAAAAGCTAAAACTGCTAGCATTGCTAGAAAAACAGAAGTCTTTGGGGGGGGGGGGGGGTTCGGAATTAAAATATTGCCGGAAAGTTTGATGCCGGTTGCGTGCTACGACTGAATTTGTCGGGCTCGAAAGATATTTACAAAATTGCGGCAAAAAACAGGTTTTCTTGCTGCTGCAGCCATTCATTTAAAAACGGCGAAACCGATCTACAGTTGTTGATATTTGCAATAGAAGCTCTATCCTAATATTTACGATGTCACCGGCCATCGCACAACAAATTATATAATAGAAGGATAAATATTTGTCATTTACACACGATTTCATTCGCAACCAATTAAGAGCTCGAGGTGAAATATTAAAAGGCGCCCAGACATTTAATTGCAACCTTGTCCCATAAAAATAATTGCCTAGGAAAGGAACCCTTTTTCATTTGCGGTAAGTAATCGCTCGGTCTATAAAATTGCACAATTCATTTGATAGTTTAATCAAATTGTATAAGAGAAAACTCATATATTTGTTATAGAGGCATACCTCTTTAGAAAAAGAAAGTTTATTCTCATTTAATCAAAATTTGAATCGATTCGCTGTGAATTAAATGTCTAGCGATATTCCCTTCATGTCTATAAAGAAAATGTATAAAAAATAGATTTGTCAGAAAATAATTGATATATCATCTTGAGAACTCCATTATGATGCTGCTGCTGCATTATGGGAAGAAGCGACCACAATGACAGAGATGGATGACGGTTAAGGATAATGAATATTCTTTTTTAGTGTAAGAAAAAAATACCATTAATAAAAAAAAAATACATTAATTAAATACTGGAATATAAATTGGCTTTTAGTACTTAATGGAAAGATAATGCAGTATAAATTCTAAAAGTTTGATAAAAATGTGCATTTTTAGTTGGGCTCAGAATTTTTTTTTTTTAAATATCTTGAGTGATATCTCCATTTTTTCTTACTATACTCCAATGTTCTTATCCAGTTATGACACAATTCAAATAGCATTTAATAGAAGTTGTGAAATGCGCAAATTTTAGTTCGGGCGACAACGTGAAACACTGCAGATAGAGTAAAAAAAAACAATAAAAAAAAATAATAACCTTGATCGACCTCTCACACAACAATGTTGTCAAATATGCAAATTTTAGTTCGGGAGACAACGTGAAGCACCGCAGACAGAGTAAAAGAAACCACTCAACATTGAACGTCACATAGCCACGAACAAACACAAGTTCAAATAAACCAATGCACATACATAACTAACACGTAATTTTTACAACTCACGAATCCAATTGTGAGATGTATAAAGATATTTCTGTGGTTAAGGCGGGAAGATTGCATGCTGTAGTGCTGTGTTCAACCCCCAACGCTGCCTAAAACTATCGCCGTGTTTATGCGGATTATGGGCACGATAAATATGTAGGTCCGAAAGTCTATCTGAGAGGTGATGGGTTAGGAGAAGGATGATGCGGTCCCTGTGGTTCCGGTCTAAATTGAGTGGCACTTTCTCGGCCGTCCAAACGGGTACTTTATGCCTTTGTGCAAGTCAGACAATCTGGGTAGAAAGCCGCGCACATACTAACCTCAACCTGAATTTCTATGACCTGAATTTATATACTCATTGGATAGGCATTACAACTCACCAAAAATATGGTTTAGAAGTATTTAACGTTATATAAAACAGTTTTAATATACCTTTAACAATATATCCAACATAAACTTATCAAAAAACAATTTATCTCGCACAGAGTCCTACAAGCAGGCCGATGTAGCTCTCAACTTTTTTTTCCCCACCTGTCGAGCTGTCAAAGTCAGTGACAGTTGCAACAACCTTGTCAAAACACTCGGCAGGCTATTTGCATAAATCGGAAAATAATATCTTCTCTATGTTTACAGCCTCCACAATTGGCTGTCACCATAACTTTGTTTTAAAAGTTTTAATGTTTACTTAAGTATGAAATTTTTAAACAAATTTCATGATATGTTTATAAATTAGCCAGTTCCATCAAATCATTACATCTGTTGTTGAAAATTTGTTGATCTCTTTCCACAAAATCTTGAGAGATATGAATGAATCTTAAAAGGAAATTTGAAATAGGATTATGTTTGAAACAAGGTGAGATAACTTCAAACTGCCGCTTCTTAGGTTGTGTAGTCAGGTCTAATTTCTTAAGGAGGTGAGGCACAAAAAATGAAGAACGGTTTCTCTCCTCATCCCCCTAAAAACAGTCAGTTTAATATGAAAGAACTTCTTAAAATTACTTCGTAGTTATTGTTTGTCATTGCTACTGTTTTCAGTTGAGTATTCCCATATTATAGCTGAATATCTGATATAATTGTCAATATTGTGTTCCTTTAGCTTTATTTATTTATTTATTTTATTTATTTGAAGGAATATAAGCTATAGGATAAAGTCCCAGTAACAGCATGCAAGATAAAAGTCAATACATAATAATAATAATAATAATAAATAGTCAAAACGTGTTCAGGAGGTTTTAAAACATATATTGGCATCAAAATCTGAAATTCGAAAATTTTCGTGCAAACAATATTTTTTCTATACTACGAGTATATTACATAGTATGAGAATAAAAATCTTGTAAAATACATTAAAATCCAAAATATTTACAACAAATGATTTTTAAAAGAACTTGCGGATGAATAGAAACAAAAAGATCATCAGGAAAGCTCTTTGTAAAGTTTACAAAACTTATTTATGACACAATAACAACCAACATTAGTACTAAATTTCCTTTCAGAAAATAAACTCGTAGTTCTAATTGAGTACTGAAGAATATGAAACCCGATTTCATTCAAGACAGGGATTTTGTTATTGAACACACTTTTGAAGAATAAAAATAGAATGCAATATGTTCTGTTTAGTAAGCTTTTAACATTAAATATATTTAGAAGAAAGGTGGCAGATAAAATAAAACAGTAGAAACCAGTTTTCTTATAATATAAATTACATTAAAAATTTATTTTGAGTAATTTCAAAATTGTTAACATGAATAGTATGAAAAGACCTCCATACTAAAATGCCATTAAAATAATATTAAAAAATAAGATAGATATTTTTTGCAGTATTTGTTTACAATACAAGTCGTTCTACATAGTTTTTTTACAAAAAGTAGTATCTCTCAATAATATTAAATGTAGTTTTCTTTATAAAAATGAAAAATATTTCATATCTATCACTGTTTCTTAGTGATGTTTTCATTTCTTATTAATTCATTAAAAAACATAAATAATATAAATGAAAAACATAAATAATGTAAATAACCCGTCCCCTTATTTTTAAACATTTTAACGATATTATTTTGCGAAATGGCTAAGTCACCAGATGGCGATAGCAGAGATTTTAAGTCAGTTGAAGAGATTTAGAGTTTATATTTTATAACAACTTCATTACTCCAGAAAAAACCATTTTTGTGATATTTAATTTCTTAGAATTTTGAGGAGCTGACGATATTTTCAAAAACTATTCAATAAAATTTCTTAAAATTTGGTGGTTAAGTTACTTGTGGGTTTCTCTGGTGCTGATTACATTTTGGTAAGACTTAGAAAAAAAAAATTGAAAATACCGCTAGTCGCCAAATAAAAATGAAAATTGAATTAAAACTGAAAATGTGTTGTAATTTTATATAAGTATCCGTGTAATTTTGTGCAATTAAACTCACTACATTATGAAAGAAAAAGAAAATGAGTTTAAGTCTGTAAGGAAGTCTGATTTCCTTTGAGACGATCTCCAAAACACCTTCTCTCGAATTATTTATTCATTGCCTGTCGTCTGCGGAAAAAAAAGAATAGATTTAATTTGACAAAATGGCGCAAAAATAAAAGGGTGATTTTAAACTGTAAAAATTCATAACATTTAAACTAATTCGAATTAAAAGAAGTCTAGACGAGGTGCACTTACGGGGTCATGAAGAACCTATGCAGCAAATTTCACTGCTGTCCGACGTTTGATTTTTCGTTGTAAACGACGACAGATAGATAGAAACACAAACATCTTCTTATATTATGTACGATTATTTTGTTCTAAATTATTTTTCTTCCAATTATTCATTCCATTTTAGTCTGACATACAAAAGTCAGGCAAATTTGATTATCCTGCAACGCAAGTCTCGAATTATCAGAAGTTCGCTGTAGTCAATAGGAATGAATCAATAAATTGTGCTAATTAATTCAACAACGATTGTATGAAAAAAACAATAACTATATTATTGTAGAATTTCAAAACATTAAAATAAAATCAGGAAGTCCTTCAATCTCAAAGTTATTGTAATCAGTTTCACAGTATCAGCAGTCAAATCCAACTAAAAGAACATCGAATTATAACCGGCCCAGGGCGGAGTAATCAAAGCTGTGTTATCAATCAGAATGGAATCACAGCTAGTTGGGCAGCTACAGTTGTTGAATGGAACATTAATTATACGCTTCTGCATTCTATTAATAGATCGGAACGAACATTTCGGAAAGTCAGTTGTTCATGAGGTGTTCATCAGTTAGGTGCAGGGATGACCGACGAAATTCAAACAGGAAATAATGAAGTCATTAGAGAGCCATAATGTCTGCCATAATTGCGATGGTGGATGAAGACAAATTGCTTGAATTTCAAATGCTCCCGCTCATGTATATGTATTGTTATGGCAATTGAGGGTGGTGAAGCAGGAATTCATGCAACTGTTTTATCAATGACAACTGGAAAGTGATTAAAGCAGAGATTCACAAGCTATACGTCGCGAGTACCACAGTGCTTTCATGAAAGTAAAAATATACACCATTTACTGTCTTATTTTCTTTATTGGTACTCGCTGGAAAATATTATTAAATTTCTGGTGCTCACTCATGGTAAAAGGCTGAGAAACCCTGATTTAGAAAATGGTTTGCAATCTCAAAATGACGTCATTTTGAAAAATTGAGATTTTTGAAATATCGATACAACTGATATGATATTGATTTTGCCGACTTATCGCAGCCTTAAACCACAGCACTCTTTGCCTTGAAATTTGCTCATACTATAAATTTTACCAGCTACAGAGATTTTTCATTATCGTCTGGCTTTTATGTTTCACTACATATATTATAATAGGCACAGCAGTACGTAAATTTTCTTGATTATATGTAACAGAACCCCCACCCCCCCCCCCCATTAAGTCGCACAAATAGCTTATATTTAAATATCAATTCTACAGTATCAAGACTTTGGAAATTTTTCCGCCTTTTTTTTTTTAAACTAATAAGTAATGAAAATAGGTTGAAATATTTAAAATTACTTCCTTTACGTATAGATACGGTGACCATATTTTCTGTAAGAAAAAAAAAGGCGTTTGTTTAAACACATTTCCAAATGAGTTTGTGACTTGGGGGAGGGGGAGGGGACAGGCCGAAACTGACGAATAAAAAAAATTACGTCCCACCCAACACTAAGTACATAATTATGCTTTGTACTAACCCTAGGACTTTTTCTTTTGTCTTAATAGTACATTTTTTGCAACTTGATATATTTCATCCATGGGCGCCAGGGGAAGGGGGTTGTAGCAAGGTAGCCCTCCCCCTTAACCGCACCACAGGGTACGCGTTTGCATGATTTACATCTGAAGAAGGTTTGGAATAATTTTAAAAAGATTGAAAAATGTAATTAATAAAATATAAGTAGCAAATATATGTTTGTAATTATAGTAATGGAATATAGTAAATTCTTATATAGTAAGTTCTTAAATTAACATTAAAATAATAAACATTGAAAATGTATACTTTTAATATTTCTCAGATGAATAGATCTTTTTTAAGAGAACGTGATCAGACTTCAGAAAATCATAAAATGGTAGACAATTTATCTCATAGCTGCACTCTGTGTTAATGCAAGTTTCCAGAGTTTCAACTTTAAGTTGCGTTTTTTCAAAAACTACTTATAGTTGAAAATATTCTGTCAGTTAGAGTTTGATCAATCCTTCATGAAAATAAAGGAATAAAGGTCAAGTTTAAGTTTTAAAGAAACAAATAAATCTAAAGGACAGCTACTTGAAAAAAGGACAGTCCTTTAAAATGGATAGTTATATGGTCACCGTAGGTATAGAGGATATTTGCACATTTTTAGAACGATTTTTCTGTAATGTATTAATGTTTTAAATAAAAATATTTATTTCTTCAGTGTTCTGTTTGAAAGCCTTTTTTTTTTGTTGTAGATTATCAACATAGATTTCTAAGATAAGAGGGTATTTTCTATAATTAGTAATGCAATTTTACTCAATTCCTCATCAATACTGTCCATTAAAAAGCGCCCAATATTAATGTATGATTTAAAGCTAAAAACAATGTACATCAATATGTGTACAATGTGTACATCAATATTTCGCCACGAAAGAAGTAAGTCATTTCATAATGTAGGGAAGTCATGTGCTGTCTACATCAGATTTTTTTTCTTTTTATTAGCAAGCGATCATTATCAGGTCATCCGATAAATAGTTTTTTCTAATTTTGCTTTAAGTTCACCCATCCAAACAACAGCCTATACTTATGGGATTAAATAAATAGTGATTCATTACTCTGGTTTAAAGAAATAATAATAAAAAAAAACCATCACAGTTTTTAAGTTACAGCTGCAGCATCGTAAAATTATCCACTGGCGACTTTTTATGCCCGGCAATCGTTCTTCAATCTTCTCAAGCTGAGAAAAATTTGTAATTCGAATAGGTTGTTGAAGATATATCCTGCTGTGATGCACTTTGAAAAAAAAATAGTGTTTTGATCTTAGACTTTTTCGCTTGATGTTACAATCTTCCAATAACAATAATCTAATGTCGACAGCACATGACTTTAACAACAGACACATAATTATTTTTATATTACTTTCGCTACAATACATGGTATAAAGTATAGGGAACTGGCTCGCAAATGGGAACTCGAGTTTTCGGCGGATCTACACGTTTCGGGACTTCTAGAATTCGAATCTACCATTTTGTAGCGTGGAGTCTCTGTGTGTGTGTGCAATATGTGTATACAGTCTAGCTCAAAAACTATTCGACGAAATTTCATAAAAGTTGGTATATGCGTTGCCCAGATGATGTGCTTGATGCTGGTGGTGTGGCTTGACGCGTATGTGTATAATATTTTGTGAAATTTCACAAAATTGGGTGGCGGCCGTCCAAGCAGTCACTCGAGTCCTTTGGATGAGTCGGACGGTCTGGGTCTTCAACAAAATTGGGTGGGCGTTACTCCGATGCTCTGCATGATGCTTGTGGGTTCCCCTGATGATTTTGGTATATTTCGAAAGTGAACCAACTTTTTGCATTTGCTAAATGGTCCGCAAAAATGATCAACATCTGAAATGAAAGACTAAATATCTTTAAATGTATTAAGTAAATGCTTTTTTTTTTATACTTAATTCTTGACAATGAAATAATTAAGACCAACCCTATGATTTAAGGATGGGCCATTTTCGAGATATTTTAGATTTTTGTAATTATGAGGAGCTGGCGATGTTTTAACTGGACGTATTAAAACTGGAAATTGGATATAATATGAAAAAATCTGATATGGGCAACACATAACTTTCCTTATATAATGCAATGAATTTACTACTTTTACAGTAAAAAAAATAGGTTTTTCTTCTAGTAGATACTTATATGCTTTACAAGATATTGAATTTTCGTCAATCAGTCGTTATTTTCATTGATTTAGCGTCATTTTTATCCATTTGACGAGATTTTCGTTAATTTGGCAACATTTTAAAAAGTCACCATGTTGACGACATTCCGCCAAATTCGTCGCCAAAATCTCGCCAAGCGTTATGGATGGAGAAATAAGTTATTCTTATAGTATATAAATGATTATTGGCGTTCAAATGCAAAAGTATTACTCAAAGTACCTTTTCTCATGAATGGAACGAGCTAGATCCACGAGAATGATGTCACCTAATATATCGCATGATATCACACATGAAAAGTGAACATGTTTCTCAACAGTTAATAGGTTTTATTTAATTTATGGGATTTTTTGATAAATTTATTTTAAAAATGTGCAATATCTCAAGAACGGTTCATGCTAGCGATCTAAAGTTTATGTCAATCATTTTCTAAGTAAAAATTACATAAGAAATGTCTATTTGCGCAACTTTATTAAAGGTATTGATTTATTGATGATTTTTTCAAAATTTCACTCGAAAATTTAGAAGGGGGGGGGGGTTCTGAACATTCGATTACGCATAAAAACAATAGGCTTATAGTATTCACCGATTGTGATTTTTGTACCAAATTTCATTCGAATCGCTCCATTCGTTCATGAGATATCGTCTCCAAAGACTCACTAACACACCCACACACATACTTTCACACAAACACACACAAACACACACACACACACACACACACACACACACACACACAGACATCAGCTCAAAAATGTTGGATTCGTGATCAGGGATGCTTGAAACGTGCTCTCCCGTCGAAAACTCGAATTCGAATTTTTGACCCCGTCACAGTACTTTCCTTATACATTACGTATATAAGGAAAGTAATAAGTATCTGCGCAATTTTGGGCAATTAAACTCAATAGGTTGTGAAAGTGAAAATGAATCTGTAGGGAAAGTCACGTGATGCCCACATCAGATTTTTTATTCATAAATTCCGTAAAGTTTTACTGTGTGTTTCATTTTTTTGGATCTCTCTCTCTTACACACACACACAGAGAGAGAGAGAGAGACTTCTTTCTTAAAGCGTTAGAAATTTATTTAGCGGGTCTTAAAACGTGCTTTTCCGTCAAAATCATTCGAAAATTTCTTAGGAAAACAAAACTTTTCTATACAGAAGTATGAGAAAATAAAAATACCGAATAATTATGAAAAAAGTTTGACGTTCATTTGACGGCGAACTACATCTTCAGACAGGCAGTGTGAGTCACATTTTTATCAATATCAGTCGAATGTAGTACGCCAAAACCCGAGCAGCAGAAGAAGCTGATTGTTATCAACGTCTATCACTCATACGAGTTATTGTCCCCCTCAGAAACAGGCTGGCAATTTAGTCATCAGCGATTCATAAGCTGAAAATACCGTTGGCGACTGATCAAACTTTAGAGTCAGCCAATAACACAATCACAATGAGTACTTCTGCGTAGTAGATGACTTACGGGGATGAAAAATAGCAGCAATCCATCTAAATTGCTTTTAATGAAAAACATATTTGGACGGCGAGTCTCCACTCGACTTTCTCGTACATTCAGCTTTGACATTGTTTTTAGATCTGCTATCATAATCAATTTCGGAATAATACAAAAATATTTTTTATTACTTTCCTTCAAAAGTTATTTTTTTAAATTTTTTTGTAATTTTTTAAAATTTTTTATTAAAGTTCGTAATAAGTCTGTCATGCCGATGAATTGGAATTATTTGGCTGATCCGTATTGAAATATGCTATATTAATATTCTTTACATCCATTCAAGCTATTATTTTCCAACATTGACTATAAAACAATTTTTCAACATTGACTATACAATCATCATTTTCCAACATTGACTAACTATACAACCATCATTTTTAAACGCTAATTCTACAACTATATTTTTCTAATATTTACTAACTATACAACCAACATTTTTCAACACTGACTATACCAGCCATATGCTTCAATATTAACTATACAACCATAATTTTCCAATAATGACTATATCATTTTTAAACATTGACTATACAATCATCCTTTTTCAACATTGATTATACAAGCATACTTTTCCAACAATCTATATAAATAAAATTGAAAATCTGTCTGTCTGTCTATCCGTCTGTCTGTTTGTCCCATCATCACGGGAGAACGGCTAAACCGAATTTGATGAAATTTTGTGGGTAGCCTAGAAATAGCCCCACTTAAAATTTAGTCTGTGTTTTGAGTTTCTACGAGTAGTGGTTCTCGAGATATTAGTAAAAAACGAAATTTTCGTTTGTCTCATCATCACGGGAAAACGGCTGAACTGAATTTAATGAAATTTTGTGGATAGCCTTGAAATAGCCCTCCATAAATTTACACCAAGTTTCGAGTTTCTAAGACCAGGGGTTGTCGAGATATTAATGAAAAACGAAACTTTTTCCTAAGAGTTCTGCTCTCCAACTCCGTGGTTTATCCAAAGGGAAAGGATGAAAATCGTTTGTTTAAAACGTCAAAATGAAATAAAATTTTATTTCCGAGTTTGATGCAGGATTTTTGCATTAATTAGTCACTATCGGAAAACATGAATTTAAATGGAAAAATCTACCTCCATGGGTTATCTTTCACAAGCTTTTACTCAACGATGAAAAGTATAAAGAAATCAAAATGGCTATTTAATTTCGCATTTTATGAGGAAGATTCTATCTTATATCATGTTGCTCGGCAACGGAATGAAATTAAATGTGTTGTTAATATTTATTATTTTTTTTTCTATTTAAATAATAAATAAATGGATGTAAAAATATATTTTATAAATGAACGGTTTGATTGTTCTTTTAATTATATAAATTGCGGACTGCGTACATCACTTTCATTTATTTTAGCAAAGAGGTTTCAAGCTCATATATTGTGTTTAGCTAATAAACTCATATATTGTATTTAGCTAATAAACTCATATATTGTGTTTACCCAATAAATTCATTTAGCCGATTGTTGAAACAGAAAAAGAGTAGAACGGGTGTATCTTATACAATTTTAGTGTTTTCATTTAGTATATACAAACGGGATCAGGGTATTTTATTCCTCAGATCTGCAAATTCAAAGCTACGAATTTGGCGGAATATCGCTAACTTGGTAACTTTTCTTAAACTTTACCAAATTAGCGGAAATGTCTCCAAATTGATAAAAATGACGCAAATCAATGAAATTAAATTTGTTTGTTTAGAATAGAGTACTGAAATGATGTTTCGGTAGCATTTATCGGTCAGTCCATCCATCCTACTTAGCAACACATTTAACGAATTTTTTTAATATCACCAAATTGATAAAAATATTTGTACATCCATAAAAATATCATGGAATTGATAAAATTGCGCTTAATAAATGAAATTAATTGTGTTTTGTTAGGGGATAGTATTGTGATGATGTTTCGACAATTTGTCGCAAAATGGGACTATCAGTTCTACAGTCCCACTTGGCGATAAATTTGGCGATTTTTTTAAGTTATCGCTAAATTGACGAAAATGTCGCCAAACCTTCCATGGAGATGGCATTATTCAGACGATATGATTTCCATCAATTTATTTGAAGCAAATGATATCATGTCGCTTAGCAACGAATCCAATATGTTATGTGCCGTATACGATTTTTATTAAATCTTTTCCGATTTGAATAATAAAGATATGTATGTAAAATAAATTTCATTGACATTTCATTTTTGACTAGATAAAATCAATTACGGTCTTCAGGTTTAAACATTATTATTATTGAAATTTTCGGGGACTGTTGATTCAGGGATTATTGATATTTTCAAGTTATTATGCCATTGTTTATTTATGACGAAAATTGTTGAAACTCATATTAGTACGTTGTACGAGTAATCTACAAATGCACGGATATATCTTCTAATCTACGAGAATATAAGTTCTACAGGTATATTGGCATATATTATGATATATATTGGCATATACTGGAATCAATTACAACCTTCTGGTATAAAGATTACGGGGATTATTGATATTTATAATTTATTACGTCATCTCTTTTATTTTGGCAAATATTTTTGAGACTCATATTGTAATACGGGTAATCTTCTACTAACACACTGGCATATTTTCTAATCTGCGACAATATAAGTAGTACGGGGTTGCATATATTGATTCAATTCCTTTTTCTTTGTAAATTTGCTTAGAAAAGGGGCCAGGATGTTTTATTATCCAGATCTGCCCGTGAAGATAATTTTGCATAGTAAGAACATATATTCTTAAACTTCTCTTTAGGAGCAATAAATTTAATATTTTAACAGAATTTGCACATGATTGCGAATTATAAGTTTCTTTATATTATATATTTCGTACGAAGAACGGGTATGCTGCTAGTGACAATATATAACCATTTTTAAACATTGATTATACAACACTAATTGTTCCGAGAATTATCGCGTTTATCGGTAGGAAATCTTAAAATATTTAAAATTTGAACCGTTTATGTTACAATCACGTAAACTACTAAAATTTCTATCGAGTTCAAGTTTCTTACATAGTGTATTCGCACACGTTACATTGATTGTTAAGTTTCAAGCCTCACAGAGCCATACAGACTGGTATATTTCCTAAAATGCCCCAAGTATTGACTCAGGTCTTATTCTTCAAAGACTAAAATTCGAAAATTCTCAAGAAAACAATACTTTTTCTATACAATACTATGAGAGAATAAAAATTCAAACAACTTATGTAACACAGTTTCGCATAAAAAATACTAAGAACCTGGGTTTGGGGGCCTCTTGTTTGGTCGGGGCTCGAAACATAAGTTTCATTGGCTTCATAGTAAACCCACCACTTCCATTCATTCTTCGATTGAATGAGTTTACTTCATATTTAAATTTAACAAGTACGGCCTTCTTTTAAGCATCTAGAAGCTCGCTCAAGAGAAGGACGTATCTACCTTCAGTATATCAATTATATGTGTTTGTGAATGATGTGGGTGTTATTTAATCAAGTTCTTACTAATCCTACTTGTTTGTAAATTGCCAGAAGACCCCCCCCCCCCCCCAAGACCAATGGTGGTTAAGGTAAAGGGAGAGATATTGCAGCTTCTGTTTGTTATGTCTTTTAAACAGACCCCAGGCATACCATAGTAGAAGTTTAACAAACATGGCAGAAGTCTAACATTCATGGTAGAAATATAACAATCATGATAGAAGTCTGACAATCATGGTAAAAGTCTAACAATCATGGTAGAAGTCTAACAATCATGGTAGAAGTCTAACAATCATGGTAGAAGTCTAACAATCATGGTAGAAGTCTAACAATCATGGTAGAAGTCTGACAATCATGGTAGAAGTCTGACAATCATGGTAGAAGTCTAATATAATGGCAGAAATCTAACAATCATGGTAGAGTCTAACAATCATGATAGAAGTCTGACAATCATGGTAGAAGTTCAACAATCATGGTAGAAGCCTAACAATCATGGTAGAAGTCTGACAATCATGGTAGAAGTCTAATATAATGGCAGAAATCTAACAATCATGGTAGACATCTAACAATCATGATATAAGTCTGACAATCATGGTAGAAGTCTGACAATTATGTTAGAAGTCTAACAATCATGGTAGAAGCTTAACAATCGGTAGAAGTCTGACAATCATGGTAGAAGTCTAATAATGGCAGAAGTCTAACAATCATGGTAGACTCTATCAATCATGATAGAAGTCTGACAATCATGATAGAAGTCTGACAATCATGGTAGAAGTCCAACAATCATGGTAGAAGCCTATCAACGCCACCCAATTTAGACCAGACTCCAATAGGGCGGGCAGCCACAGGTACCGCATCATCCTTTCTCTGATCCATCACCTCTTGAATGAACTTTGGACCCGCGGATTCATCTTGCTCATACTCCGCGTAAATATGGGAATAGTTTTGATTGATGTCTAGGGGCGAATTTGGGACGTCAGAGGGCGATCCTCTTGCAAATTGCTGGACTGTCTCTGTCCTATTTTTATCAAGTAAATGCGATGTGAAAAGCAAAAGTAGTAGAATTTGTTTGTTATCTAGGTATCTAACGCTAGCATGTGTAATTAATTGCCTCCTATCGAGAATAAAAATAAGTCTGGCAATTTAGTCATCAAAGATTCATAAGCAGGAAATATCGTAAGCGATTGATCAAACTCGAGCAAGCTAATGACATTAGCTCTGAAAATGCTTGTAGATAGTGGATGGTTGAATGAAGAACTGAAGCAATCCATCTATATTGCTTTTAATGAAAAATAAATGAAAGGTCATGGAGAGTTTTTTGAAGGAACGAGTCTTCAAAAGAACAGTTCCGAAATTTTTAGTTTATGATCGAAAAGATAAAAATTGCGAAGTTGTTTTCTTTTCTGTGAAACTCTTTCAGCTTTTACGGCAAGTATTCCGAAAATACAAATACTTAGTAATTTCGGAATAAATATTTAGAGTGTGAGAAAGTATATAAGTTGTTATCGAATTTCCTTACAGTTCTTTTTCCCCTAACGCATTACCGGGAGTGCTAGATACAATGTCAATACGTTAATGAAGGTGAAAACTATAACTTACATATAAATTAACTAGTGTGTGGTTAACTCGACGTTTTCATACCATAATCTATATTTAAGTAGCTTGTGACTTTATTATTATTATTTATTATTATTATTACAAATTTTGCAAAAAAAAAAAAAAAAAAAAAAATGAAAAATTTGTATCGATGGTACATATAATCACAATTATAACATGTTATCTTTCATTTTAAAAGGCTTGAAAAAATCTTTCAATTGATACCAAATTTGACACCCCTTAGGGGGGATCATTGAGCCATAAATAACCCCTTTTACGCATAATTATGTCAAATTTTGTCCTATGCTGTCATGTTAAGAAAATATAAAATGTCGAATGAACACAAACAGACGACAGACAGACGACAGACGGACCACAGACATCAGATAGACAGACAGACTGACTGACAAACAGACAGACATCACTCTAAAAATAGTCTAAAAATGTTCAGCAGTTTCTAAAACATATATTGGCATCAAAATCTCAAAATCGAAAATTTTCGTGAAAACAATACTTTCTCTAAACTATATTCTATAGTATGAGAAAGTAAAAATGATATTTTTTTTTTACAGAGCTGCTGTACTTTCAAAAGTTTCAATAGCACCCTTACTCTCTACCCTAACAAAGGCATTTTTAACAAAGAGATATTTGAATAGATGCAACCCCACGATGTAACGGTTAAAAAAAAAAAAAAAACAGGTCCTTTTCTTGAAGAGGTTTTCTTAGAAGGTATAGTTAGTTCACATACTGACCTATTGAATTTAGCTTTTTTTTTTTATACACTCATATATTTTTTTTTTACTTCCCTATAAAACTCGTTCTTCTAGTCGAATTTTTGAAGAAACAAACGAATAGTGGTCACAACTATAGTGGCTGGAATACCTATTCAAGGCACTGTAGTCACAACTCTTCGAAGCAGGGTGATTAAATTTGATTTAAAACAAATGACTGCAATTGGATGACACTATTTCGCTTTGATAATCGGAATTTTCGATAATTCAGAGTGCGTATTGCAGTTCCAGTAAAACTTCCTGTAATCGAATTTCATATATGAGCAGCTGGCCTTTATCGGAGCAATTCTTTAGAATATTTTCAGTTTGAAGAGATATATTCCGGTCTGTGAAGATTCTTACTTTCATATATGTTTGGGCTTAAAATAGACCTCATTGGTCGTCAATTCAAGTGAAAGAGAAATTTCAGACATTAATCTATAACTCGTAATATACATTATAAATAGAAATAATATCGCAATATAAATACATCGATCGGAAACCTAATTATTGCAACATATGTTTTCAGATTATATGCAACTCACTAGTTTTGACTCTTTTGTCAAAGATTGATCGCAACTACTACAGTGTCTAGAACTAATGTCTAAAACTATGCTAAACTTCGAATTTTTAGATACACCTGTTCTCGAGTTATACCAAAAACAAGTAAAGTCCTATGGCGGGCCCAGGACGGACTAGCCCGATAAGCTTCAAAATCAAAAGAACTGAAATGCACCACAAGAGAAAACGTCATACCGAATTTCACGTTACTGTGATGAATGAACTTGATTATTTTGGATCTCAAATGTTTAAACGACCACAGATAAAGTTAAATAAAATTTAAAAATACGAATATATCCCTAGCTCAATCTCTCTGAAAATCAAATGACTTTTTGTGTATACCACTTGCAATAATTACTCCAAATTTCACACAAATTCATCAATTATTTTCAAAGATATCGGTCATTTCATTTGCATTAAATTCCCATTAGTTTCAATGTTAACTCCTCCGCTTTTAACCGCTTATTCGAGATCAACGCCGTCTGGCGGAGGCGGTTTTTAGGGAACATGTTTTTCGCCTCGGTCGGCACACTATTCCTTCTAGACACTGTAGCAACTACTGCGGTTCTCTCGTAAACCATGCAGAGTCTACTTCGGCAATAAAAGCTTGGAATTTCGTCCTAGTAACTCAACGGTAGAGCGTCGGACGACCAGTTCGAAGATCCAGAGTTCGATTCCCTGTTGGGGCAGCAAGGTCCTTTACAATGGCATTCGAACAAATCAACCCTGTAGGTTAGAGAAAAGATGTTGGAGGTCTAAAAGTGGTCCTACTACGACTCGCACGGATTCAGTGGACTCTGGGATTCCAAATTAAGAGGAAGGATAGCGATCACGCATGAAGCTAACTTAAAGGATAAAAATAGCAACAGGAGGCTAACCTGAGGCAAAAGTAGCAGGCAGTTGTCAGTCAGATTGTTGGTTGCACGTCAATCTGACATTACAGAGTGGAGAATGCAGAGTCCACTTTGACAATAAGAGCCTGCAAGTTCGTCCCAGTAGCTCAAAGGTAGAGCGTCGGCTGCCCAATTCGAAGGTCCAGGGTTCGATTCCCGGTTGGGGAAGCAAGGCTCTCTTCAACCACATTGAGTAAGGTTTAAAATATCATGATTCCAATATGCTAACTATAATTCGATATAAAGGTCGTAGTCAAATCGCTGTATACGAATAAAACACGGAATTACATAAAATACAACAAAATGCTGTAATAGCTAGAATCTTGACGCGAGAGGTTTTATAAAAAATTTCCAAACTCTGAAGTCCTCTGGAAGCATGAGACCTTAAGAGTTCACTTACTTGGGTGCACCTAAAAAATGTTATCCACAAAGTACTACGAATGCAAAATTTGTTATATCGGATTTTATGCAGGTTTGATCCTTTTAATACCGCCATTCTTTGATCAGAACGTTCTTCACTTAATAGGGGGATTTGGGGGGGTTCTGATACCCATACCTGTCACTTCAAAAAATCCGATTTTTTTTTTCACCTCCTTCCAAGACGTGTACTTATGTATTGTACTGGAACACAACAAAGAGGGCGCCCCGTGCAAAAATCAATGTCCAGACCTCCCTTCGCTCTTATGACGTCACTGTATGGGGTGAATCATTTATCTTTTTATGCCCCCTGCACTAACCCTCCCGACATAATAATCCGGAGCACCGTTTGGCGGCTTTTATAGCATTAGAACTGACTCAGAGCCGTGAAATTGCGCGTCGCGATTTCTAGGTATTGAACCAAGACCATCTTTTACTTACAGTAAAGACTGTGTTCATAGGCGTTTAGAGAGAATCACGTTCGTAAGCAATATAATTAATGTGTCCAACACTTGACTTTTTACTTTCCTTACGGTACATGTGAAGGTAATGTATAGGGAAAGTATTGAAATCGTATCGAACATAGGAACTCGAGTTTTTGTCAAATTAAAAAAGTTCAAAGGCATTCCAGAATATAAATCCATAATTTTCAGTGTGAGGCCTGTGTGTGTGCTCTGTGCAATGTATGCATTCACTCTAGATCAAAAGCAATTCCACGAAATGTTCCAAAACTTGGTAGGCCAGTCACTTGGGAGTTATCATGGTAATGATTGGATTCCGAAAAACAGAACCTGCCTGTTTGGCATTAGAACCTATTTGGCGAAATGGCCCGCAAATATTGTCAAATAAAAGACTAAATATGCTTAAGTGTATTAACTAAATTCTTGCTTTATACGTAATTCTTAGCAACAAAACAAATAAGACGAACCTCATTATTCTAAGATGGACCATTTTCGAGATATTTAAACTTTAGGGAATTTTCAGGAGTTGAAGATGTTTTTCACTGTCGTTAAAACTACTATTTTTCCCCCTGAAAATTCTTTCCCTCCAGAAGCTCCCCTGGTGACTTACAAGGTTGACCCTTTGTAAACTTATAGTATCGATTTCCCCTCCCTCTAGGGGAGAACATTATATGATTAAGTTTTTATAGGCTCTCAAGCAGCCAGCCCTTTGGCAGCTTAGAAGGGTGAATCTTTGCACTCTTATAATATTGACCACACAGCCGGATTCTCTACTTTTGTCTCAGAGTGGACAAAATGGGGTTGGGGGAAGGGTAGAGTCTCTCATAAACTTCCCGAAGCACCCCCCATCGGGGCTATAAAAGGCTGAAACTTGAAGACGGGACAGAAACTAAACTTGAACTATTATAGGCGCTAAGCACCATTGTTAAATAGAATAAAACTCATTTAAAAAAAATTGCAGCTTAATTTTTTTAAGAGTGTTAATTTCCATGTTTTTGACAGGATTAAATACTAGTCTAGACATAAAATTCTATAGCGGTCGGTACATTCCTTCTCGAGTTATGTCCAGACCTCACAGACGCGCGCACAACTGCAAGCGCATACTCTTCTAAAATTGTTCGAAGTGGGTTTTGGAGTTCTTAAAACGCGCTTATCCCTCAAAATCTATCTGTCCATCTGTCTCGTGTCTTTTTGGGGGCACTGTCCGAATAGACAGAGATTTGCAATTTGGTACACGGGTCAATCATTCGAACCTCTCCAGTAAAAATTGAATTTTCTAAAATGTTCATTTGAGAGGACGTTCGAAATACGAAGTGATAGGCAACCGTACTTGTGATGAAATAGAGGCTATAGAAATTGAGCGTTATTGGTTCCTGCACACAAAAATGTTCGATTTGCCGAATCATTGAGAAACACATTATTTTAAGTGGATGGAGACATGAAATGTGTCCCACGAACGAACATTTCGACAAGATCCACGCTAAAAATCGAATTTTTCGAAAATTCAAATTTGAGGGGGACGTTCCAGACTAAAACGTTCAAAATGTGGACTGTTGGGGATAAAAAAAAAAAAAATACTTGGCAATGAGATTGAAACTTAAATTTTGGTAACATGATACTTTCTATTATTGAAAAAAAGAATGAAAAATATTGTGTTGCAATATTTGATATTTTAGGCACACCGGAATTCGGAATGTTCGGTAGGGAAAAATAAATGTGAAATGTCAGCTCTGAACTCAGATACAGACTTGAAATCAGGTATACGGGTAAGCAGTTTAATAATACCCATCCACTGAAAAAAAAACCCGAATTATTTAAAAAATCATATTGTTCGGGGTTTGCTTATTGTGAGACATTTAACGGGTATTCGATTAATATGGATTAAATAACAGTTGCATTAAAATAGCACATAAATCGGAATTTTTCATTGGAGACTTTTATAGCAATGCCAAATCATAAAATATTTCTACTTTCTACAGAGCTGAAAGAAAAGTAGCATGTTTACAGCAGTTTAATCGTAGGATAGTGGAAATATTTCATTCAATTCGAATTCGAATTTTTCGATGGAAGAGCAATTTTGAAGCATCCCTGAACTTGATTACAACGCTTTTTAGGGGGGGGGGGGAGGAAAAGAGGAGGGGATCGTCACCTCCAAGAGAAGTTCCCTACTTTCGGAGGTGACGAGGGGATCCCTCCCTCTTTCTCTTTCACTCAATCTCTTCTTCCCTGTGTTATTTTATGTGGATATGTACGTGAATCTATGGACACGATATCTTACGAAAAAATAGTTTCAAGAATAATTAGGCACGATTGTGCAATCAGTGAGCACGAGTACCAGGTACCCTATTGAATTTAAACGTGATCAAATATTTGGAAGATCTCCCCCCCCCCCCCTTCAATTTTCGAATGAATTTTTGAAAATGTCATTAAAAAAACAGGACCTTCAATAATGCTAAATAAATCATTTCATACGTACTTTTTCATTAAAAAACAAATGGCACAAACTTTAGAACACTAACTTAAACCGTTCTTGAGATATGGCCCGTTTTTCAAATAAATTTATCAAAAATAGTACATAAATTTAAAAAGTAATAAGTTTCTTCCAATATGTTCAATTCCCACAATATGTGGCAAATTTAATATTAAGTGACACATCTGTTAATATCATTCTTGCCCATTTAGTTCATTCTATTCACCAGAGAAGATACTTTTTACAATAGTTTTGCACCGCTTAGCTTGTTCGTTATTATTTCGCTATGAAACACATAAAATCATTGCGTAATGAAGGAAAAGTCGTGTGATGGTCACATCAGATTTTTTAAATATATAATTCAATGCCAAAAACCTTATGCTGTTGATCTTGTACATCATTATTTTGCTGTGAAAGGAATAAAGGCATTGCAGAGTAAAAGGAGTAAAGACATTGCATTGTAAAAGGAGTAAAACCATTGCATTGTAAAAGGAGTAAAGGCATTACATTGTAAAAAGAGTAAAAGCATTGCATTGTAAAAGGAGTAAAGCCATTGCATTGTAAAAAGAGTAAAGCCATTGCATTGTAAAAGGAGTAAAGCCATTGCATTGTAAAAGGAGTAAAGGCATTACATTGTAAAAGGAGTAAAGTCATTGTATTATGTATGGACAGTCATGTGCCGCCCACATAACATATTTTAAACATTTTTGGTCCAAACATGAACAAGTTTAATTTGTACCTCGTCCAAATTCTGAAACTTTTGCATGTTAAATATTGCTCTATTAGTAAAAGCAAACTTCAACTGGAGGCTATGTACAAATTTCAAGGGGATTTTAGCAAGGTCTTCGCGATATCGCTCTACTCGTTTCGTCTTCGATTTTAGGTTCTTTTCTTTTAATCCTAACACACTTTTGTGGACTCCCCTTTTTAAATGGGGGTCCTGGGACTGTGACTAAATAGCCCCCCTTCCTTAATACGACCCTGCTTTAGGGGTCTTAAAATATTCTTTGCGTCCAAATTTCGAATTCGGAAATGTTACGGAAAACAATACATTTTATACAATGGTATGAAGAAGTAAATTCTCTCCAAAATTGATTAAAAAAAAAAATGCATTTAGAACAGTTTTATTCTAAAATAATGGAAATATTTTCTTTCCCTTTTATATAAAATGCATTAAAACAATTACTTGCCTTTATTGCAGAGTTATAGCCATGAAATTGTATGTTGTGATTTCTAGGTATTGAGCCAAGAATATCTTTTTGCGGCATTCTTGGTATTGGAAGTGAGGAGAGAGGGAAAGGGGAGGGGGGGGGGTGATTTCGAAACCCATGCCTTCAGATAATCACGTTTATAGCAAAAAAAAAGGGAAACGATTCCGGATGTAACAGGATAATTATGAGTAATTAGTGTGAAGCTTATTAAATTTATAGTATCACGCTCCTATTGCAAGATAAAATCATCTATGAACTGGTAAAAATAAGATTATAGTTTGAAAATGCATAAAAAAAGTGATAAAATTATTTTTCTTAAGGGGGCATTTTGGGGAGGGTACAATGGTTACGTGGGTAAAGTGGTCATGTGCACTTTTTCATCTTCAATGTGCTTTACCAGTTTAAGGTTAAATATTCTTAGGCTAACCCCGAACCACATAGATAAGTTTAAGAAAGTTTTACATTTAAAAAAAAATCTGATGTGGGCAGCACATGACTTTCCTTATATAATGCAATGAATTTACTACATTTACAGTAAAAAAAATAGATTATTTTTATAGCAGTTATTTATATTATTTCCAAGATATTGAATTCTTGTCAATGAGTCGTCATTTTCCATGTCGTCATCATCAATGAGTCGTCATTGCTTCAGTGTCATTTTTATCCATATGGCGAGTTTTCCGTTAATTTAGCAACATTTAAAAAAGTCGCCAAGTAGGCGACATTTCGCCAAATTCGTCGCCAAAATCTCGCCAAGCGGTATGGACGGAGAAATAAGTTATTCTTATAGCAGATAAATGACTATTGGCGTTCAAATACAAAAGTATTACTCAAAGTATCTTTTTTTCATGAATGGAACGAGCTAGATCCACAAGAATGATGTCACCAAATTTATCGCATGGTACTACAAATGAAAAGTGAACATGTTTCTCAATAGGAAATATTTTTTTTTATTTTATATGACTTTTTGATAATTTTTTTGAAAAATCTGTAATATCTCGAAAACTGTTCATGTTAGCCTTCTAAAATTTATGTCAATCATTTTCTAATGAAAAATTACATAAGAAATGTCTATTTGCGTAACTTTATTAGCGGTTTTGATTTTTTGACGATTTTTTCAAAATTTCACTCGAAAATTTAGGGGGATTCTGAACATTCGATTGCGTATAAAAACAATAGGCTTCCAGTGTTTACGGATTGTGATTTTGTACCAAATTTCGTTCGAATCGGTCCATTCGTTCGTCAGTTATCATCTCCACAGACTCACTGACACACACACTGACACTGACACTTACACACACACACACACACACACACACAAACACACACACACATCACATCAAAAATGTTTGATTCGTGATCGGGGATGCTTGAAACGTGCTCTCTCGTCGAAAACTCGAATTAGAATTTTTGACCCCGTCACAATACTTTCCTTATACATTATGTATATAAGGAAAGTAAAAAGTGTTTTTCACGGACTCTAATGTAAGGTAATTGTGATTTTTGATGATTCATTCATTTAACATTCAACTTTATTAGTCTTAATCAGTAATTATAGAAAGTTTATGTTTTATGTTATTTATGTTACATACAGACATCTAGTCTATACGACCCACTCTAGAGGAGAGACGGGGGTAATGTCAAACATCAGCAAAATAGCTGACAAAAGGTGTACGTGGACAAAACACACCAGTTCGAGTAATTGCAAGTTGATCCTGATTGATGAAAATAAGCCAATTATTATTGCTAAAACGCGGAAGTTTTTACATTGATTTACCTAGCTTAATCAAATCTGGTGTGAATACAATACTGTTACGACATATCCTCTGGATACAAGAATAAGTCCACATTTTTGGATACCGAACACGTTTATTCACAAGCACAGCGTAAACAGAAATAATATACAGCGAAACAGAACTTAAATACATAAATTTCACAAAACAACCGATACTATTCTCGAAACATTGACGTCTTTCATTTCACAAAACATTGACGAATATCACAGCTGAATGTAGCTCGTATCACGTAAACTGCTCTCCGACTGAGTGATGACTCCTTTTATAGACTCTGTCTGTAGAAACTTCTAGAAATATCTCATATCTCATAGAATAATCGTTATTTCGAAGTGCTTCTCGAACTTTAGGAATTCCGCCAAATGTCACTAAATTGGCGACAAAGCACCAAATATGGCAACCCTTTTTCGAACTTCGGCATATGTCAACCCTAGATTTACGTCATGGGAATGAATGCCTGTACGGGTGTTTTCTCCGTCTGGTTTTCAAAAGATAAAAGAAGACAAAAGAAACTCCAGAGGATTTTACACGTCCGTAACAATACGTTAATTTCTTTTGAAAATTGAATTTGCACATATCTAAAACAATGGTTGGTAAGCATAACAAATACGGGTGAGTTAATTAAAATGTTAATAAAAATTTACGCAGTAAACCACGGGAAAATTCCATTTACTCCGTGTGTTTGGGATTCCAATCTTCCACGTCTAATGTTTAAACGCGTTCTAAATTTAGACAGAACTGGAGAAAGGGCGGCTATGGAGAAGAAAGGGCGGTTATGACGAGATTCTTTTTCTCGATAGGAATGTGTGGTTTTCAGTCATTTTGAGAAATGCGAACCGCAAAAGGTGCTTTCAAAAAATTCAGTGAATTCCTGCAAACGCAGAGAAAATGGAATTGTATAACAAAATTGTTTGATGGATGTAAATGTTACAGCGTAATATGAATATATCAATCATTATACGTTTAATCTAACATTAGTTTGGGAGGTTTAAAACTGGGATGAGTTCGTTATTTTATATATTATACCCGAAAATTCAACCCGAGCTTCGCGCGTTTGAAATGGCCAGTGTTCATTAAATACTACACTTATTGGCCCAACTATAACGTGTTACCCTTCATTTTAAATTTTAAAAGGCTTGAAAAATTTGACAATATACCCCCTCGGGAGAGAATATCACCCCCCCCCCCCCTTTTCGAGGAAGGGCACAAAATTTGTATCGCGGCTATTTTCCCCTAGAATGATTAAAACTGTTAAGTTTCGTGATCATTGACCTATATATAACCCCTTTAATGCATAATTATGTCAAATTTTGCTGTTATTTTAAAAAAGTAAAACATTTCGAGAACAAAAGTGAAAAAAGTCTTCGTTCGAATTTAAAAAAAAATTCTATCTAGCGCTAAGTTTTTCGATAAGGAAGCTGGATATAAAGTTTCGTGAAAATCCATTAATATTTGTGGCAATTAATGTGCACAGAATAAATCGACCACCCATGAACAGACATCACGCTAAAAATAGTCAAAACGTGTTCAGGAGGTCTTAAAACATACATTGGCATCTTCTCAAAAGTGAAAATTTTTGTAATAATTTATACAATATTAGAAAGTGAAAATTTTTGTAATAATTTATACAATATTAGAAAGTGAAAATACTGAGAAATAAACATCTGAAATACATGGAATGCCATTAGGAAACACAAAAACTCAATTTTGGATGGCACAATTTGGTGACATGTTTACATTTCTTTTTTTTTTAAAAAACAAACTGAATTCTTTTAGTTAAAGCTAGTAGACTTTGTCGCCAACTTGGCGTGATTTCAAAGTCCCAGTATACACATCTCGGTAAAAAATAAATATATATTTTTTATCGTAGGAGAAAAAAAAAACCGTAACTTTAAACCCAAAATAAGTGGAAGGAGCGCAACGAAGACTGATGGTTCCAAATGAAAGGCGCCTTCCATGAATTCATAATGATTTCTCCAATACATCAGTTTCAGGTGAAGGATTTTTTTTTCTTCTTTCTCTTCTGTCGCGCGCTCGTTCTTCGTTCTTCTTCATAAAAAGTGTTCGGCGGTATTATTGGCGAAAAAGAGGGAAAGAAAATGCTAGGTGTTTTCATGGTAATGTATGTTTCTAATGAGATGAATTTGCAGTCTTGGAGGGGTTCTAGAGTCTAATCTCTCAATGGAAACACTAGAGCCAAGACAAGGGAGGATAGGCGGCGAATTTCACATCTAATTATAATAAGCGGCGAATTTCACATCTAATTATAATAGACGGCGAATTTCACATCTAATAAAACTATGTAATTCAAATTAAAAATTAAAACTTTGAGCGGAATATATATATATATATATATATATATATATATATATATATATATATATATATATATATAGGTAATAATAAGAATTATGTAAATATAAAAAAATACAATTCAAGTAATATTAACATCACCATAGAAGCAAATTCACGGCCATAATGCCGATAAGAGAAAAGAACAGCACCATCCCAAATTCGATGATTAATTAGAATTAAATTCATCGTCAGGTCTGAGTATTTAATTCCAATTAACCCAAACAAATGCCTGTTTCAGATTAAGCAATAGTACATTACTATAAATACTTAAACTCAGACTACAGGCAACAAAAAATGAAAAAAGGATACATTAAGAAAATTGTATTACCATGCGGCATGAACCATTCTTCTACCACGTGTATACACGATCAACCTCAACAGCTTAATCTAGAAGCACCGGAATGAACAAGTCGAAATTCTACCAGGGAGGCAGTACGAACGTTCACGGAGTTACTCCCAAACCCGTCCAGTGAGTCTAAGCTGAAGACTGGACAAGCAATTCAGAATACAACTTCCCAAATATGCAAACATGAATATGAATATGAATCAAAGATGAAAATTCCTACTAAACAAGTAATTCATATGAAAAATGGATAATCGAGAATGCCACTATACACCATTATAAGGGCGCTCAAAACGTAGTTTCAATACTGACAAAAGTTACATTTTTTTGCGAAAATAAAATTCAAAACATTAATGTTAATGCATCTTATTTTCCGATTTTTTGATTTTTCTAATGTTTTTGACTTAGTTTATTATTTTTCATTTTTATTTATATAATTAATAATTATATATAATGTATATATATATATATATATATATATATATATATATATATATATATATTTTTCCCTACTGTATGTTAGTCACTATAATTGGGAACGTTTTCTAGGATGTTATCGAGTGAAATTTGATACACTGAGTTGATAATTTTAATAACAAACTTGGGGGGATATGCATTATTAGTCGCTGTACTCAATAATTCCATAAAGTGCGCTAATTTATAATATTCATCACAAATTTTATTGATTCTAAGAGCCTGGTTTATTATAATATTTCTAAATACAGATATATGCAAACAAGAGTCAAAATGTTGAATTTTTGATGTATTAAATTTAAAATCCTGTCTTTTATCATACAAGTTTATAACCATATTACAATTTTGTAAATTTAAATCTAAAAAGTTTGCAACATTTGTGTCATTATTACTTGCATTTAATTGTAAATTTTTTGGATAAAAGTTTAATACTATAGGGATATTATTATTTGGGGATACACATAAAATGTCATCTAAATATCTAAACATGTGCATATTATGCAAGCTTGGATTAATGTTTTTTTCATAGAAGAATAAATACAGATTAGCTAACAATGATGAGGCACACCCCCCTTGTGGGATTCCAACCTGTTGTTTAAAAAAAGTACCACCATGTTGAATATAATTCTCATAAAGAGTGAAGTTAAGTAATTTTTTAAATAGAAAATTTGAATATTTTAGGTTGATATTATATTTTTCAAAAATTCCTAAAATAACTTTATACAGATCATCTATATTAATATTATTAAACAAATCTTTGAAATCAAAGGTATAAATACTACGAATATTTGTAAGAGTTTTCAATTTCTTAACTAATTCAAAACTGTTTTTTACAATATGACAATTATTTGAGATTTCATCTGACAAGGATATTTCATGTAATATCTTTAATAATAATTTTCCAGCATTAGTAATGTAAGAATTATGCCCACTGGTAATGGTTCGAAAAGCAACAGGGGATTTATGAAACTTGGGTACTAAAACAATATATGGAATGTTATTACAACTATTTTTTAGATGGATTTGCTTATATTTGGCTGATATTCTATTGTATAAGATTTTAAGGTTAGTTTTATGTAAATTATAGATTTGATTATTAAGTAAGTGTGACTGAAGGGTATTTTTATAATAATATGTACATATAATTGAGTAGTTTCCACTTGCCTTATCGACATATGTAATGACAAAATCATTTTGTATTTCTTTAATATCATTTTTAATTGAATTAAGTTTATATGAATTATTAATTTTCTGATTATATATATAATGATTTAAGTATTGCTCTATTAAGACTCTCCAGGGTCTACAGGGATTTGATATTTATAACTGATTTTATAGATAAATTTATTTAAGTCAAGAAATAAACCTTTACAAATTAATTTATGTTTAAATTTAGTAGGTAGACGGTACTTAGTACCCAGTAACATCAGTGATCTTAGTGCATCATAATTAATAATATTTAGATTTCCCGTTATAACATGCCCATGGTGTTTATCTACGAAGTCTTTGTATTTTTCTAAATGACAGTGGCAATATGACTCTTTATCCAATTCATAGTTTTGATTAATATCTACTGATTTGGCAATTTGATTATAGTTGAAAATATAACGTCCTAGCGGTTTATCATATTTATAAGCAATTTTAGGATTTACATGTTTGACTGGAAAGTAATTGAAAACCGATTTTAAAAAATTATTTATCTTCAGATTATTTAAGGCAGAATTAGTAAAATTCAAGGTACAATATTCGTTTATTTTAGTATTTTGTTTTGATTCGTCATTAAAGTTTACGTCTGTGACATATAAATAACCATTAAGATTTTTACTTCTGGTAATGAGCAAATCATAGAATAAATGTTTAAAATGAACGTTATCAAATGCAGTACTTAGAAAAAGGTTATATACCATATTTAATTGCTGTTTTTTAATTGCGAAAATCCAGTTTTTACATTGTTTCCAATCAAAAGTAATTTTAAAATTTGCATGTTGCTGAAGGATGGCATTTTTTAGTTCAGATAATGATGGCAATTTTTTATTATATTTACTTGCTCTTTTAGTTCTTTTTGATTTACTTTTATGATTGTTGAAGGAATTATAAATATTATGGTCTTCGTTAGGAGAATTAAAGGACTTTTTAACTATATTATGATGATTAAATATTTGATTGAGTCCATATGGAAAAATAGTTTTATGTGCACAAATGAATTCATTTTCAAGAAATAATCTGTCATAGTAATTTTTTGAATACACAGAATACTAATTTCAATGTTGTCGAACCCATGTTTAGAAAAATGTTCGTATTCAAATTTTGATTCATTAAAGGAAGTTGCATTATTTGAAAACATTTTTATGTGATTCCTGTGTACGTTAATTCGGAGATGCAGAGGGTTGCTGGTTTGACCAATATATGACATATTACATTTTTTACATACAATTTGGTAGATACAATTATATGTTTTACAGAAGACAAGATTATTGTTACAATTGATCTGATTACTATTAGCAAACGGACAAGTTTTACATCTATTAGATTTACAAGATTTAAATTTAAGTGTGTTATTTAGTGATGCATGGCTGTACGATTGAAAGTTATATGAAGTGAACAAAGAATACTGGCTGGAAGTACCGAATGAAGATGGAATAGTCATAGAGGATAAAGGATATTGTTGGTAGCTGGATAACGATCTAGGAGAACCCCAACAAGTTCTCGAATACCGAGCTTGGATGTTAGAGAGCATCCAGTTGCCAGTTGCTAATTTTTTATAATAAGACATCATGTAATAGGGAAAGATTGTAACCTTTATTTCCCCAAAATAAAGGCACTTGCATTAAAAAAAGTGACTCTTTATCCAAGAATGCACCTTAATTCAATTACAAAGGTGGAGACACAATTACAACATATGAAAGGTACCATTATTTTTCAAACTAATGGATCATCTAAAACACTTTGAAAATATATAAACTAATGTGTAGACACATTAAAACCTGGATTAAATAAATGCTTAGGAATAAGCAAAACTAGGATAGATAGTGGAAAAATATACATATACACATTGACTATTCCAGAATAAATTGATTCAAATTAACATCCATCAATACAACATGAAACACAATTTTTACTTCAGAACTAATATAATCTAAGAATATAGGAATAATACAACCATTGCTGTAAATACAGGATTCAAATTCTTCCAATAAATATACATTTATTTAATGGTTCAACAAATCAGAGATTCAACGTATGAAAGGCTACGTACGATCACAAAAAACAATAAGATATTCAATATATGAAAAACTAAGATCGATCACAAAAACAATGGCTAAGAATAGAGTTATTACCTAGGAATACAATTACAAGACATTTTAAAGTGATAAGATTAGGGATAATGAGATAAAAATAAAGTTAAAATTTGACACCAATTCAGCGCAAATGCAGCTAACTTTAGTGTAATTCAGTTCTAACTAATTAAAAATGAATATTACCACAGAAACTCGTAAACAACTAGACAGAAAATAAGAAACCAATATACAATACGCGCATAATGCAGAGTAAGAAGATGCAACACGATAAACCTAACTTTCTAAACACCCACAGAATAAAATATAATACAGCAAATCATCAATCAAATGGAAAAAAATACAAAACACAAGCTATCAAGTTACAGAAAATCAACAAAATTCAAAGGTATGGAAACGAAAAAAGAAAAACTTAATAAAACAAGCTATATCGCTATACACGTGGGAAAAAGGCTAAGCCTAAACAAATGGAAGTGTTCACTTCGTAAAATTCGTTCTCAAGTCCAAGTATTTTACGAAGCAGACACAAAACATGTATGTTTCTGAAGAAATAGATAGATTATATCTGTTATTTTTATCATCCTCACAAGCTTGTCGTATAGTCATTATTGATATCAAATATTCCCTTCAGACCATCTTTTTTCACTTTTTGGTACACAGAATAATTTCAATAAATGATCAATCTCTGGTATATATAATACAAGTAAATTGAAATTCTTCAATATTATATATATATATATGTGTGTGTGTGTGTGTGTGTGTGTGTGTTTATAAAACTGGGTATCAATCCCGTCATATGTGCATTTTATGTAAAAGATTATCTCCCATCAGCTGACCTTGAGCACTCGCACTCCTAAAGTCCCTGAACACATGCGAATCGCGCATCTCTCCCGAACAATATTAATAATTACCTTTAATTATTATACACCCCTAACAAAACGTAATTACTGTACATCTTCCCGAACACCCTCCCTCCCCCATCCTCTAAAAAATAAAAATTTTAGAACTCAATAAAATGAACTTGTAACACAAACAATGAAGTTCGCTGTATTTTGAACCAAGAATACAAAATGAAAAATCTGACGTGGGCATCACATGACTTTCCTTATATAATGCAATGAATTTACTACTTTTACGGTTTAAAAAAAGGTTATTCTTATAGTAGATACTTATATTCTTTCCAAGATATTGAATTTTCTTCAATTAGTAGTCATTTTCATTGATTTAGCGTCATTTTTATCCATTTGGCGAAATTTTTGTTAATTTGGCAACAATTAAAAATGTCGCCAAGTTGGCGACATTCCGCCAACTTCGTCGCCAAAATCTCGCCAAGCATTATGGACGAAGAAATAAGTTATTCTTACAGAAGATAAATGACTATTGGCGTTCAAATACAAAAGTATTACTCAAAATATCTTTTTCATGAATGGAACGAACTAGTTCCACGAGAATGATGTCACCAAATTTATCGCATGGTATTACATATGAAAAGTGAACGTGTTTCTCAATAGGAAATATTTTTTTTTATTTTATATGACTTTTTGATAATTTTTTTCAAAAATGTGCAATATCTCGAGAACGGTTTTATGTTAGCGTTCTAAAATTTATGTCAATCGTTTTCTAATGAAAAATTACATAAGAAATGTCTATTTGGGTAACTTTATTAGCGGTTTTGATTTTTTGACGATTTTTTCAAAATTTTACTCGAAAATTTAGGGGGGTTCTGAACATTCGATTGCGTATGAAAACAATAGGCTTCCAGTGTTTACGAATTGTGATTTTTGTACCAAATTTCGTTTGAATCGGTCCATTCGTTCGTCAGTTATCGTCTCCACACACACACACACACACACACACACATCACTTAAAAAATGTTGGATTCGTGATCAGGGATGCTTGAAACGTGCTTTCCCGTCGAAACTCGAATTCGAATTTTCGACCCCGTCACAATACTTTCCTTATACATTATGTATATAAGGTATATATTATGTAATAATTACTACAAAACAGCAGGGATTACATAGAAATTAAATTTAATTTTCAAAGATGTGAAATTGACGCCAACTTGGCGACATTTCCCCAAAATTACCAAGATACCGATGTCTTGTCAAATTTGTCACACAGCGTGACAGACAGAGACATTGGTTTTTTTGTGATGAAAAAAAAATTCATGAAAGAAGCGACCTAAATGATTTAAAGACGTATAATTTTAATGAATACCACATTTTAGAAAAAAGAAAGTTAAAATCTGTAGGGTCCTTTTCAACTATAGAAGAAAATACTGCTGCGAATATCGGTTAGTATTCGAGTTCTCTACAAGTATTATGTGTACTTTCCGAAATTTCATTGTCTGGAAAGCGTTCAACAAAATTCCAAAAAGCATCCTATTTCGTTTATCAAAGGCGTTTTTATGGAAGAAATAGATGTATAATTCTAGGAGAGACAAATACAGTAATGTACCTGCATCTAGGGACGAAAAATAAATTGGTATATGGGTATATAAATGTATTAATGCGCAGTAAAGTTTGCACGGACACATTTCTGTTGCAGGATTTCGGGCCGGATTCAAAATCAGTTGTTGTCGGCCCGGGCCAGGCTAAAGATATAAAACTTCGACTATGCATACCTCTAGTGTAAGTTCTGTAAACATAACAGCATAAAGTGATAAATGTGCTAGTATATGCGCTGACAAGAAAAACGGGAGAAATGTTTCAGTGGGATGATATTACATTCTAGAAATAAAAGTACGTTATTAAATAATTATATATGTTAAAATGTTAATTATATGTTAATTATATGTGCTTATGGCAAAACATAAGTTTCTAAAAATGAAAAAGTTATAAGTGCAATTCCTATTTCGCGGGTGTACCGAATAATATGCATTTTCTTATACAATAAACATCCAGAAGCTTCTGGCAGATGTTTTAACTGGCTGATGTCTGCGTTGAGAGAAATTTGTCACTGACCAGGGCCGTTTTTGACCATAGGCAAAATAGGAAAATGCTGAGGCACAGCGAAGCTCTGGGAATCCATCATCCGTGCTCAATGTACAATTTTTTACTATAACAGTCTATTGGAGGAGGTGGAAAGCTAGAATTTACTTTTGACTAAGGGCCCTGGTAACGATTTAAGCGGATCTGAGACCCTTCTTGTGTAAGGTAAATATATATATGCAGCGGTCACGCTGCCGATAGCCACTGTCGCATTTTGCAAAGGAAAATTCAATTTGGCGATTGAAAAAAGATTTGGCGAAAATTTTGGAGATTATGAATATTGCCAAGACTAAAGTAAAAAATCGTGGTATACTAATCGTAATGTGTACTAACTACTATACTATGTGTATTTTTCAAAACAATGATCTTTGGAATTTGAGAATTTATAAATCACAACAATGTTTTTCAAATAGAACGCCAAAATAAAATTTGGCGAATAAAAACTCTATTTGACAGAAGAAAATTTCATTTGGCGAATAGGTTAACGAAAGTAATCGAAAATCCTGAGCAACCGCTGTATATGTCTTGCATTTGTTTACAATGCAACAGAAATCATAAGTGTAAACAACGCGACCAGTATAAAAATATAACAGCATCAATCGGCATTGAAGACAGAATGAGCTTTTCGTCTTCAGATGAAGAAAACTACACATTTACACTTATAGTATTTGAAAGTTGTCAGGACCGAATTCGGGACCTCGTGCTTACAAGACCGACATTGTAAGGTTAGAGCATAAGCTAGCTTCCTCTCCGAACTTACAATTCGGGTATCCTAGCATCTTCGATCGATGCCTTTGGCAGGAGCAGAGTTGGCTGCTGCCACACACCAATAAATGGACGAACGCTATTAGGTATGGCCAGGATGTTGGAAAGGGAGGGATATGACCAAAGAGCTAATTAATCACTTGATTGCATCTCGAAGGATATGACCGAATAGGTATGGGGTGGGGGGTTACAGCTCTGGATTTTGTTTTCAATAATGAACCTTTGCAGAACTAATGAAAAATTTCTACCAATGAGTATGTACCCCCCTCCCACTCAACAATTAATGGACCCCCCCCCCCCCTCCCACTACCGAAATCGGTAAAAATAAAACATGATTACGTTCTTTTATTTATATTGTTACCAAAGTTCTTCATTCTCAGATATTTTTTCTAGGAGGTTGATCTATTGTTTTTTTCACGCGTAAGTTTTTTTAGTTGCAAAACTAAATAACCCCTGTGCCTTGTAATGTTTCCATCCCCTTAGAAGAAAAGGAATTCGACGACAAAATTTGAGCAATTTAAATTCCATGTAAAAAAAAAAATTAAATAAAATAAAATAAAAAGCAACGAAGACAGATGATTCCGAAACGAAAGGCGTCTCCCCTTTTCCATGAATCCCTAATGATTTCTGCGATTCATCTGTTTCAGGTTGGAGGATCTTTTTTTTTTTTCTTCTCCTGTCGCACGTTGTTCGTTCTTAGTTTTCTTAAAAGAAAGGAGTACTGCGATATTATTGGCAGAAAGAAACTTACAGGTTCTCGGTAATGGTTGTTTCTAATGGCTACTGCACATCAAAGGATGCAGAAAAAGAATTTTATAACTGTTAGAGATGACAATACACGACAAAGGGGGATGATTTTCACGGAGAAATAAATGTTTTATGGAAACAACGAAGTACTTACGCAACATGCTTAGAAAATCTTTGAATATGAAAATCTGCTTGTTACAGGGAAGCAATGGCTTATAGATATTATATGTAATATCTATAAACCTTGCAGAAGTGCAGTGTTTTCAGAGCAGGGGGAGCTTCCTACGTTTTTTTTTTAATTATTATAGTGTGTCATGACTAAGGTTTTGGTGTAATAGTCGGGATCAAAATATCCTGTTAGGAAATTGCTGAAACTCACAAATTCCATCATATACACAAATATGGTCATAAGATCGAGGTCATTCCTCCTAGATGCAGTCCTTATCTCTTGTCATCCAATGTACTATATTTTAAGTAGCATCTGCTATATTTTAAGGGTAGCATCAATGTTAACAATTACCAACCCATGTCATCGACGAGAAATTCTATTTGATTACTTATTTAAACCATACACAAGTTATTCTGCCAGCCTCCAGAAAGTTCGTTTTGACTACGACTGGACATGAAGACTTCAATCGCTATCAGAAATCTTTTGACGTCAGAAAGCAGTGTGATTCGACAGATGAATAAAGAAGGCGCTGTTGAAGTGCACCAAGAGTCATCAGCATCTCAGTGGAAGCATTTTATGCCCTGTCATCCAAAAGTTAAGAATGGCATTGCTAAAGTTAAGAATGGCATTGCTAAAGTTAAGAATAATATGTTAAAAATGACATTAGTCCTCCATGCAAAAACTCTACTTGGTCATAACTCCTTTTCGATAAACTCTGGTTACGCCTTTTCGTTTTCTTACATACCCTTAACTTTTTTTCTGTTACTTGCAAATGAACAAAAAAGGAGATAAAAAATCTATTCCAGATTTATTCCAAGGGGATAAAAAAAATATATATTCCAGATTTATTCCTACATATTTATAAAATTTGATCATTTTTAAACAACATAGACAAGGCAATATCTAACACAATATCAAATATTTTTTCTTGCTGATTGGGATCTGCTGCTAGTTTACTAGCACGAGCTTTACTATCATCTCTACACTCAAACCATTATTTTTCCCGAAATAACACAGAAACCAGTGACATAAGTAGGGCGCCCTACCAGGATAGAGGAACAGACACTGGAAAAAATCCCGGGGAATCCAATAACGCTGGAGCCTAAAAGATTTACCGCTGGATCGCCTAGATTGGCTGAGACTGCTTCTCTTCCCTCTGCTGACCAAACATGTAGGAAAGAAATCAATACGACCCGAGTTTTAAAATGAAAGCGGTGCAAATTTCTCTGAGTAGTGCAGCTTTTCTCCATCTGGGGTCTGCGTACTCCTGGGGAAACGCGGTAATATGTCAAGAATGGCGAACATGAATAAGTTGATATATATATATATATATATTTTAACCAGACTGATTTCTTTCATTGAATTAACCAGGCCTGTTGAGAAGAGGGTAGGGACGGAGTGATCTGCAGCGACACCCCCTATCGGAGCCGGCCGTCCAAGCAGAAACTCGAGTCCTTTGGATGAGTCGGACGGTCTGGGTCCTCAACCCCCTATCGGAGACCGTGCTGAAAACACCGGTTCTCGTTAGATCACCGAAGTCAAGCAGCATCGGGCGCGGTTAGTACTTGGGTGGGTGACCACCTGGGAACACCGCGTGGCACATTTCGGGCGCGGTAGCCCGGTGGTTTGCGCGCTGGATTTGCACGCTGCCACAACTGCCGCCGTGTTCATGCGGAGTACGATCACGTTAAACATGTGGGTCCGTAAGTCCTTCCGAGAGGTTGGTGGTAGGGGAAGGAGGGTACGGTCCCTATGGATGCCTCCCCCACTGGGTTTCGTTCTAAATTGGGTGACACTTCCCGGCCGTCTAAACGGTTACCTTACACCTTTCTGGTAGGTCGGACGGTCTGGGTCTCAACAACAACAACCCCCTATCGGAGGTGACGTCCCCACTCTCTGGGTCCGGATTTTTCAGGAAGTCCGGGTTTTTGACTTGTTCTTTAAAAAAGAACATGAAAGAAAATATGAAATGAAAAAATATAAACAATGATTTTGGAAATGAAAAATTATTTTTTTCATTTAAATTATTTATCTTTCTTTCTCTCTTCAGGTAAAAAAATGCGGTACTGTCACAAATCCGATTCACAAAAGCAAAAAGATGTTCTGTTTCTAATGTTATTTATTGAAGAAAAAATTAATAGTCATAAATTGAAAAAACATTTATATTTATTATTTTCGGGTTTCTTCTAAGTTGAATTATTTTTTATAAGCTGAACATCTTACACCTTAAATGTAATACATCTTACACCTTTAAAATATACAAACTACTTTAAAACTAAGCTCGCTGTGAAGGAAAATTGAAATAAGGCCTAAGGGAAATATGAGTTACACCTCTCGAGCCAGGATTACCTCTCCACGACCCTGAAGTTAACGAACTAAACTTGAATTAAAATTCTAGCTACACAGAGTTCCTTGAAAAGTACTTGAAAATTCGGGAAGGGGAGATGTTTTTATTCCTTATGTTATCCGCATGACAAAAGTAAATATCTGGTTCATATTTGAATAGGCTCAGTATTACATTGAAAAGGAATAAACATTCTGTGATTGGTCAACAGCGTTACATCTACATCATTACGTTATCTAATACTGTAATAAAGAATTCTTATCAAGAAGCAGTTGCAGCATGATTTTAGGAATGAAAACCCTCATGAGGTATATCAAGGACCACCTTAGATCCTCATGAGGTACATCAGGGACTGTTTCCGAATTACGTAACTCAATAGTGGCCATCAGCCAAGCTTTACAAAAAAAAAATTGAATAATAGATTATTTGAAGAATATATAACAATGTTCCTGAGTTATGCAGGTTGATGGTGGCTATAAACTGACTTTCCCTACACTTAAAAAAAAAGAGCTAGAATCAAATTATACTTTTAGGGTGTATCAAGAACTGTGTCTGAATTACATAACTCAATAGTGGCTTTCAACTAGGTTTCCCTCTACTTAAAAATGGAATAATAGACTATTAGAAGAATGTATGACAATGTTTCTGAGTTGTGTAGATTGATGGTGGCTGTAAACTGACTTTTCCTACACTTATAAAAAGAGCTAGGATCAAATCCTACTTATAGGATGTATCGAGGACTGTGTTCCAATTACATAGCTCAATAGTGGCCATCAATCAAGCTTCTTTATACTTCAAAAATGGAATAATAGACTATTTGTAGAGGGTATGGCAGTGTTCCGCAATTGTGTACGTTGATGATGGCTATAAACCGACTTTTCCTACACTTAAAAAAAGAGATAGGATCAAATCCTATTTATGGGGTGTATGACAATATGCCTGAGTAGTATAACTGAATCGTGTCCATCAAACGATCTGCCCTACATTTAGCTAAAAACTCGATAATGGACCATTTGTGTGAGGAGTGTATATCTATGCCCCTGAGTAGTATAATTCAATAGTGACCATGAACAGATTTTTTCTGCGCTTTCTGAAAAAAAAAAAAAAAAAAGGTGCTATGATCAAATCTTATTTATGATATGTATGACAATATTGCTTAGTGGTATAACTTAATAGTGGCCATCAACCGACCTATTCTGCACTTATCTAAAAAATAGAATAATGACCTATTTGTGTGTGGAATGTATATCTATGCCCCGGGGTAGTATAATTTAATAGTACCCATGAACCGATTTTCTCTACGATTTTGAAAAAAAAATTGATTAAGATCATGAGGTGTATGACAAAAATTTAGTACAGCGGATATTTGTTAAAAATACCGTCCAGAGAAATTTTATTTCCCCAAACCACCGAGACTTGTGAAAACTAACTGTTTTTCTTCTTCTTATTATTATTATTATTAATCATTATTACTAACTATAATTATTATTGAATAATTGATTTTAATCATTATTTATCGTTATTATTTATGTTTACTGTAAAAACTATCACAAAAATAATTTTAATTTTTTTAAATGTCTCAAAAAATAAATTTAATAAAAGATTACATAATTTATTATAAATTTAATAAATTTATGCAAGGCAAAATATTTAATTTCCAAATGAGATCAAACAAACCTCATAAAAACCGAATTATCTTATTGAGCATAACATAAGTTTTATCATATCTGACACAACAGTTACATTTCAAACAAAAATTCCCCAAACTGTTGTACTTTAACTGTATCGGATTCTTTCAAAATCTAAAGTATCATTTCGTTCTTTTTATCTCATGTTCTATTCCCCTTTGGTTATCGATTTCTACTGGAAACAAAAGTTGTTCCAAAGGAGGACATTAGATATTCCCGGTCTCCACCATTTGCATAAACCATTTATCTGGAAAATCGATACATATGAATGTTGTTAGAAGAATATATCGATATTATAGCTTGTCAAAGATGTACGACGTTTGGCAGTGCCCACAGAATCAAATAAAGAAGTATTTTACTCAGATAGCGGTTAGGTTGATATATTAAATCATTTGTATCGATCTGTGTGCCCAATTTGACGTGTAGTATTTAAGAACACATATCCAGTAAAATATGCCAAATACAGTCTACCAATATTTTTATAAATACGCCTAGAAAACATTATGACCCATACAGACCAATATCCTAAAATATTTTTGATGTGAAACATCATAGAGGACGGGGTCAGTGTTTCTTTCAAGACTTTTTGGCCTGGGGGGGGGGGGGGGGGGGACAAGTTTTATATTTTTCCAAAATAAATATATCTAAATGCTGTCACATAAATAGGAACTAGGTTTATATAAAATGTCTCCGCGTGCGTGTGTGTGTGGGGGGGGGGGGGGGGCGAATAATCGTTTCCGGGGCTTCAGCCTCCGGGAAACGATTGGAAGGAACACTGGATGAAGTAGTGTAAATCGTGAAATAAATGTGACTTACGTAAAACGAAATGATTTGACGGGAGTGACATACTGTAGGAAATGTGTAATGGTAAACAATAGTTAGAATCTGGTCTGAGACGCTTGACCTTGGCGACACATCCGGGAACGTTGATGGGACAGATTTGGCGAAATATTACCAAATTAGCGATTTTGGGCGAGTTAAAACCTTTGGCTAAAACTTCACGAGTTAGGTGCTTTTCTCAGAATTTTCCAAGGAGGATATGTAAGCTCATAATCGTTCAGTTGAGTTGTTGACGTGATACGAGTAAAAGTATAGCTGTTGAATTAGCTATAATATAGATAGATGTCTGTGACACGTGGCTACGATAACTCAAGAACGAATGCTTCTACCGTTATCAAATTTTAGGTGTGGGTACATTATGGGAAAAACTAGAACTACATAGAATGTTTAACAATTCTTACAATTGGAATTTTGAGATTTCTATAGCATTATTTCCGATAAAACACGATGATAATTATCAAAGGAATGGCGGTAGTATATACTTTAGGGATAAATTAATGAGTTAAACTACATGCTACGGATATTAATGGTATTAGAATAATAATTCAATAACTAATTTTAATTATTATAATTAAAATAATATTAATATATTTATAATCATTCAATTATAATAATATTATCAACTTTTTAATTGTATTATACTAAAATTTATTTTGAATCACTTAAAACAGGTAATCAATATTACTTTCTCTATATAGTATAATGTATAGGAAAAGTATTGAAGTATTGAGACACGGCAGAAAATTCAAATTCGACAAAAGATCTTTAAAGTAAACTCGAATCGAACGTTTTGGAGGTAAGATGTGTGTGTGCGAGCGCGTGTGTGTAAGCGATATTTCATGAACGAATAGAGTGTTTCAAACGTAATATTTTGGTACGATCATTACAATCGGTCTCAATACTTGAACCTTATTGATTTTAAAATCGACCGAATGTTTAAAAGGTCCCCTTCAAATGAATTAAAAAAAAAAGATTTAAAAATCAGGGCCTTCGATAATGTTAAACAATCATTCTCTACGTAATTTTTCATTAGAAAAGGGATGACACGAACTTTAGAATGGTAACATGAACAGTTCTTTAGTTATTGCGCGTTTTCAAGTATGTGGCAATGTTAAATAAATAATCATTCTCTAAGTAATGTTTCAATAGAAAACGAATGAAATGAAGTTTAGAACGCTGACACGGGCCGTTATTGAATTATAGTGTCTTTTCCAAATCAATAATAATACTAATAATAAAAACATAAAATTTAAAAAGCAGTGACCAACGTGAAATATGGTAGCTTTCATAAATTTGCTAATATCATTATCGTGGATCTAATTAGTTCCATTCTCGAGGAAAAGTACTTTTGTTATAGCTTTTGAAGCCCAAGAATTCGCCAGTTGTCATTTTTTTTCACAAGATATTTATTGCATGCCAATTGCGTTTTGATAAGAATTTTATACGCAAGCATCAATAAATCATTCTGTTTGGACTTATAAGCTGTTAAAGTCGTCAAATTTCATTTTACATGGTTTTAATTCAATGCCAAAATCTCTACCGTGGATCTTGTACACCACTGTTTCCCAGTTAAAAAAAATTAAAGTGTGTATGGTATCAGTGTGTGAGGGTGTGAGTGTGTAAGGGCATGTGTGAGTTTGAAAAAGTCCCCCCCCCCCCACCACCACCACCACACACACAAAAAGAAAGCATTTAAGAAAATTCTTTAATTTTGAGGGACTTAAATTTTGGCAGCCCCAAATTTTGTGCCTCCCAAAATCTTTAGTTTTGGGGAAATTAAAATTTTGGGGCCCAAAATTTTAGTTTTAGCCCCCCCCCCCAAAAGAAATATATATATATATATATATAAAAGCATTTAAAGATACTGCTTTTCTTTCAAAGAGTCATTTTCATAAATGCAAAAATATTTAAATTTTTTGGTAGTTTCTTTAATTTTCTTCTTTTTGAAGCTTTACTAATTTTATATTTTCACTAGTTCTTAAATTTTTGTTAGCAATAGTTAATTGAAAGAAAATGATTTTCAAATGCGTTAAAATAGTTTGAGAAACTATTAACGGCCCCCCTCAAATTATATTAAACAAGAAAGATAAATCATGCTTAAAGCATTGATTATGAAACACTTTCCAACTTCAATGCAATTTTATTTAAAAAAGTCGAAAATGCAATACATTCCTCGGTAATATTTTAAAACTTATCACAATACTACATTGATTTATTATATTTGAAAACTTAAACCTTCATTGAAAAAAATGAACTTCATTCAAATGACGGCATTGAAATATAAATTGCCTGGTTTAAATATCTCTAAAATGCAATACATTCCACGGTAATATTTTTAAAACTATCATAATACTACGATAATTTATTATATACTTCATCGAAAACAACTGAAATAAATTCAAATGACGTCATAGAAAAAAAACACGCCTGGATCTCTCTTTAAAGCAGGATTTCATTCATAACTTTCTCCCATTCATTTCATTCATCACAATACTATAATAATTTATTTTATTTAAAATTAAGACCATGGAGCTACAATTCATAAACTCTATGCTTAAAACTTCATCGAAAAAAATCGTCCTTCTGTTTATGAAATCAATTAATATTTCATTCATATCAGCCATGCAGACTCCATGGACTAAATTATTTTGTGTTAAAAAAATACAGGAATTCTAATACAACTCATTCTATATATTTTGCTGTTTACATTTTACATAGGTGAAAAATAGGCTTAGTTGTAGAAATAATCAAATTTAGATCAGCATTTAAACTCAAATATATTGTCATTGCGTTGTTTCAGTATGTAGATGCACAGAATTTAAGCAAAAATAAAGTAGCTTTAGGACGGATACAACACTCAATATGAATTAAAAAAAACTTTAAAAATCACGATTTTGAGACAAGATGGATGCCATATATCATTTTGAAGTGGGTCATGTGATCGTTTCATATCATGGTCACGTGATCGTTTCATATAAGAGGTGTAATTATTTTAATTTTTATTTAAAAAACTACTGAATATATTTCGCTGAATTTTTTTTTATATATTTTATGGAACAATTTGACTATTACCTAAAATTTTCGAAGCAATTTGTGAATTTCAAATCCGCTTAAAAAATGTTTGAAAAATTAGGTCCCATAGGGCTCAATGTATTTCATTTTTTCGACCCGGGTTCAATTCAAAACTAATTGGGTGATATTATTCATTTATATTCCCATAGGTTCTACAGACCGTCTGAACAACATACTAAAATTTCATTTTGATTAAGTCATTTTTACGGCAGTTATCGTGCTAACGGACAGACAGACAGACAGACAGACAGACAGAATGAACAAAGTCATAAACACTTTTCAACTTTGTTGTAAAGTGTTAAAAACGGCCAGAATCTTAAACCATTTACCTTAAAGCATTACTGCCGTGAAGCAAGCCATCGTAGAATAACAAAGCACGCGCTTGGTCTCGTCCTAGCTCCCGCCCCGGGGGGCCAGGACTTAATGGAGACCCGCGTTTTTCAAACTTGGAGAAATAGTTTTATTTATATTAAATAAGTTATGGATATTCTGTGTAAAATTGTACCCGTATTTATCATAAAAATCAGTATAATTAGTCATAAATAACTTAATACGTATAATTGTTATAAGAACAATAAAATGCCTTCAATGATATTTTTTAAGAAAAAATTACTTTGTTCTGATGCCGCAAATGTACCAGTTCGCTTTGGGCCCCTATGTTTCTTGGGTCTTTAAGCGTCGTTTAATCGCGCTTAATACTAGTTATGCCACTGTGTTTAGTACTAGAAAGTAGTTTCGAAATATTAGTTACGCCACTGTGTTTAGTACTAGAAAGTAGTTTCAAAATATTAGTTACGCTACTGTGTTTAGTACTAGAAAGTAGTTTCAAAATACTAGTTACGCTACTGTGTTTAGTACAAGAAAGTAGTTTCGAAATATTAGTTACGCCACTGTGTTCATTACAAGAAAGTAGTTTCGAAATATTAGTTACGTCACTGTGTTCATTATAAGAAAGTAGTTTCAGAATAAGTACTAGTTATGCCATTGTGTTTATTACTAGAAAGTACTTTCAAAATACTAGTTACCCCACTGTGTTTAATACTAGAAAGTAGTTTCAAAATACTAGTTACGCCACTGTGTTCATTACAAGAAAGTTGTTTCAAAATACTAGTTACGCCACTGTGTTCATTACAAGAAAGTAGTTTCAAAACACTAATTAAGCCACTGTGTTCATTACAAGAAAGTAGTTTCGTTTCAAAATACTAGTTACGCCACTATGTTCATTACAAGAAAGTAGTTTCAAAATACTAATTACGCTACTATGTTCATTACAAGAAAGTATTTTCAAAAGAGTAGTTTCAAAATACTAGTTATTCCACTGTATTTATTACTAGGAAGTATTTTCAAAATATTAGTTACGCCACTGTGTTTAGTACTAGAAAATTGTTTCAAAATCCTAGTTACGCCACTGTGTTTAGTACTAGAAAGTAGTTCCAAAATACTAGTGACGCTACTGTGTTTAGTACTAGAAAGTAGTTTCAAAATCCTAGTTACGCCACTGTGTTTAGTACTAGAAAGTAGCTTCAAAATACTAGTGACGCCACTGTGTTTAGTACTAGAAAGTAGTTTCAAAACTGCCATACTTTAAAGATATCAGATCGTTGCAAATTCCGAACGCATATTTTGTCATTTTTTTAAATCTTCAGGTTCAGTTCCTCCTCGAATATCTATCTATTCCAGAGAACATTCGATTCTTTTTATTTTCACATTCACCTAAACCCTTTATCGGGCAAATCGATACATATGAATCTTGTCAGAAGAATGCATCGATATTCTCCTGTCAAACATAGTAGGGCATTTGGCAGTAAGTTCAGATTCAAGTAAAGCTTTTTTCTAGACAGCGGCTGTAGGTTAATCATTTGTATTGATCTGTTCAAGAGTACAGAACCCTAAATTAAACAATATCTTAATTAAAAAAAAACTAATGGATAAATTTCTGTGTGTGTATTTGGTTGTGCGTAACGGAAAATCCGAGCGACGTACAGCCCCGAAATTCTGTACAGACATAGTTCAAACCCTATAAACCTCGGAGCGATTTTAAAGATAAAAGTCATTTCTATACCAACCTGTTTCTTAGCGATCGAAAGTATTATTGCAAAGTATCAATTTTGACACCACTGTTAGCATAGCCTTTTATTTACGCATAATATATATAGAATGTAGTAAGTATTATTAGTAAGTATGTATGCGTAAGTATTTATTATTAGTAAGTATGATGTTTCTTAGGGATCGAAAGTATTATTGCAAAGTATCAATTTTGACACCACTGTTAGCATAGCCATTTTTTTACGCATACCATAGAATGTAGTATTATTAGTAAGTATGTATGCGTAAGTATGTATGCGTAAGTAAGTATTGTTAGTAAGTATGTAAGTATGAACGTTTCTTAGCGATCGAAAGTATTATTGCAAAGTATCAATTTTGACACCACTGTTAGCATAGCCTTTTTATTTACGCATACTATAGAATGTAGTGAGTATTATTTTCATAAAAATTTTCGATTTCAAGATTCTGATGCGAATATGTTTTAGGACCTACTGAACACGTTTTGACTATTTTTAGCGTGATGTCTGTCTGTCCGTCCGTTGGTGGCCGATATTTCTTGCGTATACTGTCACAAATATTAATGGATTTTCACGAAACTTTATATCCAGCTCTTTTATTGAAAAACCTAGAGCTAGAAAGAAATTTTTTGAAATTCGAGCGAAAACTTTTTATTTTCGCTTTTATTCTCGAAATTTTTTACTTTTTCACCATGGCAGCAAAATTTCACATGATTATGCATAAAAGGCGTTCTATTTGGTTCAATGATCACGAAACTTAACGGTTTTAATCATGCTAGGGAAAAAATAGCCGCGATACAAATTTTGTGTTCGTCACGTCATTAGCCCTTCTTCGAAATGGGAGGGGGGGGGATTCTCTCCCGAGGATATTTCAAGCCCTTTAAAATGAAGGGTAACACACTATAATTATGATCATTTGAACCAACGAGCCTAACACAAGCCATTAGTTAACACAAAGAAAAAGTTTCATGCATTATAAGGAAAAAGTTCTATGCAATTCGTGATGACAATTGCAGGTCTATATTGACTTTCGTTCTCAATTTAATTTCTAAAGTCACTTTAAAAATGTCTATAAGTAGACATCCATTCAGTCAACGCAGTGAATTAGAGGCCGTCTCTTGTTAATAATTAAATCCAAATTGTTATTTTTATCTATAAACTACAGATGTTTTCAATTCATAGAATGACTAGGTCAACGCCATCACTCGGGCACCACTATGAAATCGTCTGCATAAAAGGACTCGAATCTCCGACCTCGTGATCTCTGACAAGTGCTCTATCGATAGCACTGTCCGGGAGGTCAGAGAATCTCGAAAATCCGAAACAGGCACAGCATACGAATCAAACATCTAAAATCTGTTGAAACAAATTATGCGGTTTCACGCTATAACACGGAAATAAACCGAACACTATCATCCCCAGTTACTCTATATAACAAACAAAAAATATTGAAACTGGATGAAATCTGCGCACGATTTGATTCCACACGAAATCTTATCCGATATCGAAAGAATTTTTCTTTTCAGAAAGTTATTACTCCGAAATCCATCATGTCCACCAGAGCACAGGCTGGAATCGAATTTTTCATTTTTATCATTTTTTTTTTTTTTTGTCCTCCCTCAAACTATCTTGCGGACAGAAAATTTGTTCTTTCTAAAACATCTTGTCCACTTTTCTTCGTTCTTGTGCGGCTTCCTCGAAATCGATAGAGGCGAAAATGACGAGTTGAGATTCTGCCAGCGGGGAAACGAAGCTCAGGAGTTCATCTTCGAAGAGAGTGGAAAACCCAGACCGTCCGACTCGTCCTGGGACATGAGCAGCAATTTGGACGGCCGGAAAAAACTCAAAGGAGAGTGTGACACCCATTCGTATTTTGAAAGATCGGAAACTTTTGGAGAAGTTAGAATAAAAGGTCACCGGTGGATACTATGAGTTAATGAAACTCAAAGTCCAACAACAACATCTCAGACCCAGAGGCTGGAGGTCTTCATTAACTCGGGATTAGCTCATGGGCTTAATCCGACCAGGTCCACGGTTTAGGGGGAGGGGGGAGCACATTTCTCTTAGAAAATTTAAGGCCATGCGATATTTATGTAATAATAAATTATAAATGAATCCAAAAGCAAAATGGAAGGTAGGATCAAAATGTAGCAGGTGCAATGTTTCTGTCGGCGATTTCCCCAAAACGCTGGCAGAATTTGATATGCGCACGTTGTTCTTCAAACACTATTTCTGTTTTCGACGAACGCGAACGACTACAGTTCACTGACACGCATTGTCTGGGAAAACACTTGCTTCTTCCTTTTCACATCTCACATGTTCCTCTACGCCACGGTAAAATAGTTCCCTCTCCTCCAATCAGGGTTGGAGATATCAGCACAGTCTCCGAACTTTTTGATCCTACCTTGTATATGAAAATGTATTGTTACGATTTCAGAACGATTTTAGAAATGAGACGACTGCAGGACATCGTTTTCCAATATGGGTTTTATGGCAACTAATGTAATTTTTCCAGCAATGAGGAGGAGAGAGAGTATGAACTCCTCCTGTTTACGCCATATACGTCGTATCAACCTGTATAACTTTTAATAGTATTAGGAAGTAACTCCCAAACTTTGACGAAATTTGCAGTAAGAACGAAATTTGCAGTGAGATCTGAGTACTGCAACAGAGACATGAAAATTATTTTTTCGAGCCTCACGAGCTTGATGCTAATTTCCAGTTAAAATATATTGAAAATAAAAAAAGAACAGATAAAGAAGAAAAGAAAAACCGTAGGTTGTTTGTTTTTTTTTTTTTTTTTTTTTTTTTTTTTTTTTTTTTTTTTTTTAACGTCAGTAAATTTTCTGCCCTATCCGCGCTTTGTTAACTTTCGAGGCACACATATTTCGCCGAAATTCTGCTCAAACAGTTGCGAAATATTTTCTTATAGATAAAATGCTATGCTTAGATTATATTAAAACTAAATTTAATACCCAATAAAACATAGAATATGTGTTTTACTTTAATTTAAAATATTTTTGGTGCTGCCATCTGTTGTCGTAATTTAATTCATACCGACTATTTTTATTTTTTAATGAGCATTTTTAAATGTCTATTCCTTCTAATACGCTATTAAATACAACAGCAGATCATATATAATGCCATAAGCACGGAAACGTAATTGAACTTGGACTTGGAAGACAAAGGAACTTGAAGACAAAACTGCAGACCTCAGTGATGTACATTCAGATCCCTTATCAAATTTATAGAATGATAAATTACCTTTCCGTGATTGTGGCATTATTATATATGATCTGTTGTTGTATTTAATACTGTATTAGAAGGAATAGATATTTAAAAATGTTCATTAAAAAATAAAAATAACCGGTATGAATTCAATTACGACAACAGATGGCAGCACCAAAAATAATTCGGATTAAAATAAAAAATATATTCTATGTTTTTTGGGGCATTAAATTTAGTTTTAATATAATCTAAGCATTGCATTTTATCTTTCAGAAAATATTTCGCAACTGTTTGAGCAGAATTTCGGCGAAATATGTGTGCCGCGAAAGTTAACAAAGCGCGGATAGGGCAGAAAATTTACTGACGCTCACCCCTAAAGTACGCTATTTTATTATTTGTTTGTAAATCAAATGAATAAAAAATGTATTTATTAAATTATATGTAACTTAAAAGTATGAAAGACAACGACATATGAAATTTGAATTTTCTAGCTGCTCCGGTTCTCGAGTTATCCCTCAAATTCGAGTGCATTCTTACGACGAACCCAAGATAAGCTAATTTAAAGGTTTAAAATCCAAAGAATTGAAATATACCTAAAAATATAACGACTTATCAAATTTGCACTTTCTATGTGGCTTTGATTCGAGATATAACCTGATAAGGTACTTGGTGTAAGTATTTGTGGAATTTCCAGCTGCTTCAGTTCTGGAGTTATCCCCCAAATCGAGTCCATTCTTACGGCGGGCTCAGCACGGTCTAGCCTGATAAAGTTCGAAATCCAAGAATTAAAATATACCCTAAAAGACGACTTATCAAATTTGGGCTTTATAGAGGCTCTGGTTCGAGTTTTAGCCTAATAAGGATCGAAATCCATATAATTAAAATATAGTCGAAAAACAAAGACATACCAAATTTGGACTTCGTAGCTACTTCAGTTCTCGAGTTATACGGTGGGCCCAGCACGGGCTAGCCTGATAAGGTTCGCAATTCAAAGAATTAAGATATACCCCAAAAGACGACTTATCAAATTTGGACTTTATAGCTGCTGTGGTTCGAATTATAACCTGATAAGGATCGAAATCCAAATAATTAAAATATACGTCGAAAAATAAAGATGCACCAATTTTGGACTTCGTAGCTGCTCCAGTTCTCGAGTTATCCCTCCAAATCGAGTACATTCTTATGGCGGATCCAAGACGGGTTAGCCTGATAGCTTTAAAATTCAAAAAATAATATATACTTCAAAAGACAACGACTTTATCACATTTGGTCTTTCTAACGGCTCCTGTTCTAGTTATAACCTGATAAGGTTCGAAATTCAAAGAATAAAAATATACTTCAAAAACAACGGCATACCAAATTTGGTCTTTCTAGCTGCTCCGGTTTTCGAGTTATTTTCAAAAGACAAGTGCATTCCTATAGCGGGCCAAGGACGGGCAAGCCTGATGAGGTTGAAAATCAAAAGAATTAAAATGTACCACAAAGATAACGACATACTAAATCTCATATTATACTATGATTAGAAAAAAATGTTTTGTTCGGGCCTCAAAGAACTATATCACACTGGACAAACAAACACCACATCAAGCTAAATACAAGGTTGTAAAAAGCAACCCCCCCCCCCCTCATATATACGTGGCTTTTATCTTTAAAACCATTCACCGTGAAATCGATAGATAAAACATAATGTTTCAAATGTGCGTTGGGGGTGATGTTATGATAGGTAATTTTCCGAAGCTGGGTAAAGAGTAATTGACTGTGCATTGAATTTGAGAAGAAAAATTTCAGCAAATATCGAAAAATAGGTGCGTGAAGTGAAAAAGTAGGATTTTACAAAACGCATTAAGGAGTAGTGATAACTGAAGGTTAAAAAGCAACAAATAAACAAGAAAGATCAATTATGCTTAAAGCATAGATTATGAAACACTTTCCAACTTCAATGCAATTTTATTTAAACAAGTCTAAAATGCAATACATTCCTCGGTAATATTTTGAAACTTATCACAATACTGCATTAATTTATTATATTTGAAAACTTAAACCTTCGTCGAAAAAAATGAACTTCATTCAAATGACGGCATTGAAATATAAATTGCCTGGTTTAAACATCTCTAAAATGTTATACATTCCTCGGTAATAGTTTTAGAATTATCATAATACTACGATAATTTATTATATTTGAAAACTTCATCGAAAACAACTGAAATTCATTCAAATGACGTCATAGAAAAAATAACACGCCTGGCTTTCTCTATAAAAGCAGCATTTCATTCATAAATAATTTCCCATTCATGTCATTCATCACAATACTATAATAATTTATTTTATTTAAACATTTTGTTTAAGACCATGGAGCTACAAAAAATTAAACTCTATGCTTGAAACTTCATCGAAAAAAATCGTCCTTCTCTTTATGAAATCAATTAATATTTCATTCATATCAGCCATGCAGACTCCATGGACTAAATTATTTTGTGTTAAAAAAATACAGGAATTCTAATACAACTCATTCTATATATTTTGCTGTTTACATTTTACATAGGTGAAAAATAGGCTTAGGGTTAGAAATAATCAAATTTAGATGAGCATTTAAACTCAAATATATTGTCATTGCGTTGTTTCAGTATGTAGATGCACCGAATTTAAGCAAAAATAAAGTAGTTTTAGGACGGATACAACACTCAATATGAATTAAAAAGAACTTAAAAAAATCACTATTTTGAAACAAGATGGATGCCATATATCATTTTGAAGTGGGTCATGTGATCGTTTCATATCATGGTCACGTGATCGCTTCATATAAAAGGTGTAATTATTAATTTAATTTTTATTTAAAAAACTACTGAATATATTTCGCTCAATTTTTTTTTATATATTTTATTGAACAATTTGAATATTACCTAAATTTTTCGAAGCAATTTGTGAATTTTAAATCCGCTTAAAAAATGTTTGAAAAATTAGGTCCCATAGGGCTCAATGTATTTCATTTTTTCGACCCGGGTTCAATCCAAAACTAATTGGGTGATATTATTCATTTATATTCCCATAGGTTCTACAGACCGTCTGAACAACATACTAAAATTTCATTTTGATTAAGTCATTTTTACGGCAGTTATCGTGCTAACGGACAGACAGACAGAATGAACAAAGTCATAAACACTTTTCAACTTTGTTGTAAAATGTTAAAAAGACCCAGACTTTCCCCAAAACAATATATCAATAAATGAAAGCATGTCCTATTTCACGGAAATAATTTGGGTTTTTCGAGAGAAAAGTAAAAATTCTGCTATCTCGAAAAAGGTTCGTTTGACTCATAAATTGTGTTACCTCTGGTTAAAATAGCTTACAAAGCATTTATTCATTTAGCAGTGATCACATACATTTTTTAAGATTTCTATCCTTTTCAGATAAAAAAAAAATGCAATATTTCAAGAATGGCGTATGCTCGAGTTTTGCAAAGGATGCCATTGACTTTTAAATAAACAAAAATTGCGTATAAAAGGTCTATTTAGGTAACACATTTTATAACTTTTAGAACACTTTTCAGTCTTTCCAGAAGTTCCCGGGTGGCCCAGAAGGCTGACTCTTATAGTATCGTCCACTTGAACAAAATATAATAGAGTTGGATTATCTCCAGGAGGATGGATAAAATAGGTTTTTTAAAAAGATTTTTCAGATTCTTCAAAGCCGACGTAGAAGGTTGAATCTTTGTACACTTACAGAATTGACCACGAGACAGAACCTAATAAAAACAAACTTTCACTTTCTCTCTCAAGGATGGATAAAAGGAGGGGGGGGGGGGAGGTAAAAAGTTTTTATTGTCCCTCCAGAAGTCTCCATCTTCCCGGGAACCTAGAAAAGTGAAACTTCGCTCATTTATAGTATCGACCATAGATAGAATCTATCTGAGCCAACTCTTGATAAGACAACTTTTTTTCAATGTGAGCGCCACACAGTTTAAACAAACTAAAACTCATTGTTTTAAATTGCAACTTAATTTTCTAAGAGTGTTATTTTGTGACACTGCTAAATACTATTTTCTTATGGCTTATTCTTACTTCTCTTTATTTATTCGATTTTCGAAAAACAAATGTTTAAAAAATTAGAGCTTTCTCTGTTTTGAGCTCCCTGAAAAATAAGATGTTTATTGATTGAAATGATCGCACCAAGTTTAATTCTATTTGCTCAATTTGTTTAAGAGATGCCAATTCGATAGACTCGCAGAAACAGACAGACATTATTAAAAATGATTGGCTCGCATTCAGGAATGCTTAAAACGTATAAATTCATCCAAATAAGAGTGTCAGATCTTTGACCCTATCACGATATTTTCCTTTTACATATGTAATATACTCTATAAAAAGGGGGGGGGGGGAATTGTTCTTCAGTTTGCAAGACAGCTAGAAATCTAACGAGAAACATGCTCTTTGCAGTGAACTGTGCTCTGCATTAACTCAGCGTCAAAGCCCATATCCGGTTAAAATCGAAGAATAAAAACAAAGAAAACTCAGCGTCAAAGCCCATATCCGGTTAAAATCGAAGAATAAAAACAAAGAACATAAAGAAATGAAACGTAAAGGTTGCAATGCTTTCCACTACAAGCGTATGTTCTTTTTAAAAACCTTTAGCTATGAAATCCATACATAAACCATAAAGTTCGAAATTCGTTGAAGCGACGTCATGAAAGGTAATTTTTCAGTACTGCAGTTTCGAGTATTTGACACTCCACTGCGCATTTATGTGAAAAGAAAAGTTTTTGCGAGTGTTGAAAATGTAAAAAATGCGTGAACTGAGGCGCAGTGGAAATTTAGGAAATGGAGTAAGGTTGCTTGTTACTCGAATGGATGGGTTGAAGGAAAATGGGAAAACTCCAGTTTTCAACTATTTAAAATCTTTTCGGGGGTAATTTTTTTTAGTGGTAGAATTTTTTAAAATAAATGATCATTTTCAACTACTTAAAATCTTTTCGGGAGTTATTTTTAGAGAAGTAGAATGTTCTAAAATGGATGATTATTTTCAAATATTCAAAATCTTTTCTGTGGTCATATTTAAAGAAATATCATTTTCATAAATGAATGCTTATTTCTACCTATTAAGTATTTTCGGAGGTTGATTTTAAAATGTTCTAAAATGAATGATTATTTTCAACTATTTAATATTTTACTGTGGTTATATTTAGAAAAGAAAAAACATATAATGTTCTAAAATGGGTGATTATTTTTAACTATTTAAAATATTTTCTGTGGTTATATATTTAAAGCAATATAATTTTTCTAAAACGAATGATTATTTTCAACTATTTTAAATATTTTCGGGGGCTATTTTTAGAGAAATAGAATCTAATAATGAATGATTATTTTCAACTGTTTAAAATCATTTCTGTGGTTATATTTAAAGAAAAATAATTTTCTGAAATGAGTGATTATTTTCAACCATTTAAAATCTTTTTTGTGGTTATATTTTAAAAAAAATAATAATTTTCTGAAATGAATGATTATTTTCAACCATTTAAAATCTTTTTTGTGGTTATATTTAAAAAAAAAAATAATTTTCTGAAATGAATGATTATTTTCAACCATTTAAAATCATTTCTGTGGTTATATTTAAAGAAAAATAATTTTCTGAAATGAATGATTATTTATTTTCAACCATTTAAAATCTTTTCTGTGGTTATATTTAAAAAAAAAAAAAAGAATTTTCTGAAATGAATAATTATTTTCAACCATTTAAAATCTTTTTTGTGGTTATATTTAAAAAAATAATAATAATTTTCTGAAATGAATGATTATTTTCAACCATTTAAAATCATTTCTGTGGTTATATTTAAAGAAAAATAATTTTCTGAAATGAATGATTATTTATTTTCAACCATTTAAAATCTTTTCTGTGGTTATATTTAAAAAAAAAAAAGAATTCTCTGAAATGAATGATTATTTTCAACCATTTAAAATCTTTTTTGTGGTTATATTTAAAGAAAAATAATTTTCTGAAATGAATGATTATTTATTTTCAACCATTTAAAATCTTTTCTGTGGTTATATTTAAAAAAAAAAAAAAGAATTTTCTGAAATGAATAATTATTTTCAACCATTTAAAATCTTTTTTGTGGTTATATTTAAAAAAATAATAATAATTTTCTGAAATGAATGATTATTTTCAACCATTTAAAATCATTTCTGTGGTTATATTTAAAGAAAAATAATTTTCTGAAATGAATGATTATTTATTTTCAACCATTTAAAATCTTTTCTGTGGTTATATTTAAAAAAAAAAAAGAATTCTCTGAAATGAATGATTATTTTCAACCATTTAAAATCTTTTTTGTGGTTATATTTAAAGAAAAATAATTTTCTGAAATGAATGATTATTTATTTTCAACCATTTAAAATCTTTTCTGTGGTTATATTTAAAAAAAAAAAAAAAAAAGAATTTTCTGAAATGAATGATTATTTTCAATAATTGAAAATCTTTTCTGGGGCTATTTTTCAGAGAAATAAAATGTTCTAAAATGAATGATTATTTTTCAACTATTTAAAACCTTTTCGGGAGTTACTTTTAGAGAACTAGAATGCTCCAAAATAGATGATTATTTTCAACTATTTAAAGTTTTTCGGAACTTATTTAAAAAAAAAAAAAAATCTTTTCGGGGGCTTATGTTTTGAGAAGTAAAATAGATGTATGGATGCATAGATAGATAAATAGATACAAATATATATAGAGAGATGGATACAGAAGGGGGATAGATAGGGGCATAGAATATAGAGAAAGAAGAATGGATGGATAGATTGAAATGGATAAAAACAGATAGAGAGGAAGGTAGATAGAGAGAAGGATAAAGATAGATGATTAGATAGATAGATGATGACGAATAGAGCCAAGGAGATAGAGAGTGAGAGATATAGAGAGAGAATATAAAAATAGAGAGGGGTAGTTAGTCGTAGAGATACATTGGACGTATTTAGCTGATTTTTGTTAATTTATGATATTTTAATATCATATACATCTATAGAGAAGTTATGAAATTATCATTTCCCCATAATGACAATATTATAACCATTATGCTAAGGATAATCATCGCTTCTCTATAGGAAAAAATACCATGACAATCTTAAATTTCTTATCATTTTATTTCTAATTATGAAATTTATAAAAACATCTACTTTTTTAGTTTCTACATAATGTAACTACCCATAATACTTCATAGCGATAGGCAAATGCGTTTTTGAGTTATCATATCCACACGTCACAGACATATATAAATACACAAATGCACCACGTTGCGAAAATGCTCGAGATGAGTTCAGAAGATCTTAAAACGCGTTTATCCGTGAAAATCTGGAATTCGAAAAATTTGCAGAAAACAGTACTTTCTCTGCTACAGCAGCATTAGAAAGTAGTCATATTCGCTTCGCATGCATTATCACAGATACCCACATCCTTATTTGCAGAGGTCAAGAAGAAGAAAATCAGTACAGTGGGAACAGTGACACACTGTGGCTGTTTCTGGCTGTTTATGCAACAGGAGTTTTTATCGGTCTGTGGACGTAGCTGAGTCAATAAGCAAAGGTGAATGCTAATAAAAGTTCCTACTGAAGAACAGAAAACTGTACAAATAAAATACCATAAATTGTGTGAAAGATCTATGAACACTTTACGTAAATAGCTGAGATGGTGTGTTCTCCACACGCTAAAAGTTAATATATCAACAAGAAACGCGGTATTAAGGTTTTAGGGATGCATATTTCTTTAACATATTGGAAAGACTTACTTAATATTATAAATATATAGCAATATGCACAAAGCAATATGTGCATTATATTATTAGCAAGAGTTATTAGCAAATATGTAATCAATCGGTTTAGTAGGTAGATAAGACCCTATATATATATATATGGCGGTCATATATATATATATATATATATATATATCCGCGGAAAAACATACAGTTCTGAAATTGTAATTAGTATAAAATGTATCGTTGCCAGTATAGCCAACGATTTAACCTTTTGCTTGCGGATGGGACATCGTCCATTCCAAACGAAGAACCTCTCAAAAAGACAGGTATTTGACATGCCCTATCCCAAACAGTTCAATCCCCTTTTGCAGGCATTGGCGTCCATGGACGCCAATGCCTGCAAAGGGGAATCGAACTGTTTGGGGCATGTCAAATACCTGTCTTTTATTATATTTATGAAGATTATAGCATTCATCTTGTGTCAAAATCGTTATTTTTAAAGTTCTTTTAAATTTATATGTAGTGTTGCATCCGTCCTAAAACCGCTTTATTTCTTATTTTTTTCTGTGCATCTATATACTGCGCCAACTCAGATACAATATTTTGGAGTTTAAATGACCAAACTTTGATCATTTCTACAACGAAGCCTAACTTTCACGTATGGAGAATGCAAACACATCAAGCTGTAAGATGAGTTGTATTCTATTGCTGAATTTCTTTAATGCAAAATTATTTAGCTCTGGAGTCTGCAATATAGCTGATATGAATGAAACATTCATTGATTTTACATAGTGAAGCAGACGATTCCATATTATTGTTCTTTTGATGAAGTTTTAAGCATGACGTTAGAAAGTAATTTTAACTCCATGGTTTTACATAAGTAAAATAAATTATTGTAGTATTGTGATAATTTTAAAAATATCACCGCTGAATGAAAGGAATGGAAAAAAGTTTATGAATGAAATATTCACTGTTTTTATACAAAGAGCCAGGCGATTTATATTTCGATGACGTTATTTGAATACAGTTAATTTGTTTTCGATGAAGTTTCCAAATATAATAAATTATTGTTGCATTGCGATAATTTTAAAAATATCACCGCTGAATATATCGCATTTTAGAGATGTTTAAATAAAATTGCATTTCAGTTGGAAAGTGTTTCATAATCAATGCTTTATGCATGATTGATCTTTCCTTTTTTTTTTATGTTGTTGTTGTTGTTGTTTTTTTAATATAGAGAGAAATATAAATATAAAAACTAAATTTCATAATACATAATTTTGTCGCTTACTATTTATATTTTTCTTTTATAGTTTGGAAGATATTTTGAGTGAAAGTAAGAAAAATGATAAAAACACTCGTTCGGACTGACACTTAAGTTGTTTAAAAAAAGTTTGAAATATTAAATTTTGAAATTATTTTTATAAATTCATAATCTAGACCCCCGACAAAACATGAAACATTATTTACATCTTTATCTATCAGATTTGCCAATATAAGAGGCCAAAGTGTTTACAATTTTCGTAACGCTCCGATTTCCGCCACAGATTTTCCAAGCATAAATGTTATTCCCATCAAAAAATCCAAGGCATCTCTGGATTAGCACTCGACCGCTCTGCGAGTACTCGGAAAAGTCACTTTTCCAGCACCATACCAAAAGTGACTACGCAGGTGCCTAAATGACTAAACGCTCTCGGTTTAATAACAGTGTTTCTCTTAATAACGACCTCCAATGATTAATGTCACGCCCTGAGCTCCGACAAGTGGCTGGCGCCCGTCCCCATCATGCCCAGCTGACGTTATATGCGCGAAAAGTTAAGAAAAGGTGTAGTTTTCTCAAATGTTAATCGTCTTACGTTTTGAGGCCGTAATTGAAAATGCGTTTAAACTATATTTCATTCAGAAAATAACGAAAATGAATTGCATAGCAAGTTTAAGATATTCTGATTCCTTTTACTTTCCCTATATACATAGTTTAATGGAAAGGGGAAGTATTAAGATTAGGGCCGAAAATTCGAATTCGAGTTTTCGACGGAGGAGCACGTTTTAAGCATTCAAACTCGAATCGAACGTTTTTTTTAAAATGAATTTATCAAAAAATTATATAGCATTCTAAGTATCATCAAATATGTGCACTTTGCATGTGCAATAAATCCTATGTGCATTTTGCATGTGCAATAAATACTATGTGCATTTTGCATGTGCAATAAATACTATGTGCACTTTGCATGTGCAATAAATACTATGTGCACTTTGCATGTGCAATAAATACTATGTGCACTTTGCATGTGCAATAAATACTATGTGCACTTTGCATGTGCAATAAATACTATGTGCACTTTGCATGTGCAATAAATACTATGGACACTTTGCATGTGCAATAAAAACTATGTGCACTTTGCATGTGCAATAAATACTATGGACACTTTGCATGTGCAATAAAAACTATGTGCACTTTGCATGTGCAATAAATACTATGTGCACTTTGCATGTGCAGTAAATACTATGTGCACTTTGCATGTGCAATAAATACTATGTGCACTTTGCATGTACAATAAATACTATGTGCACTTTGCATGTGCAATAAATACTATGGACACTTTGCATGTGCAATAAAAACTATGTGCACTTTGCATGTGCAATAAATACTATGGACACTTTGCATGTGCAATAAATACTATGTGCACTTTGCATGTGCAATAAATACTATGGACACTTTGCATGTGCAATAAATACTACGTGCACTTTGCATGTGCAATAAATACTATGTGCACTTTGCATGTGCAATAAATACTATCATTATGCAGCATCATTCTCGTAAATCTAGGTCGTTCAATTTACGCCGCTCAATTTTATTTCTTACTAGCAGTGATTACCCGGCGTTGCTCGAGATTTCCCATGCAAAACTATGATAAAATTTACACCGGAACATATAGGGCCGATTGTGATATATTACCGCTGAATGTATCGCGTTTTAGAGATGTTTAAATAAAATTAAAGTTGGAAAGTGTTTCATAATCAATGCTTTATGCATGATTGATCTTTCTTGTGATTTCTTAATACTTTTCGTTGTTGCGTAAGCCTGTGAGAAATAAACCATGGTGATAGTTTCCATTATTTAAATTCATATCTCAAACCTGCGATTTTCAAAAGTGTCTAATACGTTCAATAAACGCCCACAAAACTCGATTAAATTGACTTTCACGTTTTAAACTAACAATGTCCAACCCTTTCCGTTGTGAATAATGGAATTAGAGAGTAGAACTCATATCTCAAACCTGCGATTTTCAAAAGTGTCTAATATGTTCAATAAACTCCCACAAAACTCAGAGATGTAATTGACTTTCACGTTTTAAACCAACAATGTCGAACCTTTTCCGTTGTGAATCATGGAGTTAGAGAGTAGAACTCCTAGGGAAAAGTGTCGTTTTTCACTAATATCTCGAGCACCACTGATCGTAGAAACTCGAAACATGGCCTATGTTTTAAGTGGGGCGATTTCAAGACTACTAAGATAAATTTCATGAAATTCGGTTCAGCCGTTCTCCAGTTATGGTGGATCATACATACATACACACTTTTCTTCTTTTATATAGATTTTTGATGATATTTTTTGTAATAGTTTTGCATTTTGACGCCTAAGAATTATGTAATTGATACAAACCCGAAATCCAAAAGAGAAATTCGCACCCATTCCTCTTTTGGACTTCGGATTTGTTGGTTCTCTTTAAAAGACGAAGGGGGTTCAACGTATCCTCGAAACAGCTGTATGCTGCATTATTTTGTTATTTGTTCTTATTTACGTTCTAATTTTCCTTATACTTTCTAGTATCCGCTGATATATATAAAGACCCCTAGTAGCAATCCAATAATGGTCCGATATTGGCAGCCAAAATTGTAAATATTAGACCAGTATGAAAAGTGGACATTTTAACGGAATTGTTCCAATTTTGGCTTAAACTATTGGAACAATATTACGCCAACATTGGCGTTTCATTGGAAATATTTCCAATGTAACACCAATATTGGCGTAATATTGCAATGAAAGTATTTTGCCAATATTGGAGGCCAATGTAACCCCTATATTGGGAATACATTGGAAATATTTCCAATGTAATGCCAAGATATACAATGTTGGTTCAATAAATTATTGGTCCAATATTGGATCAATAAATTGTTGGTCCAATATTGGATCAATAAATTGTTGGTCCAACATTGGATCAATAAATTATTGGTTCAACATTGGATCAATAAATTGTTGGTTCAATATTGGATCAATAAATTGTTTGTCCAATATTGGATCAATAAATTGTTGGTCCAATATTGGATCAATAAATCATTTTGCAAAATGTTACTAGGGATGGATGGCATACATCAGCCAAACGAAAATGATTGAATGAAGGGGGCACACGCAACTCTGCATCGGGCAAATGTAAAAGTCGATAAGGAGTCATTCCAAAATGGAGTCACGTATCTGCAGCTCTATAGCCATACGTTAAATGAAAATGGACGCTTTATTTCAATTTCAGCACTTAATGGCGGGAATAAATTGGCAAGACATTCATGTGTGCGCAGGATGTGCTTCATCATGAGATAAAATACGGTTGCCGTTAAGGATCCATACGAGCAGATGCGCCAAAACTGGAATGACAGTTTTAAATATTCTTATCATCAATTTCCATTCTTAAATTTTGTAGACGTCAAACTCATTTCCTTGTTCACAGAATAGAGCGGTTTAAACTCTTCTAATATCTACAGATAATATTCCCCACATACCCAATATATCCCTCCTCCTACTATTTATATTCATTTGCATAAATTGAGATATATACAGGGCTGCAAAAACACGCGCTTGTGAAGTGAATTTTGGAGAAAGCTTATTGGTGTCACCCTCTTTTCTATGGAATTAATCTGTCTGCATCGTTACCCTGGTAACGCTTCTATACAGCAGACATAAAATCTTCCTCTTATGAACTATTCTCCAGGGGCGTATTTGGTATACTGAGACTTTGTGACGCCAGGGGTCTGGCAGCTAAAAAGGGCCCGTGAATAGTTTTCAGTACAGGAACAGCATATTAAAGTCCTGCAACATACAGCCACTTAGGGCCTCTGAGACTATAAATGACTAGTGCAGCCAGGATCTCAGAAAAAGGGGGTATATTTGACTAATCGACAAGGGGGTAGGCGTATAGTAATTAATAATATTGATCAGATGAGATGCGAGATCCATGTGTGTTCGGCAATTTTAAGAACCCGAGTGCAGCATGCAAATAGGCGGGGAATAAATATCTAACGTGTTTTTGTCTTTTCAAACCCCAGAATCTCACGGTGACTCAGAAGGCTGAATATTTGTATGCATCAACCATAGAACAGAACTTAACGAAGCCGGATTTTCGATTTCCCCCTAAGCGGCGAAGAGAATTGGGTTTTCAGAATTTTTTTACAATTCGTCTAGAAGCTCCTCCTGTAACAAGGTTGAACATTTGCACACTTATAGTATCGATTACAACACAGAGCCTGGCAATGCCGATTTCACCTTGGGCGCGGCGAAATTATGTTTTTTTAAAGTCATTTTACACTATCCAGAAGCATCGATACCTTTTCCGGTTTCTTAGAAAATTGAATTTTTGAATACTTACAGTCAGGGGCGGCATTTCAGTATTTCATTTGGGGGTGCGAGATTTGTATGAAAATCCCCAATATGAAATAAATAAAATGTCTGTTAACAGAGGGGGGGGGGGGAAGAGGGATCACAAAATTAAATTGATGTTGAGAAAAATAATTATTGCTAACATAATTTTTGTACATAATTGTGGTAACATAATTGTTAACATAATTTTTCTAAATACAAATATCTATATTTATTTACCTGTTATTGAGGTTTTAAGCGCCAGTTCTTAGAGTCTGGATGAAGAGAAAATTTTGTTACAATATCATCATAATTCAGTGGTATATCCTATTCTATAGCTAAAGTAGCTAAAGATGAAAGTCTTTCTTGTACCATTGTATTGGAAAATAATTTTTCAACCTCCTGAGACACGAAAAAGACCTTTCACAACTGGCCGAGCTGATTGGCACAGTCAAAAACAATTTAACTAATAATGTTATGACAGGAAACACATTTTTTAAATTCCGCTCTTGAAAATAATTCAGGCAACTTTTAAAATTGGGATGGTCTATGTTTACATTTTTCACCATCGAATAAAACAGTCGCAATTCACATAGCAATTCCTCTTTCTGGAAGTTATATATTTTGCATATGGTTGAAACTTTTTCTTTTTCTTTTCCGATATCTGATCCGAATAATACTGAACTAATGGGCAAACAAAACGGATATATTGTTCTCAATAAATCTTGTCTCAATTTCATTACTGATTTAATTTTCATTACTTAATTTCATTACTGATACTCAACACTCAGATACTGATTATATAATTTCATATTGAATATTGATTCTGTGATATGATTTAACATCATCATGGGGATTTTTTCACCTTGGCGATTTTTTTTTTCACTGAATTTGCTTGGAATTTTTTTACGCCTTTTCAGTTTTGGTCCAGAATAAGAAAATCTGATGTGGGCAGCACATGACTTTCCCTGCAGACTTATATTAACGTTCTCTTTATTTTAATTAAATTTATTTCACTTTTAATTCAATTTTCGTTCTCATTCGGTAACCGGACTTATTTTCAAAGGTGGGGTGGAAAAATACGAAAAAAACTAATATATCTCGAGAACGGCTAGTCCTAGTGTAATGGGGTTGGTCTTATTCTTTTCTTCGTTAAAAATTACGCATTAAACAAGCATTTAATGGATATATTTGAGCATACGTAGCTTTTTAGTTTAGATTTTGGCAATTTTGGCGGGCCATTCTACAAAAAAAGGCAGGTTATTTTTTTCTGAATCGTGCCAAAATCTAATCAGCACCAGGGTGACCTATACGTGACTCATCTACCGAATTTTGTGAAATTCGGTCCATTAGTTTTTCAGCTAGAGTGGATACAAACTTTTGCGGGCCATTTCGCAAAAAAAGGCGGGTTCTTTTATTCCGAATCGTACCCAAAACTAATCAGCACCAGCCCCGCCCACAAGTGACTTACCTACAAAATTTTGTGAAATTCGGTTCATTAGTTTTTTAGTTATAGTGGATACAAAATCTGCACAGACAGACAGACAGACAGACAGACACACAGACAGACAGACACACAGACAGACAGACACACAGACACACACACAGACGTCACGCTAAAAATGGTTTTTTCGTATTCTAGAGGTCTCGAAACGTGTAGATCCGTCGAAAACTCGAGTTGTGATTTTCGGCATGATTCCAATACTTTCCCTATACATTACCATGTATTGCAGGGAAAGTAAAAAATTTGGGGGCGCGACCGCGCCCCCTCGCGCCCCCTATTTGCCGCCCCTGCTTACAGTAGAGGTCACGAAGCCGAACCTAACAGAGATGGATATTCGATTTCTTCATAGACTACGGATTTCTCCCTCGGAGGGGTGTGGGGGCGGACCATAAATATCCTAGTACTTTTTAGGATATCTGCAGGGTGGATAAAATGGGGACGGGGTTGAAAAGCTTTTCAGAAGCCCGCCGACTACCTAGAAGACTGAAACTTTGCAGAGGTATAATATTGACTAAGGAATAAAACCTAACTGAGCAAATGTTTGAATAAAATGATTATTTTTTATATTAGGTGCAATACACAAAATAAAACATTTTTTAAGTTGCAACTTATTATTATTATTATTATTATTACTATTTTAGATTGCTAGTTTTCATGTCTCAGCCAAGATTAAATACTACTTTTTTACACAATTTTAACCCCCCCCCCCCCCCTCGTCATACGGACAGTTTAAATAATCCAGTTTATAGATTTTCTGTACCTACTGGTGTGAGCATCATCCCTACAGGGAACTAATTCATAAAGGTACATCTTGTGTCTAAAATAAGATTATTCATGATTATATGGTTAATCATTTCATGTAATTATTCATTTAATTCACTTCACTGTGGAGTAGTTTTCCCAATTACAGTTTAAGGCTGACATTCCTAACAATTAGCTCACGCCCTATATCTTGCGTGCACACATCTATTTAATACAACTAAGCTGAGCAACGAATTCAGTTTGAATAGAAATGACATACAACAATCGGATAAAAAAAAGATATTGCAGAAGGGGGGGGGGGGGGGCATGATATCTCTAGAATCGGCAGACGTGGAAAGTCGATAAGAAGCAATTTCAAAATGGAGTCACGTATGCCGCTGCTTTACATCCATGCTTCAAATGAAAGTGGCCTCTTTATTTCACTTTCAGTACTTAATAATGAGGAATGAATTGTGGGCATATTTTTGGGATGTGCGCAGGATGTCCTGTACTTCATCAGAAGATAGAGTGAGTGTTATGAAAAACTGATGATAGCACACGCACAAGAGAATTAAAATATTACAATAGGTATAAATTATAATGTTCTACACATAGTGGCGGAGCTTGGTTTGGTTGCGCCCCCCCCCCCCTCCCGACGATTAAAACAATGCACTTTTTTCCTTCCCTTTTTAATTTAGCTCCCACATTATCATGTTACTTCATTGTTGTTGTTGAGACCAAGACCGTCCGACCTACCAGAAAGGTGTATGGTAACCGTTTGGACGGCCGGGAAGTGCCACCCAATTTAAGTCGGAACCCAGTGGGGGAGGCATCCACAGGGACCGTACCCTCCTTCCCCTACCACCAACCTCTCGGAAGGACTTACGGACCCACATGTTTAACGTGATCGTACTCCGCATGAACATGGCGGCAGTTGTGGCAGCGTGCAAATCCAGCGCGCAAACCACCGGGCTACCGCGCCCGAGATGTGCCAACAGCACGCGGTGTTCCCAGGTGGTCACCCACCCAAGTACTAACCGCGCCCGATGCTGCTTGACTTCGATGATCTAATGAGAACCGGTGTTTTCAGCACCGTAGGACCGTTGGCTATGTTACTTCATTTGTGAAGAAACTTGAATTACATTTTTTAATGTAGAGAGTTTTGGTGTTTATTTCATACACTAGGGGACTCCGCCCCTGCTCGCTACGCTTCACCAGTCCCCGTAACTTGCTTCGCCTCCCACTCGCTGGCGCTCGCTGAACTGTTTCAAGTCAAAGTAAAGTTTAAATCGAAAAATGGATTATTTCAGCATGTTCCTCTATCCATTGTTCTACAAATGTAGCAAATTTCATTTGTATGCTATAGCTTTTGCGGTGCGAGACAGAAAATCTCGAGGGACGCGCACTGACAGATGAATAATGTTCGTTTCAGAGTGCATAAAAGGTGGAATAACTCATAAACTACATCGAAATTTAAAAATGGGCCCTGTTTAACAAAAATTCAACTATGTAGGTACATGCCTGAAAAAATTCGTGGTCTTACTATTGTCCGTCTGTCCAGGACGCGAACTCGCAATTCAATGAATATTCTGCCTTTGACGTTAAATATTTCTTAAACTATAGTTTACATCGAGAAACGGTTTATTTCAGCTATTTCCCTAACATTTCTTTACAAATGTACCCAATTTTGTAGTTTTATAGGCTGCGATAAGGGACACAGAAACTCGAGAAACACGGAATTTGTCGAACTGACAAGGCGGCGGCTACATTTTTTTTTAATATAGTGAGATAAATATCGTTTTAATATAAAAGGTTAAATACGTAATTAATGCCAAAGAAGATTTTGCAGGGCGGGATAGCCTAGGAGTTAAGGCACGGAGATTGCAATCGGAGGACCGGAGTTCTATTCCCGGCTCTGCTCAAGCTATCCCCGTGTTCATGCGGAGTTAAATGCACGTTAAATATGTGGGTCCGAAAGCCCTTCCAAGAGGTTGGTGGCAAGAGAAGGAGGATACATCCCCGTGCATGTCGCCCTCACTGAGTTACGGTCTAAATTGGGCGACACTGTCCCGGCCGTCCAAACAAATACCTTACACTTTCGAGTAGGTCACACGGTCTGGGTCGAAAGAAAGAAAGGCGATTTTGCAATATATCCATAGGGTGCCTTTCCGGTTTTTTGATCACCTAATCATTCGCCCTTTTGGGAAAAAATGTAGTACTACGTATTCCTTATTCATTATTTTCCCTTATCCCCCCCCCCCCCAAATGTTGAAAACCCAGGCCGTTCGACTCATCCAAAGGACTTGAGCAACTATTTGAACGCCCCCCCCCCCCCCGCCCCCAAATGTGATAAAATTCAATTGCTCCTTTTATATTTTTCTTATTTTTTAATAATTAACACCCCTTACAAACCCGCTTAACTTTGCGCCCCCAAATCCCTTGAACTCCCCCCCCCCCCCTCCTGTAACAGCGGATTCGTAATTCCAGATTGCCTTCTCACACACGCCGCTGCTCCTCAACGCTTCCTGAGGCCACTTGATAAATTCAAAGATTTCAAATAAATGTAGAAATATGCTAGAGAAAGTTCGGAATAGGAGACAGGGATTGGGTTTGCCAGAACCTTAATAATATGGATCGAGAGAGATGCGTTGTCGGAGTGTGTTCAGAAATTTTAGGAATGCTAGAGCTGCAGAAGGGAGGATAGGATTGAATCTTTTGCATAACCGTATGCATCCTGTCATATGATGGGCTTAACATATAGTCTAACATATAGACTAAATCAAACTGAGGTTAAGTACTGGACACCTTTTCAATCAGTTTCAATAATTCGATTTGAGCGATAGTCTGATGCCAATCTCTTAGCTTTAGATTGAACCAAAGTGAGGCTAAATACAGAACTCTTTCTTAATCAGTTTCAACAATGATTTGACACCAATATCTTAGGCTGAATCAAAAGGATGCTAAATATAGGATTATTTTTTAATCGGTTTCAACAACGATTATATACTAATCTAGTGGACTGAATCAAAGTGAAGCAAAAGGTTGGATCAATTTACAAAAGGATGTAAGAATGCTAAATATTGGTTTTTGTTTTACAACCGATTTCAACGATAGTCTGATACCAATTTCTTAACTTTAGACCAAAACCAAAGTAAGACTAAATAGACTCTTTCTTAATCGGTTTCAACTATGATTTGACACCCATCTCTCAGGCTGAATCAACGTGAAGCAAAAGATTGAACTCATTTACAAACGGTTTCAACAATGGTCTGATGCTCTTCTAGACTGAATCAAAGTAATGCTAAATATAAGATTATTTTCCAATTGTTTTCAACAAAGATTTGTTTGTTCTCAATCTTACAGATTGAATGAAAGTGAGGCTAAATATAAGACACCTTCAATCTGTTTCAATGAATGTGCCCAAACTTCCCGCAATCACTAAATATTCATATAATTTTGTTGCAACGACGTATAATATTACTACAAGGTCGCTTCCTTATTATTTGCAATTATTTTGTTTAAGTATCAACTAGTTCCACGTAATCAAAATGGACCATCTTTATAAATCTCAGACATAAAGCATTTAAGCACTATGTAATAGCTAAACTCTGTGCAAGGTTAGCTAAACAATAGAGAGGCTATAATTTTCAGCCCTGACTTTGATGGCAATTATATTCATATTATTTATGATGACAATCCTATTTCTTTTGGTATTAACTTTATAATTAAAACGTCATTCTTCCAGAGGAAAATAAAATCGTGTTTGATTTCTTTGATAAAGATTTAACGTACGGTGTACATGCAAGTATTTATACAACAATTACCCACGTAGTAGGACTGGATATACCATTTGGTGCAAACACCGATCTAGTCTGAGAGCCAATGGAAGACCAATTGTCCCCTCCCCCCACTATACGTATAATTCCGAAGACATCATAAAGAGAAGATATATTATATCTACGTATAACTCTGATATATAAAGCAACTCCAGGGACAGTTAAAGTTCAAAACTATCAAACTGTTGAGATTGTTTCATTCCATCCCGGTCATCTTACTTATTAATCAATTTATTTACCGCACAATAAGTTGCTATCGTATTCATCCTTACATCTGCATTCTCTGGGCTTCCATAACTAGCACACGAACAATACAAATTAAGAACGCTATCTAAGAACACGGCTAGTCAATCATTTGATGTCATGGGTTTTGATCAGCACTTTTATTATGATAGCTGCATGATTAATACTGCGGCGAGAGTTGTCAATAGGAGGCCTGGAGGTTCGCGTGCGTACAAAGTAAGAGTTGAGAGTTTACCAAGTCGTTTTTGCATACAAAAGACACAGAGCGTAGATAAGAAAAGTATTAAAAAGAGGTAGTGATAGGAAGTTGATGGAATGTCTTATACTCAAGGTTTACTTGAGGTTTTAGCAGTGTAAGTACTGCAAGAGGAATGGGTAGAAAGGAACATTTTATATAACTTTCCTAAAACGAATTACAAGGCGCTGCCCGGGTGCTGAAAAAGCGCGGGCTATTTAAATAATACCACTAAGTTTCTAAATCGCCAAATCATCACGAAATGTGAATCCTTAGTGTAAGCTCAAGAAACGCCGCTCCACAAAATTTCCGCATAAAGGAATCGCACGCTCCACATAAAAGCAACATAAATCTATATACAGGGTGCCCACTTCTATCCGTTATACCCCCCCTTAACTTCTAAACGGTGACAGCTTAGGCCATAAAGTTTGTGTCTAGGTATAGTGAAAAGATACGTGAAAAAAGTCAATTACAAAGTTTTCGAGGACTCTCGATTTAGTACGAAAAAATACCTTGCGCACATTAATACTCAAAACAGAAGGCAAAAAATGAACATTTGTTTGATTGTGAAACGAAGCGAGAAAAGACCACCTTACAGACTAAATACGAGCCTGTGTTGTGGCGCAGGAGAAACGCACGTGATTCGCATTCATGAGGACCATGGTTCTGTCCCCACCGGTTGCGTGTTTTACTGAATGTCTCTACAAACCATGAAAACTTTCTACTGATCTTGCAAAATCGTCTTTCCAAACACACAGCTCAACTCAACCATGTCTGGTATAAAAATCACATGGATCTCATGTATTATGCAAATGAGGATGGAACGTCATACCTGTTCACCAGAGACTACTGTCCTAAGGTAACTTCCTTTTTAGGACACGCCCGGTAAGAGCGCGAAGAAGAAAAAAGGCCGTGTGTATTTATGTGTATTTACAAACATTAATTTATTTACACTATATAAAATATTTACAACAAAATTGATTCAAAATATTCAAAATGAAAGTATACCCCTTTAAGATAACAAATAAACAATTACAAACGTATATGTAGTCTCATAGACTAAAATGTGAAAGATGGTAATTAAAAATTAAATTTAAACAATCCTATGCAATATTTTAAATATCCTTAAATCCGGAGAGAGAGAGAGAAAATATGCAAATCGGGCATAGGCCCTTAAATGTGGAACTCACCGAGCATTCGCTGAATGAACAGCCTCTCATGGTTGAGGACAATGCTGCTGGAGTATCTGTTCTCACTCACAACGCCAAAACTTCTCCTGCTCCTCTTTTTCATTCTCAAAAACTCTCTCTCTCTCTCTCCAAGAATTTAAAACACGCCCCTGAGGCGCATACAAACATCTCATTGGATTCAGGGTCTTAACCCCTTGACCCCAAAGCACCGCCATTGGCTTTAGGCCTTCCAAAAACAAAAAGCCCCTTCTCAAGCCCCTGCGAAACTGATATTCCTTCGGCCACTAATTCAAAGTCGCCGAGGACCCTATGACCCTTCCGAAAAGGACAGGACGCCCGTTAAATCTTTCGGTACGAATCCGAGATCCAAAGCAGCTTCGACATCCAGGTTTTCTATTTCGAGTGCAGATGGCCGAACGAAAAGGCAGACCCCCAAAATAAATAAGAAGACTCTAGGTCGCATTCCCGAAAATATTGGCTCATGGGTTTACCATGCGACAATATACCTCCATTTCCCCATTAAAAATTCCAAAATCCAAAAATTAAAATTTCAAAATTTCAAAAATTTAAAACTTTTTTTTAAAAAAATTTACCATCAAAAACATTAAGCAAATTACCAATGTAATACGCCTTTCCAAAAATTACCTCCATTTCCCCATTAAAACATCAAAAATCCACAAATTTAAAAAATTTTAAAATTAAAAAATCAAATTAAAAAATTCAATTTTACAAACAAAACCATAAGGCAAAATCAAAATGTGCAGGAGTGCAATCTGCTTTCCTTCCAGCTACTAAAAACTAACCTCTGAAAACAGAAGTTTCCTCCTATAGTATAATCAAACACATAGAAAAAACATCATATTGCATATAAAAGACAAAAAAACAATTGTCAATATAAACACAATCCAATAAAATCAAAATATAAAACAAATTGATGAATTCAGGACAACAAATCAGAAAGTCTGTTATTTGTGTTGCACAAGGCTGTACAAAGTCACTCAAACTAAATTACTTTTCTCACTGATAATGTTTTTTAGTTCTCCAAAAGTTTATTTCAAATTGTGCACCAGAAGGCAAAAGCATTGGGATCAGGCATCCCTGAAAATTGTTGTGTATTTTGTTGGCCACTTCTTCTTACAAAAATTATCATACCTGCATACGTTCCTTGTTTATGATAAGTGATTATGGAAAATTACCACTGTGTAGAAAGTTTATCACCAAAAGTTGTTGTTGATTGACCGCAATGATGAGGAGTGTCTATTCTGTGCACACCCCATAAACACATAGTAAAGTATTGAACACAATGTCCGATGTCTGCCCTTACGAAATCAAATTGACTGGCATCTGGAACCGTTTGTACTGTAAACAAATAAACACAAAGTTTGATGTGTGGCAGCAATAAAAATAACTGGAATCTGGACCCGTAGAAAACTGGAAAGTGGAAAACTGTAGAAAACTGAAAACGTAGGCAAATTTTCCCAGTATATATAACTGGAATATGTAAAACTGTAGAAAACTGTCCTGTAGAAAACTGGAAACGTGTAAATGTATACATTGTAAAACAAGACAGTAGAAATCACGGAAACCGTAGAAAACAGACGGTAGAAATCCCAGGAACGTGTAATTGCCTGTTCTGTATACAAAGTCTGATACATGTAAATTGTTTATAACGAAAGGCATGTCTGTGGCTATAAATGTTTATACGCCTTGTACTTGGCATAAACTGAAAAAAAAAAAAACTGATGCCAAATGCTCTATAATGGCAAAAATTGCTATCCATTGTGTAGCACATTTCTACATATTTTTGTGACCAATGTGCGTATTGTGACAGTTTTAACATCAGTACTGAAAAGAACGCAGTCACCCCGCACAGTTCAGGACACAGTTCTTTCGTGTGGTATCGTGCACTTTCTGCACCCCGTCCGTAGAGGAAAAAACAAACACCGGTGGAATCTTCTGCACTCCGTCCATAGAGGAAAACCAACACAGTAATTGACTCTGTGTTGATCTGTACGACATATCGACATATTACAATGCCTTATTCCGTCATCAAAAATTGTTTATATAGTGTTGGCATGTGCCAACATCCGGTCACCTGCTGACCCGAGATGAAAATTGTTGAAATGAACATATCATATGAACATATCATAATGAACATATCATATAGCCCCTTCCGTGCGCATCACCTTGGAGTTTACGTGCTGTACAAACTGCTTCAACAGTATTATGAAAATTTTTTCACAAAATACAAAATATATATATATATATATAGACTGGCCTTAGTGACGGCAAAGTTACCACCAAGAGACCTAGCCAATATGCACTTTATTCTTCTCTCCCTCCGAGAACAAAATATTTTAAAACAAAATGCAAAATTTCTAAATGCATGAACATGAAAGTAAAAATGTATAAAATTTTACTCCCTTACATATAAAAACCTTACTGCCAAAGGCAACTTTACGTTAAAAAACATGTTTCATATACCATGAAATTCAAAAATTCAAAACCATAAAATATCACACAAAATTTTCATAATTAAATTACATGATCTAAACTAAAAATTTTCTATCCAAAGAAAAAAAAAACAAAATCATCCAACACATTAAAATATCTCATTAATTGCAAGTTACAGAAAATTATACATTTTTGCTTAAAATGAAAATTTCAAACCCATTCGAAAATTTTACATGTACATATGTATAACCCGTCGCTTAATACGTGACTTTAACTCAAAATTACAGTGTCTTACTGCATAAAAAAAACTTTTTTTTTTTTTTTTTTTGTTCTATTTATTCTCCAGTCTGTATGAAAAAAAAACCAAAATATCTCCCAATTTCATATGTTTATTTAAATCTAAAGCATGTGTAGATATATTTTGCACCTGTATATCAAAAGAATTATTTTCTATATTTACAACAGCGCAGTTGATTTGTAATCTCTGATTATTCTCAATGGGTTCATATAAAACCTGCGTGTTATCCTCGCAAAAAGTGTCCGATACAACCCGTACCAGTTTTGATTCATTCGGTTTCAGAGATATCTTGCTTTTGACTCTAATAATATTATTCATCTTGGCGTCCTGATGTTCTATGTCCGCTTGTGGAAACCTGTGCTCCTCCTGGTTTATGGGGATTTTATCATTTAGTACTTGTAATTCATTTTTTTGTGTATCAATAATAGCATGGTTTCTTTTCAAAAAATCGTAGCCAAGGATTCCGACATACGTGTTAGGGAAATTTGCTGTCGTTACATAAAAAATTTGTTTGAAATGTTTCCCATTAATTTTAAACGGAATTTCAATTGTATTTACATAATCAATATTCTGGCCACTCAATGTCGAAATTTTTACCGCGCGGGAAATATATGTAATTTTAATTCTTTGCTTTATGTTTTGAAAAGTTTTAAAAGACATAATGGATACACTTGCGCCACTATCAATAAGCATTCTATAATTACTTTTATCAATCTGTATGTATGTCGTGGGTAAATTTGGGATATTTTCAAAATTCGACGCGGAAGCTACAATTTCATGTGTTTCTAAATCAAAATTTTTATCGGGATTTGTAATATCACTTGAGAGTTTGACCCGTTTTGTCTGTCCACAAACCCTCGACTCTAGTTTAAATTACTAGATCTATAATTTTTAAATTCCCCCTTTCTCTCTGTGGAATAATCATTTCTATTTTCTCTCTCATAGGACTTTGTACTATTTTCCCTCTCCGTTTGCGAATTTTCAAACGTTCTGTTCGGCCTACTGAATCCTCTCCTGTCATTACTCTTTCTTGCATAGAAATTGTCCCCTTTTCTTTGCTCGTGGGAGTTCCAAGGTTGCGGGGGGCGAGACTGCCTATTTTTCTCGTACGAAAAGTTTCTGTGCGGCGAAACCGCTCTGGCTGAAAAATCTGGCTGGTCATTCAATTGACGGGCTGCCCTTTCTTTATTGTATTGATAACATATATTTATGTAATGCCCTTTCTTCCCACAAAATCCACATATACTAGTTTCCTGGGTACGCATCTCATTTTGCTTGACCGGTCTGTTTAATTTCAGATTATTTATCTCCTCCATTAGAGTCTGCATAAGTTGTCCATTGAAAGCATTCTGTTCTTTCCGCAGATTATCAATAGCTTCGAACGGATCTTGTTTAGTAATATTATTTAGGGATGGGGCCATTGCTAAATTAGCTTGTTCCAAATTAATTGCCAGTTCTACCGCTTTGTTAAAATCTTGAGGATTTGCGCGTATAATTTCGCGTTGAAAATCAGCATTTAGTGCTTCTAAAAATTTACTTAATTTTAATTTGTCTGTAATTTGCCTAGTAGATTCATTGTCACCCGTGTCGCCTATATAATTTAGCGTTAGCGCTGTAATTCTGTGGGCTAGAGATTTTATAGTTTCTCCCTGATTCTGCTTTGCTGTGGAGAAAAGAATTTGTTTTGAAGTTATGGATTGTTCTTTAGAAAAATAGTCTAGAAAAACTTTTTTGAAATTTTTGAAAGACGTTTCACGCCTGAGCTGCTGAGAATTCACATAAAAATCGTTAGCTTGACCTCGGAGTCTCGATTTAAAGATCGCGAGTTTTTCCTCATCGCTCCATGACCCAAGGATGCTCAAAGCTTCAAAGTGCTCTATAAAAGCGCTACAATCCTGTTCGCCATCAAAAGTGTTTAATAAATAGGTTAACCCGGGAATTTTGGAAGAATTGCCCGTAGTACCGTTGGAATTTACCGTATTTGGCATAATTGAAAAATATTAGTGAACAAACAAAAAATTTAAAACCTCGTCTATGTGTAACAATGCAATCAATGATATAACTATGAAAACCAAAAAATATATATATACACATAACTCTCACCAATTTCAATTCTTTGTATTTTATCAATGTAACATTAAAATAGCACATATTTTCATGGCAAATGAAACAGTTTCTACTTTTATCCAATGTTTAAAAATTTCTTCTAAATTTCTCATATTAAAATTTATTTATTACTAGGGAAAAAAAAAAATTTTTTATTGCAGATATTGACATTTACTATTTGTTTTATTATTACCATCTTTCAAAAAAAAAAATTTTCCTTGGTTAATGCACCAAACATAATTCTTATCCAGTTCGTTGGCGTCAATTTATTTTCTTTCGTTACTGAACCCAACCAAATTCATCCTGGCTTAAGGCACCAAATTATTTGTCCTAAGGTAACTTCCTTTTTAGGACACGCCCGGTAAGAGCGCGAAGAAGAAAAAAGGCCGTGTGTATTTATGTGTATTTACAAACATTAATTTATTTACACTATATAAAATATTTACAACAAAATTGATTCAAAATATTCAAAATGAAAGTATACCCCTTTAAGATAACAAATAAACAATTACAAACGTATATGTAGTCTCATAGACTAAAATGTGAAAGATGGTAATTAAAAATTAAATTTAAACAATCCTATGCAATATTTTAAATATCCTTAAATCCGGAGAGAGAGAGAGAAAATATGCAAATCGGGCATAGGCCCTTAAATGTGGAACTCACCGAGCATTCGCTGAATGAACAGCCTCTCATAGTTGAGGACAATGCTGCTGGAGTATCTGTTCTCACTCACAACGCCAAAACTTCTCCTGCTCCTCTTTTTCATTCTCAAAAACTCTCTCTCTCTCCAAGAATTTAAAACACGCCCCTGAGGCGCATACAAACATCCCATTGGATTCAGGGTCTTAACCCCTTGACCCCAAAGCACCGCCATTGGCTTTAGGCCTTCCAAAAACAAAAAGCCCCTTCTCAAGCCCCTGCGAAACTGATATTCCTTCGGCCACTAATTCAAAGTCGCCGAGGACCCTATGACCCTTCCGAAAAGGACAGGACGCCCGTTAAATCTTTCGGTACGAATCCGAGATCCAAAGCAGCTTCGACATCCAGGTTTTCTATTTCGAGTGCAGATGGCCGAACGAAAAGGCAGACCCCCAAAATAAATAAGAAGACTCTAGGTCGCATTCCCGAAAATATTGGCTCATGGGTTTACCATGCGACAACTACTACTATAAAAAGGATGTTTCTGCTGGATTGTACGTTAAAGCGGAAAGTTATGGCAAAATTTGGCAGTAACGAGTATTGCCAGATGTTGTTAATTTACGGTGAATGTGGGCGTAAGGCAAAATCAGCTGCAAGGCTGTATTATGAACGTTTCCCTCAAGGCCCGCATCCTACACGGCAAACCATCTTAAAATTTGTAAATCGTTTAAGGGAGACGGGCTGCGTGACCAGCCGACCTCGAATTCGTACACCTCGTAATGTAGAACGCAAAGTGCAACTTGAAGATGTGCTAGCATACGCTCTCGCCCATCCTCAGAGCAGCACAAGAATGATCAGTGAAAATTGTGGCTTCTCAAAAAGTCGCGTCTGGAAAATCCTGAATGAATCAGGTGCTCATCCATACCGATCCACACCTGTGCAAGGATTACTGCCAGGAGATGCTGAGAGACGTTACATGTGGTGCAACTTTGTGATGAATAACTTAGAGGTCCACCCAACATTCCTGGCAGACATAATATGGACGGATGAGGCATGTTTTTCGAGGAACGGGATGTTTAATAGACAGAACGTTCATACCTAGTCTCTGGAAAATCCGAGATATGCCGTCGAAATTCGACATCAACAAAGCTGGTCGATTAATGTTTGGTGCGGAATTTTTAATGACAGGCTCATTGAACAAGTATTTTACGCGGGCACGTTAACGGGACAACGGTACTTGCAGCTTCTGCAGGATGTAATAACCGACTTTGTTGAGAATCTACCGTTGCACCAACTCCTAAATGTATGGTTCCAACATGACGGCGCACCTCCGCATAAGATTTCAAACGTTCAGCAGTACCTAACAGAGACATTCCAGAATCAAGTCATCGGATATGGTGGTTCCGTCGAGTGGCCCCCGCGCTCACCTGACTTGACCCCATTGGACTTCTTCTTATGGGGACACATAAAAGGGCAGGTATATGCGACCCCTCCGACAACATTGTAAGATCTTCGAAAACGCATTACTGATGCTTGTGCGTCCGTAACACCTGCCATGTTGCACCAAGTTCTACTCTCTAACTCCATGATTCCCAACAAAAACGATTGGAAATCGTTGGTTTAAAACGCGAAAGTCAATTAAAGTTTTGTGGGAGTTTATTGAACGTATTAGTCACTTTTGAAAATCGCTGGTTTGAAATATAAATTCAAATGGAAACTCTATCACTATCGTTTATTTCACAGGCTTACTCAATAAATTTTATTAATTTCAATAATAAATAAATTAATATAAAATTATCTATATATATATAAGAAAAGTATGTATGTATGTATGTATGACTAGCTGCGAAGGGAGTGGTTACGGAAGCTGGAAGCAGCTATGACTTATACAATGCAATGATTTTTTTTTCTTACATAATGCAATGAATTTACTTCTTTCACAGTGAAAAAACAATGTATAAGATTCACGGCCGTATATGTTCCGGTGTAATTTTTATCAGAGTTTTGCATCGTAAATCCCGAGCAACGCCGGGTAATCGCTGCTAGTAAATAATAAAACGAACGATGAGGAGATATGAAACGCAGCAAAACCTTCCTAGGCGGGCATGTACTGTAGAATCCCGCGCTGTAGAAATAGATTTTCCGTGTTATAGAGGTCCCAAAACGTGTAGATCCGTCGAAAACTCGAGTTGCAACTTTCGGCATGATTCCAATACTTTCCCTATACATTACCATGTATTGCAGGGAAAGTAAAAAAATAACGCCGAGGTGCACGGAAAACAAATTTCATGGCCGTCCGATGATTTGATTATCCGTTACAGACCTCACGCACGCAGATACACATACAGACATATTCTTTTATTATGTAAAATTGAGCCTCTTCATATGACATCTAGTTATTGCGTGATTTACAATCGCATTACAGAACAGGAGCATTAACAACCCTTGGAAATGCAACAGTCCCAAAAGCGTATTTGATATTCCATTATATGCAAACCAACGCACCTCACTGGGAACCAGAGTGCCAGAATTCAATTCAAAGGAGAGGTCGGGCTTTCGAGAGATTGCTTTATGAATATTTTATTTTTCACAAAAAGAAAAAGAAGTTTTCGGAAAGATATCGGTGATATTTAATCGAATTCAGAGTTATTCCGCGAATGTTGAAGCAGATAAGACACACTTCGATGAGACAGAGAGAAGCCGCATTGCTTTGATCGGATTAGTAAAGTATTTTTCTACTACGTTTGAACCTAACAAGGAAGAAAATATTGAATGGAAGTCACATTTTCTGAAGGAATTCTAAAATATTCTGTGCAATAATTAAATCATGTGGTAACATATCTGACTTGTGTGTTTTCAGGTCGAATTTCTTTTACATTCAAATTCTGTATGTTTCGTAGTATCATATTCAAGTATATTTTTATAAAACTGATAAAACTACAATAATAATTATAAAAACAGTATATAATACAAAAATAATAGTATCGGCGGGTTTCGAAAGCAAAAAGTAGCTATTTTCGTCCGGACACACAAGAAGTGCAACCTTCACTCTTGATAGTAAGATCCGCGACTGTTGCAAGAGCAGAAAATGTGGCTAAAGCAAGGAAAGAGTGTTGCGAAGAGGTAAAAATCCAGGAGGAAGGAACAAAGAGTGGGACATACTGAATGAACTGTAAAATACCAAGAACGAAAGTAAAAAAAAAAAAAAAGAGTCCAACAAAGGATTGAAATCACTTGCTAAGTTGTTCATAAAGTGGCCCGATTCAATTCAAAAGTGACAACCAACCCGTTGCGGAAGATACATGAATCGACAAAATAAGCGGGCGGGGAAAAAACATTCTAAGAAATTCCAAAAAATAAGTAGAACGCAAAATGGTTTTGTAAAGTTAAAAGAGCCTAATATTGTCAATAAAACAACGAAAAATAATGTTCATCAAAAGATAAAAATTACCGAAATAGCAAGGAAGCAAACGAAATTGAAAAATTAAACCAAAGATTTTCAAGTAGAGAAGAAGAAAGGGTAATTACGGAGTTTGACTGAGGAACAATTGGGAAACTTTGAAGAAAGTCCAATTCAAAAATGGAATTGGGAGTAAACATGATATCAGCTTCGGAAAAATTAAAATCATCATTCGAGTCCCAAGAACGTTTAGCAATTGCAGACTTAGAAACTTCTTATTTAGAAACATGTCTCATGTGCTTCAAGAGTTCTTTTTGTCTGACCAACATAACCAAGACGGTATTGGCAAGAAATGTGAAAAACAGCCCAAACGAGTCGAGACAGGAGAAATAAGGCTTTTAAGGGAAGGGAAATGAATTTTGTCAAAAGGTTTAAAAATGCACACCTAAATATCCTTTTATATACTATTTTTTAAATGAAAAAGTGTTCATTTAAAAAAATTCTTCATGATTTACAAAAAAGTTATGAGCTAAATAACTGTAATGACTTTTACAGCATGCTAAATAACTGCAATGACTTTTACGGCATAATGCAATGACTTTATTTCTTTCACAGCTAAATAACTGTAATGACTTTTACGGCATAATGCAATGACTTTATTTCTTTCACAGCTAAATAACTGTAATGACTTTTATGGCATAATGCAACGACTTTATTTCTTTCACAGCTAAATAACTGTAATGACTTTTACGGCATAATGCAATGACTTTATTTCTTTCACAGCTAAATGAATGTAATGACTTTTACGGCATAATGCAATGACTTTATTTCTTTCATAGCTAAATAACTGTAATGACTTTTATGGCATAATGCAACGACTTTATTTCTTTCACAGCTAAATAACCGTAATGACTTTTACGGCATAATGCAATGACTTTATTTCTTTCACAGCTAAATAACCGTAATGACTTTTACGGCATAATGCAATGACTTTATTTCTTTCATAGCTAAATAACTGTAATGACTTTTATGGCATAATGCAAAGACTTTATTTCTTTCGCAGCTAAATAATGACGTACAAGATCCACAGTTCAATGTTTTTGACACTAAATTAACATCATGTAAATTGAAACTGACTAATTCTTTGACGAACTTATCATTTCGAACAGAACTCATACTCACGTGCAAAATCCTCATCAAAACGCAATTGGCATCCGAGTAGTATCCTGTGAGATAAATGATAATTGGCGAATTGTTTGGCATCGAAATAGAAAACTATTACGAAAATTGTCTTTTCTCGTAAATGGAATGAGTTAAATCTGCGAGAAAGGTGTTAATTTGCTCATCATATTGCATATGAAATATTAAATTATTTGATGATGCTTGCATTTTTATTTTATGTAACTTTTGATAAATTTATTTGAAAAGTATGCAATATATCGAGAACGGTTCATGCTAGCGCTCTAAAGTGATTATTTATTTATCATTATTGAAGGTGCTGATTTTCTAAAATGACTTTTTCAAAATTCCATTCGAAAATTTGGGGTCTTTCAAACATTTGACTGCGTTTAAAATCAATAGGGTTCCAGTGGTAACCCTATTTTCGAAAAAATAAGCATAAATGGGTTACAGTTTTACCTATTAGGTCCGGAGATATAAAGGTTCAAAGTGTTTACCATTTTTGTAGCGTTACGATTTCAAACGAATACCTGACCATATAAGTTATTCACTTAAAAAATTGACCCCAATAGCACATATATTACATACATGCATAATAATACAACTATACCATACACTGGTGCTAAAAAAATTGCATCACCCGAAAAATTCAGCATTTTAAAAATAAATTTTTACTTTCCTTATATACATAATGCATAAGGAAAGTATTGTGACGGGGTCGGAAATTCGAATTCGAGTTTTCGACGGGAGAGCACGTTTCAAGCATCCCTGATCACGAATCAAACAATTTTGAAGTGATGTCTGTGTGTGTGTGTGTGTGTGTGTGTGTGTGTGAAAGTATGTGTGTATGTGTGTGTGTGTGTCAGTGAGTCTGTGGAGACGATAACTGACGAACGAATGGACCGATTCGAACCAAATTTGGTACAAAACTCACAATCCGTAAACACTGGAAGCCTATTGTTTTTATACGCAATCGAATGTTCAGAACCCCCCTAAATTTTCGAATGAAATTTTAAAAAAATCGTCAAAAAATTAAAACCACTAATAAAGTTACGCAAATAGACATTTCTTATGTAATTTTTCATTAGAAAACGATTGACATAAATTTTAGAACGCTAGCGTGAACCGTTCTCGAGATATTGTACATTTTTTTAAAAAATTATCAAAAAGTCATATAAAATAAAAAGAAAAATATTTCCTATTGAGAAACATGTTTACTTTTCATATGTAATACCATGCGATAAATTGAGTGACATCCTTCTCGTGGATCTAGCTCGTTCCATTCTTGAAAAAAGATACTTTGAATAATACTTTTGTATTTGAACGCCAATAGTCATTTATCTGCTTTAAGAAAAATTTATTTCTTAGTGCATAACGCTTGGCGAGATTTTGGCGACGAATTTGGCGGAATGTCGCCAACTTGGCGACTTTTTTGAAATGTTGCCAAATTAACGAAAATCTCGCCAAATGGATAAAAATGACGCTAAATCAATGAAAATGACGACTAATTGTCGAAAATTCAATATCTTGGAAAGAATATTAGTATCTACTACAAGAAAATCCTATTTTTTTACTGTAAAAGTAGTAAATTCATTACATTATATAAGGAAAGTCATGTGTTGCCCACATCAGATTTTTAATATAGCGTAACAAATCCAAATGTTGCATTATATTTCTAGTGCATTGACCCTTACATGAAAATTTTAAGTACTATAGATGTCTAGCCATTATTATGGAATAGAAAATTTAACGAAATATGTTTTTAATTATGAAAAACTATTTATTTTATAAATATTTAATAATGAATGTCCCATTTTTCTATTATTAAACATTTAACAAAAGGTCACATATTTTTCTTTATTATTAAAAATTTAATAAAAAAAGAATGTCACATATTTATCTTTATTATTAAATATTTAATAAAAATAAGAATGTAACATGCATCTATTTATTGTTAAATATTTAACAAAAAAGAATGTCACATATTTCTATTTATTTATAAATATTTAATAAAAGAAGAATGTCATAAATTTCTCTTTATTATTAAATATTTAATAAAATAAGAATGTCCCATACATCCATTTATTACTAAATATTTAACAAAAGAAGAATGTCGCATATTTCTCTTTATTTATAAATATTTAATAAAAGAAGAATGTCACATATTTCTCTTTATTAAATATTTAATAAAATAAGAATGTCACATCATTTATTATTAAATATTTAACAAAAGAAGAATGTCGCATATTTCTCTTTATTATTAAATATTTAATAAAATAAGAATGCCACATCTAATTATTAAATATTTAACAAAATAAAAATGTCACATATTTCGCTTTATTATTAAATATTTAATAAAATAAGAATGTCACATCTATCCAATTATTAAATATTTAACAAAATAAAAATGTCGCATATTTCTCTTTATTATTAAATATTTAATAAAATAAAAATGTCACATCTATCTATTTATTACTAAATATTTAACAAAAGAAGAATGTCACATATTTCTCTTTATTATTACATATTTAATAAAATAAGAATGTCACCTTATTTTTCATTATTTACGAATATTTCACACATAGATATTGCTAAATAAATAATATTTGTGCATGATTGCATGCATAGCCTCCTCTTCAATGCATTAATCAATATTAAACACTTAACATATCACTTCAAATGCGTTGCTGTGTTTTCTCTCCGTCAAAGTCATGGAAATATGCGGTTGATGCAATTTAATTTTTTTAAGCACCACTGTATACACGCATAATACCAGTCCTCTACACGTGTCCTTCAATTTGAGAGCTTCACATAAGCCATGCTTCCAAGATTCTCTGTCGTTAAATTTAGAAATATGCGAGTCACTTCCAACGGATATCAGATTTCAATTCCGGAGAGAGCCAGCGCATTAAGATTGGATTACCACTGGGATACCTTATTTGTTTGGAAGACGGGCCAAGATAACGACAGCCCTAGCCTGTATCGAAAGTAAATACGAAAATCAATGTCTATTCCATGGAATTGCTTCTTGTTGTTGTTTCTTCCGACGTGTTGCGCACTACTTTGCTGGCACATTTGACGTAGTCTGTATTACTCAAGCATGGTTGTGCTTGGATGTTATTTTCACACTAATATTTCGGCCTGTTATAGACAAGGAAACTAACACTTTTAAAAATTGCCTTTCTACTTTCTCATACTACAGAATATATAAGAATAGAGTACGTATTGTTTTCACGAAAATTTTCAATTTCTAGATTTTGATGCCAATACATGTTTTAGGGAACACGTTTTAACTATTTTCAGAGTGATGTCCGTCTGTGGTCGTTTTATTGTGCACACGATAGCTGGCCACAAATATTAAAGGATTTTCATGAAACTTTATATCCGGCTTTGTTATCGAAAAATCTAAAACTAGATTAGAATTTTTTGAAATTTAAACGGAAAATATTCTAAATTTTATATTCTTTAACATGGCAGCATAGGACAAAATTTGACATAATTATGCATAAAAAGGGTAAAGGGGTTATTTGTCGTTCAATGATCACGAAACTTAACAGTTTCAACCAATGTAGGGGGAAATAGCCGCGATACATTTTTTGTTTCTGTGACGTCATTAGCCCTCTTCGGGGGTGGAAAGTTACCACCCTCCAAGGGGGTACATTGTCGACCTTGATATCATTCGAAAGATTTTTTTTCAAACCTTTTAAGATGAAGGGTTACATGCTATAATTGTGATGATCTGGATCAACGATATAGATTTTTCAAATTTTTTCTTACAAAATTTGAAAAAAAGAAAGATAATAATAATAATAATAATAATATTAATAATAATAATAATAATAATAATAATCACGAGCTATTTAGAAATAGATTTTTGTATGAGAAAGTCGAGTTGAGCCACACTTCAGTTAATTTATAATGTTTTATTCTGTTTAACAACGTATGTTGCTTAACGTTGAAAATAGTCGTCTTATAACCAAAAATATGCTCCATTGGGTTTTGTCCTGTAGTCAATATATCATAAGTGTGGGGGTACCGTATTAGGAGCAACTTGATTAAAGGACTTCAATTAACGACTTAAAAAATAAATGAAAACTGAAGCGCAATTTCAGGATTTTAAAATCCATCAGCAGTAGTAACGCAATATAAGAATAGCCCTTTTTACTGTACTTCCTGTCTGTCCTCTTGGGGAAATATCATCCATATGGAAACTTAATTTAAATGTTGACAAATTGACGAAAATATCACTAAATTGATGAAAATTCAATATATTAGAAAGTTAAATTCAATTTCTTTGATAATCCCTGTCGTAATTAACTCAATATACATGATTCAAAATATAGTGAGTTTCCCTGTTCGTGGGACAGGTACGTTTCGTTAGGGGATCGTCAATAAACTGTCTTTTGTTAGGGGATGGTATTGTAATTATATTTCGGTTGTGTCTGTATATCTGTCTGACCGTCATCCTTGGCGACAAATTTAAAGACATTTGAAAAATGACGCTAAATTGACAAAATATCGCCAAATCGACATTCATATCGAAAACTCAATAACTCATGAAATTGCACTATCAATAAAATTTAATGTCTTTGAAGAAATTATTAATTTAATATTCTTGATTCAAAATGTAGTGAATTTCGCTGTTCGTGGAACTGGGACGTTTTGTTAGGGGGGGTCTAGGTGGTTGTAAATTATTTGCATTTTGTTAGGGGATTGTATTGCAGGTATATTTCGATAAGGAGTCGTATAAGAAATAATAATATTGATTGAAAAACGTGCATGGCTCACATGTGGCCGTGGATAGCAGGAGCGTAGCTCTGCAGGTGGGCAGATGAGAGAAAATATTTTGCAACTTTATGCATCCTTATGCATAAAGCAAACTTATAAAGATAACGAGTTTACCCTTCTGGTAACAATAACAGCTTTTCTTTACTATAATACTTTCTCTTTACATATACCATATATTGTAGGGACAGTATACAACTTTTATCATCCATTTCAATGGTTGAATTCATATAATACATATTTGCACACATAGTTTAATGACTATTAATATAGTAATATTGCAGGTGTCAAATCCGTTGCCCCCACACTCCAAAATTGAGTTATCTATATCAGTCCCCTTACAAATGTGGGGGGGGGGGGGGGGGAACGACATTAATCCCATCCAATGCATGCATCTTATCAATATTCATTTGCATAAATTGAGATAAATACAGGCTGAGAAAAAACAACCCGTAAAGTGAATTTGGGGAAAAACTCCATTTAATCATTTTCCCTTTTTCCCCAAAGAAAATGAAGCCTGCCCCCAAACGTTGCCGTGGTAACGCCTCCTCTACGGAAGCTATAAAATCTTCCTCTAGGAGAAGACAGCTATCGACGAACCGCATATTCATTCAGTACGGTTTATTTGCGAGGAAGAATATATTTAGTGGGAAATATTCGGTTGAATGAAGAAAACGTTCCAAAGAAAACAAAGAGAAAGTACGGAAAACGGTTACGCAAGTCACTTAAAAAGCTTTTGTGAATGGGCGTGATGATCTTAAGTTTCTTCTCAATGGGACGTTTCGAAAGGGTTTTCATTCGGGAGCAGATGACAGAGAGAGAAAGATGAAATATTCTCGGAAGAGCAAAGAGTATAGCAAGAAGTTTGAGATGGTTTTTGACAGAGGGGGCAGTCAAGAGGTCAAAAGACGTTCAGATCAATATTATGAAACTACTGTTACTGAATCAATATTTTTATTTTAATATCTATATATAAAATGGAAAGTTTGGGTGATGGTTTCATATATAAATCTGCAGTATTTGATGGATTTTTTTCCCCTTCAAATTCGGTATGTTTATTCTCTACATCAATGCGGGTAACTGCGTCCATATTTCGAGTTTCTAGGGTCAGGGGTTGTTGAGATATTAATAAAAAAAAATCTGATGTGGAAAGCACATGATTTTCCCTACATAATGCAGGTACTCTTTCGAGGCGAAATAATGATGGATAAGATGGACGGTACAATGCTTTTAACGTTGAAAAGTACACTGACATTTGATTCTTTTCTGTATGAGAACATGTCAAATTCTTTTGAAGTATCAAATTAACTTATACACTACCCGACGCAGGAGGGCACGGTAGCCCAGTGGTTAGCGCACGGGAATTGCACTCGGTAGACCGGGGTTCGATTCCATCTGCTGCCAAAACTGCCACCGTGTTCACGCGGAGTACAATCACGTTAAACATGTGGGTCCGTAAGTCCTTCCGAGAGGTTGGTGGTAGGGGAAGGAGGGTACGGTCCCTGCGGATGCCTCCCCAACAGGGTTCCGGTCTAAATTGGGTGGCTCTTCCCGGCCGTTCAAACAGTTACCTTACACCTTTCTGGTAGGTCGGACGATCTGGGGCTGAACAACAACTACCCGACGCAAAAAATGCAACACCATGAAGCTTTGGTCGTATAATTATGCAAATTGCGAGGTAAACGCAGCTGGCAGGTATATGCAAATGAGATGAAATGCAAGTAAGCCACGTGATTAGAGCTCGAGATAAAAGGAATGGAAACGGTAGATGAGCCACCAGTTGTTTTACTGTCTGCCGCCTACGGAAACTCGTTTCCGAGCAGTTTTTCGTTTCAGAAGTGTTGTTGAAGAGATGCCTGGCCGACGACACCAAAGTCGACGCATTAATTTTTGAGCTAGAGTCTATACATACATTGCAAAGACAGACACAGACACGATGCTTTTCAAATAAATTTATAAAAAAAATCACATAAAATTGAAAAAAAAAAGTATTAAGTATGATGGAAATAGTTTGCTCACTTTTCATATATAATATTATGCGATAAATTTGTTAACACTAGTCTTGTGGATCTAGTTCATTTCATTCACGAGAGAAGATACTTTGAGTAATAGTTTTGTATTTGGGCGTTATTGATCATTTATCTACTATGAGAATAACCTATTTTTTCGTCTATAACGCTTGGTGTAATTTCGGCGACAAATTTAGCGGAATATCGCCAACTTAGCTATATTTAGCCCCACATTGACGAAAACATCATCAAAAGTGACGCCAAATTAGTGAAAATGTCGCTTAATTGATGAATTAATTATTATAATATTTTAATATACGGACTCGATTGCTTATTGCGGATTCTATCAATATCGATAATTATGAATTTAGAGTTGCACGAAATATATGTGAATTGGGTACTCCGAAATAGTTTTACATGTTATTAATCCGGAAAAAATGCCAAATGTACCAACGTTAATAACACTGTGCCGTGGGGCTTATACTGCGTACATTATTTTTGTACTGTGAAAGAAGCAAATTCATTGAATGATATAAGAAAAGTCATGCGCTGCCCACATCAGATTTTTTTTATTTATTTTATTTTGTTATTTTTGTTTGTTGTTGTTGAACTCTGCAAAAGACAGCTATCCTTGAGAGACGTGCTATCTCGTGAGGACATTCGCAGTTGGTACGGGTTATCTTCTACGGTTTTTAACTGAAATAAAAATATGATCAAATTAAATCTCAATTTGCGTTTTTGCAAAGTTATGTTTTATAATTTTGTGCACCAAGAAACCAATCACTGAATTTTGTTTTTTTAAATAATGTTTTTAGTTTTTAATGTCTGATGTCTATTTTTCCTTTAAGTAATTGCTTTTCTTTTCATCTTTTAAATTTTGTTTTAATACTTTCCTTATATATATAATGTATATGAAAAGTATTGTGACGGGGTCGAAAATTCGAATTCGAGTTTTCGACGGGAGAACACGTTTCAAGCACCCCTGATCACGAATTAAACATTTTTGAGGTGATGTCTATGTGTGTGTGAAAGTATGTGTGTGTGTGTGTGTGTGTGTGTGTGTGGAGGCGATATCTCACGAACAAATAGAGCGATTCGAATGAAATTTGGTACAAAAATCACAATTCGTAAATACTGGAAGCCTATCGTTTTTAAACGTAATCGAATGTTCAGAACCCCCTAAATTTTCGAGTGAAATTTTGAAAAAATCATCAAAAAATCAAAACCTTTATTAAAGTTACGCAAAAATTCTTATGTAATTTTTCCTTAGAAAACGATTAACATAAACTTTAGAACGCTAGCGTGAACCGTTCTCGAGATATTGCACATTTTTTAAATAAATTTATCAAAAAATCTCATAAATTAAAAAAATATATATTAACTGTTGAGAAACATGTTCACTTTTCATATGTAATATTATGCGATAAATTGGGTGACATCATTCTCGTGGATCTAGCTCGTTCCATTCATGAGAAAAGATACTTTGAGTAATACTTTTGTATTTGAAAGGCAATAGTTATTTATCTGCTATAAGAGTAACTTATTTCTCCGTCCATAACGCTTAGCGAGATTTTGGCGCCTAATTTGGCGGAATGTCGGGAACTTGGCGACTTTTTAATGTTACCAAATTAACGAAAATCTCGGCAAATGGATAAAAATGACACTAAATCAATGAAAATGACGCCTAATTGACGAAAATTCAATATCTTGGAAAGAATATAAATATCTACTATAAAAGTAGTAAATTCATTGCATTATATAAGGAAAGTCATGTGTTGGCCACATCAGATTTTTTATTTATGTTTTCGCGACACAGCCGTCTGGCCCGGCGACCTCCAAATTCTGAACTCGTCGCTGTCTTTCGGACGTGAGTATTTCACCTATTTACCTAAGAAAGTGATAAACTGTGTTACACCATGAACCACACGTAATGATATAAATCGAAAGACAAATACGAAATATACGAAATTTGTTGCCACAACTTTTCCTAAAAGAAATTTCGCTAACGACCCCAGGACTTCCATTAAGCAAAGATTATTGCACCGTGCATCATTAAGAGAGCCCATAGCTGTTTCCGCATTACACTAATGACCTCCACAATTACTTTTCTTTCGATCTCAGCGCAAGAATTATCGCCCGTTGGAAAACTACCATTTGTTCATTTCTTTTATTTCAATGTCACCCTCTTCTCCAAGTTTCTGGGATTTCGGCATGTCATTCTCTTTCGGAATCCAGTGAACAGGTTATTTAAGAATACTTGCAAGACCTAATTAAAGCCTCATTGAAATATAAAAAAAAAATCTGATGTGGGCAGCACGTGACTTTCCCTGTATAATGCAATGGAATGACTTCCTTCACAGTGAAAAAGTGATGTATAAGATCGACACAATGTTGTTCGGTAGAAAGAAAGACTGCATTTTATGATATACTAAAACATTCTATCATATATTCCAAAGTTCTTAAACTTGTAAAAACCTAAAAATCATTCTTCTGAAAACACTGAAATACACTCTGAAAAAGTTCTAAAGTTCCTCAAACCTGAAAACATTCTAGAAATATAACTGAAAGTCTTAAATAAACAGAAAGTGGACCTATTGACCAGTTTCCCTACGTGTACAAATATGTACTCTACATGTAATTAAATGGAACTTTCCTAAAAATAAAAACATTAAAATAAAAGAGAGAACACAGATTTTAGGTTTTCAAAATCTAACGTTTATTAAAATTTTAAACTTCATTTTTAAAATAATTTTCAAAATATTTTACATCTCATTAACTAAAATCAAACATCTTAAATAATAAAAATAAATGGAATGGCCGGTCGTATAGTGGTAAAAAAAAACGTTAGAATATTAAATTTTAAAGTTAACAATATTAAACTTATACAATTATTTGCCTAAACTAGAATTTGTGATAAAAGAACATCAGTTAGCCAAAAGGGAATTTAGAACAAAATTTAAAAAGATAACCACAGGATTCGCAACTTAAAATATATAAGTGAAAGGGGTCTTAGTCATGCCAATTTAATTTAACTTTAAATACTGCAAAAGAATAAAATTACTGAAAAGATATCACCCATAAACGGGAAAACGCTGAACGGCAGGAATAAAGTCCCGAGGACGAAATTGATGTCAGTCATCATCAGCTTGGGTGCAGTCCCTTCCTGCTCCAGAAGAGGCCAAACGGAGAAGTACCTCCCGTAGGGCATCGGTACATCAAGTGAGTCCAACCAATCAAGTGGAATATGGTGTTCCAAAACTCCGCGAAAAGAACACTCCCAAGGCCTGATCTGCACAAAAACGGGCAGCTCCTTCACATCATAAAATTCTCAGCCGAGAGTAGCAGAGCGCCAGTGGACATCGCTCGGAACAAAAGAACAGACAGCTCCATCATCAAAACCGTGAAGTAAACAATTGGAGGTCCGGTCCTAAGACTCGGAAAATTTAAACTACTCAGTTCACTATGAAAGAACAAATCTGACCTCCGGAAGTAAACAACTATTCCAAAGGCGCCGACGATACTTCAGTAGACATCAATCACTTCGCTCGCAACGTCATTTCAAGTAAAAAAACCACTCTGCTATCAGGATTCCACACACATTTACAGGCAGGCCGGGAAATAAGACGTTCGTTCCTCGGAGCGCATTTCGCTCGGCTCGCGCCGAGGCGCTGAAAACAACAACTCTATAAGACTACATTTTAGTTCCAATCAAAAGAGCAAAAGAGAAAAGAGAAAAGAGCAAAGAGATCGAAAAAGTGCGCGATTTGCTTATATACTGCGAAACATCGCTGCCACAGATTGTAAACAAAATTATCGATGAACGATAAAATAATTAATGACAGACGATTTTAATTTTACGATCAACCAATTAAAAACTCGAAACTTTAAAGAAGAGAAATGGAATTTCAAAGCAGACGAAAATTAAAAGGAAATGAAGTGAAACGATTTGGAAAATACGAATTCGGCAATAATTTAAATATGGACGATTCTGAAATATTTAAAAAGCTGTAAATAGAATAAAACTGTAAAATTGCGATGAATTAACCAATTTTTAACCGAGAGCAATAAATTTGGAATCAAATTAAAGGGAATAAAAAGGGCAATAAATGGAATCACAAATTAGCCAATTTAAATAAATTTAAATTGCTAAAACCTAAAAAGAACGAACTTTTGCCGTTTTTAACACAAAACCTATTGAAAAGAACCTATTTGAACAAAGAATATCAAAAACCTAAACAATTGGAAGATGAATAACTAAAAGAGAATGACTATGTAAATAAGACCCCTGAACACATTTAAACAAAAAGCAAAACTCCTAAATTAATTAAATATCCAAAAGTATAACCCAACAATGTTTTTAATGCTGAATTGTACAATGGATGTTTTCCAGGATGACAACATGTAAAATGATTTCGCAGTATCCAATTAACTTATATTTCACGAAGCTTTTATTTGACAATTATCAAGATTGATAACATTCGCAATAAGCAATGGAGTCCTTATATTAATATATTTTAATAATTAATTCATACATTTGATGTTATTTTCGTTAACGTAGCATCGTTTTTGCAATTTTAACGACATTTTCGTCAATCTAGAGCGAAATATCGCTCATTTTGCTATATTAGCTATGAAGTTCATCACATTTATCGCCAAGCGCTGCAGACAAGCAGAAAGAAGGGCATTTAAATGACTGGCACATTTTTAAGCGTCAAAACACAAAACCATTACTCAAAGTATCTTCTCTCGTGAATGGAACGAACTAGATCCACGAGAATGATGTTAACAAATGTATCGCACTGAAAAACTAAGTGAACAAATTGAATGTTACCATCGTGCTGATTAGATTTTGGTACGATTTGGAAAAAGAACGTTTTTTAACACTTTACAACATAGTTGAAAAGTGTTTATGACTTTGTTCATTCTAACTGTCTGTCTGTCTGTCCGTTCGCACGAACTGCCGTAAAAAATGACTTTATCAAAATGAAATGTAGTATGTTGTTGAGACGGTCTGTGGGACATATGGGAATATAAATGAATAATATCATCCAATTAATTTTGGATTGAACCCGGGTTGAAAACATGAAATATGGAGTCCCTATGGGATCTAATTTTTCAAACATATTTTAAGCAAATTTAAAATTCACAAATTGCTTTGAAAGTTTTAGGAAATATTCAAATTATCCCATAAAATATATAAAATAAATTCCAGTAAAATATGTTCGGTAGTTTTTTAAATAAAAATAAAAATAATAAATACACCCATATTATATGAAGAGATCACGTGACCCACTTCAAAATAAAATATGGCATCCACCTTTTTTTTCCCAGTGCCAAAATCGTGATTTTAAAATTATTTTTAATTTATATTTATTATTGCATCCATCCTAAAATTGCTTTATGTTTGCGCAATATCTGTGCATCTATATTCTGTGCCAATGCAATTACAATAGAGTTTAAATGATCATCAAATATTCATTATTTCTACAACGAAGCCTAATTTTAACGTATGCAGAATGTAAACACATGAAGTTCTAAGATGAGTTGTATAAGAATTGCTGACTTTTTTTAGCGCAGAATTATTTAGCTCTAGAGTCTTGAATATAGCTGATATGAATGAAATATTATTGATTTTACATAGAGAAACAGACATTGTATAGCATTGCCCTTTTCTATGAAGTTTTAAGCATGGAGTTAGAAAGTACATTTACCTCCATCGTTTTAAGTTTAGAAGTAAATTAAATTATTGTAGTATTGTGATAATTTTAAAAAATATCACCGCTGAATGAAAGGAATGGAATAAAAGTGGATGAATGAAATATTCAATGCTTTTACATAGAGTGCCTGGCGATTTATATTTCGATGACGTCATTTGTGTAAAGTTTATTATTTTTCGATGAAGTTTTAAGTTTTAAATATAATAAATTATTGTAGTATTGTGATAATTTTAAAAATATCGCCGCTGAATGTATCGCATTTTAGAGATGTTTAAATAAAATTGGATCGCAGTTGGAAAGTGTTTCATAATCAATGCTTTATACATGATTGATGTTTCTTGTTTTACATATATAAATTGCCTGCAAAAATCGTCAAAATGTAAAATAAAAAACTACATATGCTCAAATGTAACAATTAAATGATTGTTTTACACGTAATTTTTGACAACGAGATCGATAAGGCCAGCCTTATTACTCTAAGACGGAGAATTCAGGATATATTTAAGTTTTTTAAAGTTTGAGGAGCTGAAGACGTTTCTACTGTAGTTCAAAAACCGTGTCATAAAATTTCTTGAAATTTAGTAGTTAAGGCCTTTGAAGGTTATAGTGATGCTGACTAGATTTTGGTATGATTAGGAAAAATATAACTGATCCTTTTTGCGAAATTGCCCGCAAAGATCGTGAAAATCTGAAAAAAAAAAAAAAGTCTAAAATTGCTGAAATATATTAATTTTCTTCATGCAATTTTTCACATTAAGTTGCCATAAGAAACGAAAAGGCATTAAGACTGCAAATTGGATATAATATGGGAAAAGTATCTATGTTATTTTCTGCAATTAAACTCAATCTAATACATCATGTAATAAAATAATGAGAAAATGAATTTGAGACTGTAGGGAAAGTCATATGCTGCCCACATCAGATTTTTTTTGATGGAATGCAGATTTTTTTTCGAGTAATCGATTTTTTTTTTTTTTTTTGCTAATGGAGTTATATACAAAGTTATTTTCTGTATTTTCATGCTAATGCAATTTTGAAAGCGTTATAAAATAATTCATAGTACGATTGAAAACAATTTTTTAATTGGAAGAATGCGTCTTGCACAAACAACTCAAAAGTTTATTTTTTTGGAAAACCCTGTATTTCATCCTTATCTAATAGCCATCAACAGCCAATCAGATTTATTTTATAATTTGTCTGTTCTGTAAATGGGATTTGCTTGTTGATGGGTCTAATATCAATAACAAACAAATAAATATAAAGTAAATAAATAAATAAATATCAGATCCTCTAAATGTAAAATAGTATGGAAACCACGTCAACTAATTAATGCTTTAAAATCAAAGACCACCAAAATATAGGTTTAAAAGTCTTTTATTAAAATCACCTTTTTTGCGACTTATGAAATCGGCGATTATATTTACGACGTAAAAAGGTGAGTTTAATAAAAAGCTTTTAAACCTATTTTTTGGTGGTCTTTGATTTTAAAGTATCCTCTAAATATGATCACTAAGCATTGTCGAATATTAAAACCATTGGATACTCGTCTTTACACATAGCAATCGTGGCATACAGCTGACCATTTGAAATAATAATTCAAAGAAAAAAAAATCGTACAGATAATGATTTTCGTGCTGATTGATGGTGCGCAAATGTGAAAGGGAAAAAAGTTCGGTCAAGACAAGATTAAAGCCAAGATAACGATTAGAGGAGCCAGGAATCCAAAAAGAAAGCTAAATGTATCGATAATAGAGGTCAAAATCTCGAGAACATGATATCTGACACGCTGTAATTCAAGCCACAAAACTATAATTTTATGGGAAGATTATTGCTTTCAATGACTTCATAGTTGTTATATATAAGAACGCATTAAAATGTTGGGAGTAGTCAGCAGATGTACAGTGTAAGGCATGAAATAAAAATTTATTAAAGTTTACATTCATTATATAGGTATTTCTAAAACTTAAGGGATTGTAGAACAATTTCGCTGTGTTAAAATACGATTTAATTATCTTTTGCTTCTTTTACTTTCCCTGTATACATAGTATAGTGTATAGGAAAAGCATTGTGACAACGGCCGAAAATTCGAATCTGAGTTTTCAGCATACTTGAACTAGAATGAAACCTTTATGAGTTGGTGTCTTAGCGTGCGTGTGTTTGTATGTATGTGTGTATGTATGTTAGTGCATGTATGTATGTTAGTGTGAGTATGTATGTTCGTGTGTGTATGCATGTTAGTGCGTGTGTATATAGTATATTAGTGTGTGTTTGTATGTATGTTAGTGTGCATGTATGTTAGTGTATGTATGTTAGTGTATGTATGTATGTTAGTGTGCATGTATGTTAGTGTCTGTACGTATGATACTGTATATATGCATATTAGTGCATGTGTTACTGTATATATGCATATTAGTGCATGTGTATATAGTATGTTAGTGTGTGTTTGTATGTATGTTAGTGTGTGTTTGTATGTATGTTAGTGTATGTATGTGTGTTAGTGTATGTATGTGTGTTAGTGTACGTATGTATGTTAGTGTAAGTATGCATGTTAGTGTGTGTATGCATGTTAGTGTGTGCCTGTATGTATGTTACTGTATGTATATATGTTAGTGTATGTATATATTGTAGTGTATGTATATATATTAGCGTGTATGCATGTTAGTGTATGTATGTTAGTGTATGTATGATGTGTGCATGTATATTAGTGTGTGCATGTGTGTTAGTATGTGTATGTGTGCATGTGTGTTAGTATGTGTATGTGTGCATGTTAGTGTGTGCATGTATATCAGGGTGTGTGTCTTTGTGAATTTGTGGACACGGTATCTCAAGAATGAATAAAGCGTTTCGAAAATAAATTGGTATGAATATTACAATCTGTGAATACTGGAACCCCATTAATTTTAAACTCCATGGAATATTCGGGAGACCAATGAGTGTTTTTGAATGAATTTAAAAAGAAAAGAAACATAAAAAAATTGAGACCTTCGATAACGATAAATAAATAACCATTCTTTACGTTATTGTTCATTAAAAAATCTGATGTGGGCAACACATGACTTTCTTTATATAATGTAATTACTACTTTTACAGTAAGAAAATAGTTTTTTCTTATAGTAGATACTAATATTCTTTTCAAGATGTTGAATTTTCGACAATTAGTCGTCATTTTCATTGATTTAGCGTCATTTTTATCAGTTTGGCGAGATTTTCGTTAATTTGGCAACATTTCAAAAAGTTGCCAAGTTGGCGACCTTCCGCCAAATTCGTCGCCAAAATCTCGCCAAGCGTTATGGACGAAGAAATAAGTTATTCTTACACCAGACTAATGACTATTGGCGTTCAAATACAAACATATTACTCAAAGTATCTTTTTTCATGAATGGAACGAGCTAGATCCACGAGAATGATGTCACCCAATTTATCGTATGGTATTACATAGGAAAAGTGAACATGTTTCTCAATAGGAAATATTTTTTATTTTATTTTATATGACTTTTTGATAATTGTTTTGAAAAATGTGCAATATCTCGAGAACGGCTCATGTTAGAGTTCTAAAATTTATGCCAATCGTTTTCTAATGAAAAATTACATAAGAAATGTCTATTTGCGTAACTTTATTAGTGGTTTTGTTTTTTTGACTATTTTTTCAAAATTTCATTCGAAAATTTAGGGGGTTCGTGATCAGGGATGCTTGAAACGTGCTCTCCCGTCGAAAACTCGAATTCGAATTTTCGACCCCGTCACAATACTTTCCTAATACATTATGTATATAAGGAAAGTAAAAATGAATGACACATAGAACGCTAGCATGATCACCTCTCGAAATATTGCACGATTTTCGAATGCATTTTTGAAAAAAAATAAAAAATCATTAAAAAAAAATCAAGACTTTCAATATTGTTAAAAAAAATTATCATTCCATACATCATTTCTCCATTAGAAAACGAATGAAACAAACTTCAAAACGTTGTCAAAAAAATGCATGTTTTTTTTAAATAAATTTATCAAAATATTACATAACAATATCATCTCATACGCTCCTTTTCCACATACAATATTATGAAACAAATATGTGAAGATCATTCTCGTGGATCTAATTCATTCCATTTACGAGAGAAGATTTCTTTTTCTAATATTTTCATATTTTGACGTAAAATAATTCACATATAGTCATTTGTTTCAAGGGATTTATATCAATTAAATATCAGTTGTATTTTAAATGGGAATTTTGTATGTGGGTATGTTTAAAGTCATTCTGTCTGGAAAAATAAGTTGCCAAAAATAGACAATTTCAATGTAAGTGACGCTCATGCAACATCAAAAATATTGTCCCATGTATTTTGTACACATTGTTTCTTGCAGGGCTTTTTGACAGGGAGAGGCGAACAGTGTTTCTTCCAAGACTTTTTGGCCGAAGGGGAGAGGGGGGGGGGCACATTTTCTAATTGCCCTATACAAATATATCTAAATGCTGTCACATAAATAGAAACTAGGTTAACATAAAATGTCTCCGGGGGGGGGGGGGACGAATAATTGTCTTCGGGCGACGAAGCCCCCCACCCGGAGGTATACCTGAAAGAAACACGAGAGGCGACTGAAACTTTAGGGGGGGGGGGGGGCAAGTTTTCTATTTGTCTTAGATAAATATATCTAAATACTGTCACGTAATAGATGTTACATAAATATAAACTAGGTTAACATAAAATATCTCCGGGGGGGGGGGCGAATAATCGTCATCGGGGTACGAAGCCCCCCCCTGGAGGTATGTCTGAAAGAAACACTGGAGTCGAATGAAACTTTAGGGGGGGGGGGTCAAGTTTTCTATTTGTCTCAGATAAATATATCTAAACACTGTCACGTAATAGTAGAATGTTACATAAATAGAAACTAGGTTAGCATAAAATGTCTCCGGGGGTGATTACCCCCCCCCCCTCCCGGATGTATGACTGAAAGAAACAGAGAGAGAGAAGGCAGACGTCACCCAAAAAATTATTCATATTCTAGCAATTCCGAAACGTGTGTAAATACGTCGGAAACTCGAGTTCCGATTTCCTCCCCTATACATTACCATGTACTTTGAGGAAAGTAAAAATATGTAGTATACCTGAATTACACAAAAAGTCGGTTTTATTCAATTTCACAGACGTACTAAAAATCAGGAAACACCCAATCACTTAAAAAAACTTCCATAAAAATAAAAATGGCCAACATGAATTAATGTAATGCGACTAATAACTAATTACAATCATTTTCAAAATCTGTCCGGCGCCCGTCTGACCACAACGCCTTTGGCAAGTATCCAATGCCAAAGCGTAGGTACAGTAAGTACCGTTCACCAGCTGATCTAGTTTAATGGGCTAAGCTTGCATTTGCAAAACCTTTCATTTGATCCCATTGTCAAAATCCCAACTCGATTAAAATTTTTACAAATGCTGGTTTCGTGACAATTTTTGATTTCTACTTCCTCTTTCTTACCTTGTATAAAGTTTTAGTACGTTTATTCGAACATTTTATAATTCGATGTTTTTTCAGATAAGCCCGTTTTATGACCTCTTGAACACTTTCAGAAAAATAACAGCATTTGCGGGAGTGTCTGAGTTGTAGACAGGATAACAAGAAAGTATACACACATCAACCGCTATAAAATTGTATGTGTTGATATAGTATGCAAAATATATTAGAACTAGATAGAATATTTCATAATTCGCATAGAGAGATAACAAAAAATCCATGAAGGCGCCTTCCTATGGTGGTAAATGGTGCGTACACTTCATTTCTGGCGCAACTATTAAGAGTTTTTTTTTTTTTTCCCCGAATACTTATTTTGCAGCGTCATGCGAATTTTCGGAAAAATAGGAAGTGTCATCCCCAGAATCGTAAATGCAAATCTTTAGTGAACCCCCCATCTGGAATTCATATGAGTCAACATCTGAGTTACATGTATAACCAATTCTGAGAAATAGATGTTTCAAGGAAATATTTTGAACCGGAAGTAAAAAAAAAAAAAAAAATAAGAAGTGGAAATCTTTAGATCCCCTCCCCCTTCCCATACTTACACATATGCTTCGACAGATACCTTTCAAACAGTATTGAAATGTATTCAGAAAGCCATAAAACGTGCTTATCCGTAAAAAATCTCGAATTCGAAAAATTTGGAAAACACAATACTTCTTGATACAACCAGAAGAAAATAATATATTCTATAAAGCCCAACCTCCCAATCTGTCTGATCTCTGTAGTACTGCCACGAGTTTAAAGTCGTATAGCAATTACGTTTTTTAAGCCAGTGTAGTAATTTACGACCTAATCTTTTTTTTTTTTTTTGAGGTGTTTGTATAGTAATTGAGTTTTATTAAGGAGGTCGTAAAGTAATGAATAGTAATTTTTTAAAGGATCACATAGGAATTAATATAGAATCTGATTTTAGGGGTCTTAAGGGTATTATAGGGATTGATAATATTGATGGGGGGAGGACTTGTTTCGTGTGGGTCGGAAGATTTTATGAGCGGCAACGTTGTGAGAGTGTGAGCGAGTAGTAATTTTTGAAAACTAATTATTTTTTTACTAACTTTACACAACTCGTCCTATAACGAGTATAAACGATCTGATATAAAAAAAGTTTCAATTTTTCTTAAGATTCCTTAAAACGAAAGAGCTAGTCATGAAATTTCGGAATAGCAAAATATTTTCCCCACACAAAATGAGAAAAAAGTGCGAATCCAGAAAAAGTTAAACGTTTAAATCCACAGATCGGGAAATTTTCATTCTAATTTCCTTATATACATATAATGTATAAATATTGTGACTGGGTCGAAAATTCCAATTCGAGTTTTCGACGGGAGAGCACGTTTCAAGCATCCTTGATCACGAATCGAACATTTTTGAGGTGATGTCTGTGTGTGAGTCTGACGAGACGATATCTCACGAACGAATGGAGCGATTCGAATGAAATTTGGTACAAAAATTACAATCCATGAATACTGGAAGGAAGCCTATTATTTTTAAACGCAATCGAATATGCAGAACCCCTTAAATTTTCGAGTGAAATTTTGAAAAAATCATCAAAAAATCAAAACCTTTAATTAGCTACGCAAACAGACATTTCTTATGTAATTTTTCCTCAGAAAACGATTGACATAAACGTTAAAACGCTAGTATGAACCGTTCTCGTGATATTGTACATTTTTCAAATAAATTTATCAAAAAATCCCATAAATTTAAAAAAAAAATATTAACTGTTGAGAAACATGTTCACTTTTCATATGCAGTATCATGCGATAAATTTGGTGACATTATTCTCGTCGATCTAACTCGTTCCATTCATGACAAAAAATACTTTGAGTAATACTTTTATATTTGAACGCCAATAGTCATTTATCTGCTATAAGAACTTATATAAGCTGTGATGATGTTCCTTCTTTCATTATCAAAGGTTGTGCTGACTCTCTAACTTACCCTTTGCTTATTTTGTTTAATCTTTCGATTAAAACTATGGCTTTTCCCAATGTCTGGAAATATGGTCAAGTTATTCCTGTACATAAAAAGAACATCAAGCATGATATTTCGAACTACAGGCCTATTACCATTCTTTCCTCTTTTTCAAAAGTTTTTGAATGTGTTATGCATGAAACGATCTTTTCCCAAATTAAGCAATGGATTTCTCCGTACCAGCATGGGTTTATGCTAAAACGATCAACTGTAACTAATTTAGCTTGCCTTACCAGTGACATTGTTGATGCTTTTAAAACCAAGAGACAACTTGATGTTATTTATACTGACTTTAGTAAAGCTTTTGATCACATCGATCTGGGGTTATTAACCCGTAAACTGATTACTAGCGGTTTTAGTGTTGATTTGTCGACTTGGTTATACTCTTATATTTCAGATAGACTGTATTCTGTAAAGTACTGTAAACTCTAGACTATACAGTAATTCCTCTGGTGTTCTTCAGGGTTCTAATGTGGGCCCACTCCTTTTTTTAATTTTTATTAATGAAATTCCCCGGATTTTTAAAACAGCTAAATGTCTTATGTTTGCAAACCATTTGAAGCTTTATATGAAAATCAACTCATTAACTGATGCAGAGAGATCTAGATGAACTGTATAACTGGTCTGTACTAAATAAACTTCATTTAAATATTTCTAAATGCTATGTTATGAGCATTGCTAGGATCCATAATATTCTTAATTACAATTATATTTTAAATAATTCATCTCTATCTCGATGTACTCATGTTATTGATTTAGGTGTCACTTTCGACGATACTTTCAACTCTCAGAGACATATCGATAATATTATTAAAAGAGCCTACCAAAGACTTGGTTTCACCTTAAGACGATCTCGTGTTTTTGCCAGTTCTGATACGATTATTTGTATTTATAATACCCTTGTTAAACCAATCTTGGAATATTGTGCAATGATTTGGGACTCTGTTTACAATCTGCATTCTCAACGGATAGAAATCGTACAAAATAAACTATTACGTACTATTGATTACAGATTGACTGGCTATTATCCTTATGATATGCATACAAGGGAACTCAGACAGAAATATAGTTTAATGTCTCTTAAAAAAAGAAGAAGCTGGTGCTGCCTCTTGTTTTATTATAAGGTTTTAAATAATACTCTTGATTGCCCTAGTTTACTTTCTTGCCTGGAATTCCACATACCTGTCAATAATACCAGGAAAAAACTCTTTTACAATACTACTGTTAAACACAACTACATTAAATGCTATTCTATCTATAAATTTGTTGATCTATATAATACCTATTGTGCCGATATTGATATATTTAACTTGACTCCTGCCTGTTTCAATGCGCTTGACATGTTTACTACATAGTATTCTTGTATCCTATGTTCTGTACTTTTTAATTTCTTGTGTGGCTACTGTAACTGGATTTCATCTGTAGTTGCCACGTAAATTGAATAAAATAAAATAAAAATAAAATAATCTGCTATATAACTTATTTCTCCGTCCATAACGCTTGACGAGATTTTGGCGACGAATTTGGCGGAATGTCGCCAACTTGGCGACATTTTAAATGTTGTCAAATTAACGAAAATATAGCCAAATGGATAAAAATGACGACTAATTGACAAAACATTCAGTATCTTGGAAAAAATATAAGTATCTACTATAAGAATAAACGTATTTTTTTTTTTACTGTAAAAGTAGTAAATTGATTGCATTATATAAGGAAAGTCATGTGCTGCCCACATCAGATTTTTTATTTTTGTGTCTATATTTTATACAATTCTACAATTATTAGTTAGCTACTCCCAATAAGTGATTCATACTCATCAAATAGCAATTATACTAAAGTTCCTCCATTACTGCATCGGTTATTGCCTTTTCGTAGCTCAGATAATGTCAATGTTAATGCCAATGTCCTATATGAGCATTCACGAAGCATTGAACTTTACTTGCATTTAAACGGAAAAATTTTAATTAACAAGTAAAGATATTGATGTTTGTTATAATTGAATCATTGATTGTTAATTCCCAACTTTTGGAAAAATGAAAAAAAAAAAAATTAACCATTGTAATTTCCCATCCATCTGCTTTGAGATACGTTGATGATTTCAAAACCAGATTAATATGTATTGTTTAAATCTTTAGGCATTTGAATTAAAATGCTATTTATCTCGCATTTGTGATTTAAATCGCTCAGACTGATTTCATTTTCCTGCTCATTTTAATTGGGATACCAATTTTTACTTTCCCTGCAATACATGGTAATGTTTAGGGAAAGTATAGGAATCATGCCGAAAATCGCAACTCGAGTTTTCGACGGATCCACACGTTTCGAGACCTCTAGAATCCAAAAAAACTATTTTTAGCGTGACGTCTGTATCTTTTGTATCCACTCTAACTCAAAGACGTCTTTTGTATCCACTCTAACTCAAAAACTAATGGACCGAATTTCACAAAATTCGGTAGATAAGTCACTTGTGGGACACCCTGGTGCTGATTAGATTTTGGTACGATTCGGAGAAAAATAAACTGCCTTTCTTTGTAAAACAGCCCTAAAAAATCGCCAAAATCTAAAATAAAATACTACGTATGCTCAAATATATCCATTAAATGCTTGTTTAATACGTAATTTTTATCGAAGGATAGAATAAGACCAACACCATTACACTAGGATTAGCCGTTCTCGAGATATTTTAGTTTTTTCGTATTTTCTCTAGCCACTTTTGAAAATAAGTCCAGTTACCAAATGAGAACGAAAATTGCATTAAAAGTGAATTAAATTTAATTAAAATAAAGAAAATGTGAATATAAGTCTGCAGGGAAAGTCATGTGCATTACACCAAAATCTAATCAGCACCAGGGCAACCCATAAGTAACTTATCTATAACAGTTTATGAAATTTAGTCAATTAGTTTCTGAGTTAGGGCGAATATATACATTGTTGCACAGATGGACACACACACACACATAGACGTCACGTTAAAAATAGTTTGTTCGTGTTCCAGGGGTCCCAAAATGTGCAGATCAGTCGAAAACTCAAGATGTCATTTTCGACACTATTCCAATAATTTCCCTACATAACCATGTATTGTAGGGAAAGTAAAAGGAACTCAGTCCTGGACTCCATCTATTTTACAAATCGTCTCTTAGTTTCATAGGTTAATAATAAAGTTATAATGAAAAGTTTTGCTCCATTTATGTACTCATTGTACAGATCTTAATATAAGGGACAACTTCGTTTGTTTGTTTTTTACTTTCCCTACAATACATGGTATCGTATAGAGAAAGTATTGGAATCGTGTCGAAAATCGCAACTCGAGTTTTCGACGGATCTACACATTTCGAGACCTCTAGAACACTGGAATATGGAAAGTGAATCTATTTGACAATATACTTACTGCTTTTTTTTTAATATTATGAAATTTTTTAATAAATTGATTCGAAAACGTGCAATATCTCGAGAACGATTTATGCTAGCTTTCTAAAGTTTGTGTCATTCGTTTTTCTAATGAAAAATTCTGTATGAAATGTTTATCTTTAGTTAACGGTATTGAAAATCCTGATTTTTAAATAAATTTTTCAAAATTTCATTCGAAAATTGGAGGTGGTGGTGGTGGTGGTGGGGGGGGGGGTCACCGAATATTCGAGCACGTTTCAAACCAAAATTTTAGTATTTACTGATCGACCAAATTATTTTCGAAACGCCGCATTCGTTCGCACGATATCGTGTCCACACATACAGCCATCACCTCAGAAACGTTTGATTCCAGTTCCCGGTTAAAACAGGCTCTTCCGTCTAAAACTCGAATTAGAATTTTCGCTTCCACGTTGCAATACTTTCACTATGCATGATAGAGTACAGCATGTAGAGAAAGTAGTAACATGAAATATTAACCTTTTGCTTACGGGTGGGACAGGACGCCAATGCGTGCAAAGGGGGATCAAACTGTTTGAGATAGGGTATGTCTAATACCTGTCTTTTTGATAGGTTCTTCGTTTGGGATGGCACGCTTGCTCTTTGACTGGATAATATCAATTACAGTCTTCACGTTTAAACGTTATTATTATTGATATTTTCGGGGATTATTGATATTTTCAAGTTATTATGCAATTGTTTTATTATGACAAACATTGTTGAAACTCATATATAGTACGTTGTACGAGTAATCTTCTACTAATGCACGGGAATATATTCTAATTTACGCGAATATAAGTAGTATAGGTATATTGGCATATGTTTTGATATATATTGGCATATATTGGAATCAATTACGACCTTCTGGTATAAAGAGTATGGGGATTATTGATATTTTCAATTTATTACGTCATCTCTTTTATTTTGGCAAAGATTTTTGAGACTCGTATTGTAATACGGGTAATCTTCTACTAACACACTGGCATATTTTCTAATCTGCGACAATATAAGTAGTACAAGATTGCATATATTGATTCAATTCCCTTTTTTTTTTGTAAATTTGCTTATAAAAGCGGCCAGGATGTTTTATTCTTCAGATCTGCCCGTGAAGATAATTTTGCATAGTGAGAACAGATATTCTTAAACTTCTCTTTAGTAGCAATAAATTTAATATTTTAACAGAATTTGCACATGATTGCGAATTATAAGTTTCTTTATATTATATACTCCGTACGAAGAACGGGTATGCTGCTAGTTTATCAATAAATAGCACTTACCGCTATCCTGATAAAGATGTCAAAGCTCCTTTTAAAGAGTCAAGTTCTGACACGCCGTTCACATTGTTTACAGACGGCAAATCAGAAGAGCAAATATCCGACTTCTGTGAGGCATTTGTGGATTACGCCAGAATCCGATACAATCGAATCAAGAGTAGAATGTCAATTGAAAGTGATAAAATGTATGTGCTCCAAGCGTACTTAATCTATTGTCAGGGCTGCACATACAAAGGACGGACACCACTCGAGCAGGGGGCCTGAGCTACAGAGGGGGTCCGGGCACCACGCTATATTATTCAAGGATGGAAAAGACGTGAAAATTTTAAAAAGAGGGGGCAATTAAGTAAACTGTAAAACATTTTGCAAACTTTGCTCATTTTTCAGTTACTTCGTTTATAATTTCGGCAAACTGATAAGAAAAGCTACAATTACAGGCGTTCACGACAATTCCAGCTTCATTTCTGAAATATTCAGCTAATTATCGTCTGCCGAAGCGTTATTTTTGTATTTTTATATATAAGGGTAAACCCGGGTTAAATGGCCATAGTTTTTTTAATTGAAGATTACGGGTATGCATTATTAAAATGCATGATCACAAAAATTTAAACACACGCAGTTGAGTTTAATTTTTTATATTTATATGGACTTTTGTGAAAAGCAATTGATAGAAAGTCATAAATTCCGAAATCTTAAAACTATGTTGTTGGCCATCTATCCCTTGGAGGGCGGGTTAGATGGTCATATGATCGTGGATTAGTCGGCCGTGTCTATTTTAATGGTAACTATGTGCGAGTTAAGCTTAAGGAAGTAGTCACATTTAATTTGAAAGCAAGGTTTTAAATCAAGAACAAAATACTACAGATAATGTGCTACAATAAAACACAAGATGATTTCTTCCAAAAATATTAACTAAAATAAAAACATTACTGGAAAATTTAAAAAATGTCACTTCTTTTTTGAAATAATAATATCACAGGGCTGGCATACATCGGTAAATGATGAGAATGTTTCGTGCAACCAGATGGCAATGACACACTTAATGCAGTCAGCTTTAATCTTAAATCACATTTAATGCAGTGCTATTATAATCTTCCCCGCATCCTATACATTCATTAGAGTGATCAAAATTATCACTGGATATGCCACTGGATGCAGATTGAATCTCGATTTCCTTTTCAGAGCTGCTGCTGGAAAAAAATCTACAACAACGTTTCTTCTTATCTTGATTTTTCCTAGGCAGAGTCCTAAAGTTCTTAATTTTTGTTTTCTGCTTTATCTATAGTTTTGGATGACGTTAGAATAGTAACATGGCGTCTCTGACGTTTGGATGTAGTGCGAGTCTTGATCAATGATGCAGGTTCAATATCGGCCAACAATTTAACAATTTGTGAGGGACCACTCACTCATTCGTCCCATTCTGCTTGAAAGTGCTGGGCTGTGGTTAAGAATCTTTTTGAGAAGTGTTAGATTCAGCGAGCTAGACTCAGCCCATCTAGCCGTTGACTATGTTTCGAGTTTTCCATCTCCTTCCTGTCCAGTGTTTTTCTCGGCACACAAAATTCATGATCACTTTACTGTAGGTAGACCTAACCGCATACACTCATGGACCTTTCCTCACACAGTTACTGGTATGTTTAAGTACTAAGAATTCTGTATAGTATAGAAAGAGATAAAATTCTGTGGAGAAAATCGAAATATTCCCCCCCCCCCCCATATCCTGAAAGATTCCGGCTTAAGCCCCTTATCAGTTAAAATTTCCTAAATATTTATATCAGCAATTTCTCTTAGCACCCCCCCCCCCCCCCGCGTATTGCATGGTTTCGTAATTAAGCTTATGATAAGATTTCAATATGCTACAAGAGTTATTGAGCTTAGGTTACATTCGGTATTTAACGGCCATTATAAAAGAAAACAAATCTAATTACTTTATTTCATAATTAAAATATATATATATATATATATATATACATATATATATATTAGTGGTACCATACCCCTTTTCTCATACCTTAAAATACTATAATCGAACAACATAATTACATGCTATAAATACTTGTATTATTCATTGAACCTGTAGCGATACATAATTTTATTTGTATATGTTAGAGCGATAAATAAATTTATCGCAGACTAGTGAAAGAATGTAAATGATAATTAATAATAAAAATTAATAAATAAACGACCTTTTAAATATTTTCGTGGACTTAATTACGATTTGGGGGGGGGGGGGGGGAGAAAGCGTAAATATAAATATATTATTAGTTTCAAAGAAGTGGATTTTATGCTATTGCTCCTGTTTTTACATTTCAGGTACGTTTTTAATAGTAACGTTTATCAGTATTATCAGTAACGTTTTTAACATTAAAAATTTTAAATAAATAAATAAAATTAATTAATTAATTAATAAAATAAAATAAATAAATAAATAAACTTGAAATGTTACAATAAAAATTTAAAAAACTAAAGAATCGCACATTACAATAGTTTCACAGTAATACATTAAAATTAATTATTTCAGTAATTTTTATCTCTTCTGTATAAAAATAATAAACACATTTAATCAGCTTTCTAAAATAAATTTCAATCGCATTATTTTTGTTTATTAAATTGTAGTTTGTCAAAATCAAACTTGAGAATACTTGATTACACACTCAATTAATGCTAAAAAATCTTTATGATAAATTATTTATGTATTTTAGATGTAAAGTTATTTTCATAGTACATGTAAAAGGCTTACAGCAAAAAATAAAGTTAACTTCAAATACGGCGGAGTAAAAATTCGTAAAGATCATATTTGAAACGAGAAAATAATTAGCAATTTCATACTCCTTATGTGTGATATCCTGTCTGTGATAGTTTACTTTAAAATGTTTTAAATATTTTTATAAACATATTTCACACAAATTAAACGAATCATATTTTATTTTTAAATCAAACATAATTAAAAAATGAGAATTTACATAATTTGTCTTATAAAAAATTATAATTTAAAAAAGGTTCCTGTGCCAAAAAAAAAAAAAATCTGATGCAGACAGTTTATTACTTTCCCTACATAATATAATGACTCTACTCTTTCCACATATTAATTAAAATTTAGTTCTTTTGGTAACTTAACAGTCTAAACAAAAAAGAATGTCTCTTATTCACACTCACATACAAAATCCTTATTCTTGAGCATCAAAATATAAAACTATTACAAAAATATCTTCTCTTATGAATGGAACAAACTAGATCCACAAGTATGATATTTTGATGAAAGATTTGTTACATAACATTGCATATCGATAGTCAATCTATTTGATGATACTACGCTTTTAATTTTCTGTAATTTTTTCTTGATAAATTTATTTGAAAAACACGCAATATCTCCAGAACGGTTCATGCTAGCGGTCTAAAACTTTTGCCATTCATTTCAGAATAAAATATTACGTCTTAAATGATTACTTATTTAGCATTAGTGAAGGTCTTTATTTTTTAATGAATATTTTTAAAAATTCATTCGAAAATTAAGGAGGTGTCTTCTAAACATTCGATTGCGTTTAAAATCAATAGGTTTCTAGTATTCTTTAATTCCACAGCCCAAACCGCACAGCCCACCAAAAAAAGCCGAACATCAACGAGGTGCGCTGGTGTATTCTTTGATTGTAATAATCGTATCAAATTCTGTGTCTGCAGACTCAAGGACTAACATACATACATATACAAACATCACCTCAGAAACGCTCGATTCGAGTTCAGGGATGCTTAAAACGTGTCCTTCCGTCGAAAAATCGCATCATAATACGTTCTCTACACATTATACTATGTATGTAGGGAAAGTAGAAAGGCACCAGTATAAAAATTATTGATTACATGCAAGTGATTTTATAATATTGTACAAAAATGTTAGTGGTATAGAATGATAAAATGTTAGTGTTATAGAATAATACCAAATAGAAATTAGGACTAAAAAAATTTTCTAAATTATAAGTGCCATGAAAAAGACCCCCTGTGAAAAAATACTTTAAAATTCTCCTTTATTACTAAAGGATATTTTCAAAGGGAAAATATTATGCTTACAAATATAAATATTCAAATAATAAAGTGCTAAAAGTTTTTAAAAAAATATTAATACTTTCCTAAAGGTATTACTTGTAAACTTGTCAGTAAGTTTTAATATTACAGCTGATCTATATCATCGAACAATTTCTGTTTACAAATGTATGAATTATCAACATTGGAGAGCTCGAGATTATATGCTGGAGATTTTTTGCTATTAATAGCTGAAGATCGGTTTAAGTTATACAATACTTTGAATTTGTGGGTGCCACAAAGTATACATATTTTTCTAATGAATTAAATGACTCGCTTAACCTTTTTCCATAGTATCAATGCCGATAGGAAAATCAATAATGCCCATAAATCATTAAACATTTACTTGTTATTGTTGTTTTTATCGAATAATCAATGATTTGTTTCATGCCGCAAATCAGAATATCTTCTCTTTTCCATCAAATTTATCTCCGAGAGAAGCATAGCAGTGAAAATAACATTACACCATTCATGCATCCCCCCCCCCCCCCCTCCTTGCGATACCAGAACAGATGATCGAATACAATGTTGTTTTGAGACCACAAAAAGTGCCCTTACCTGTGAAACTGAGAGGAAAAATCACAAAAATAAACATCCAAAATTCCATTTTGAGTTTGTGTTTAATCTTTGGTTTTCAAACCAGGCGGCAAACGCAGAGAAAACGGGAAAATTTTCGAAGAACAGCCGCCACGGAGTTCCATTGCGACGACTGTCATGGCGTCGCCGCCTTGTTTTTCTTTCGAGCGATCGTCTGCTCCGCGCGCCATGGTTGTATCCCTCCGCGACGTAATGGAACGGTCTTCCGGTAGGGGGACTATATTGTTGCTCCATGGTAATTACATCTGAATCAGAGATGGAAGATAGGAAGGGGGTGCATGCATTTGATTTTTGTCAAGGCCGATAAAATATGAATCAATAATTAATAAGAAATAAATTAATATATAATTTCCTGCAAAGAAGAAATTTGTGCTTATTGATTTCGGGTCTTAGTCACTTAGTTGATTGAATGAGGGAGAGAGAGATGTCATTAGACGAGGATCGGATATGGCCATGCTGCCAAAGGAAGGAATACCATCCGTTGTTGAGACCCAGACCGTCCGACCTACCAGAAAGGTGTAAGGTAACTGTTTGGACGGCCGGGAAGTGCCACCCAATTTAGACCGGAACCCAGTGGGGGAGGCATCCACAGGGACCGTACCCTCCTTCCCCTACCACCAATCTCTCGGAAGGACTTACGGACCCACATGTTTAACGTGATCGTACTCCGCGTGAACACGGCGGCAGTTTTGGCAGTGGCTGGAATCGAACCCGGGCCTACCGAGTGTAACTCCAGCGCGCTAACCAATGGGCTACCGCGCCCAGGGAATACCATCCGTGGATGACTTATTCGAGATTTCAGCAATTTTAATGGGAAAGCAAAAAAGTTGGATTTGAATAAAATAAACCAGAATAAAAGCATAATTTATTTATCCAATGATGAAATTTCCTACAAAATAAGGGCAGTTTCTAGAGGGTTTATTAATATATATATGATCACGGGCAGAATTATAATAATGTGAAAACATGTTATGCGCAGGGATCCAAAAGAAAATTGTAGAATAAATATTTTGGAAGTTTGGAGGTCCTGGTCAGAATCTGGAGGGAGGTGGGGAGGTAGAATTTAGATATTCGCCACTTCATGAGGTTGTACATTTGGATTTGTCATACCTAACTCTTGAAAATAAACTAGCAAATAAAATTAAGATAAAATAATTAATCGTGCTTCACTTATTTGGAGTGTATTTATTACTCATTTGAAATGTTAAACATATTAAATATATCATTGTGGCAAGGCCACCCATACCACCACTTGTAGATGCCACTGGTAGATATCCTAGTAAAATCTGTGATACGACTAGAGTGGTGAGGACTGGGCCCTAGGTGGGGAGCGACCTCCCGTTCAAAAAATTTCTGAAAACATATATTTCTCAGACTTGGCTTCAAATAAATTTAGATGAAGACTGATATGGATTCAGTATCGAATTCCAGAGAGGGGGTTGGGAGGGATTTACTAAGAATTTCCACTTTCAATTCTGGAGGTGTCACTTCTCGTTTTTCCGAAAATTCGCATGACTGCACTAAATAAGTATGCAAACGAGAATAAAAGCGCTTAATAGTTCCGACAAAAATGAAGTATACATCATTTGCGACCCTATGAAGGAACCTTCATAAATTACTTGTAATAAATCATTTTTTTATGAAATAATTTTTCATATTGTATATTAATTTCCTATGTCACCGAGAAATATATTTTTTCTCTAATATTAAGAATATTAAAAAAGAAAATTAACTAGAATGTGGCTCAACTCAACTTTCTAATACTAGAATCCATTTTAGTAGCTTTTTTTTCCCTCAAATTTTACAAGAAAAATATTGGAAAAATTGGTAGCGTGGGTCCAAATGATTACAATTACAGCTTCACTTTAAAGGGCTTGAAAAAAAAAATCTTTCGATTGATATCATACTTGACAATGTACTCCCCCAGATGGAGGGGAGGGGAGTTAAAATGCCCCACCGAAAGGGGCTAATGACGTCATAAACAAAAAAAATGTGTCGCGGCTATCTTTCACAACAATAATTGAAACTACAAGCATTAACATTTTGCTTACGGGTGGGACAGCGTCTATCTCAAACGAAAACCCCCTCAAAAAGACAGGTATTTGACATACCCTATCCCAAACAGTTCGATCTCCCTTTGCAGACATTGGCGTCCATGGACGCCAGTGTCTGCAAAGGGGGATCGAACGATTTCTGTATTTTGTAAATGTCTATAATTTGAAAATAAACTTTATTTATTTTAATAAATTGTCAGTATTTGATTTCTATCTATGGATGTGTTGCCATTTAAATGATTTTATTGATACTTTTACTCTCTCACATTATCTTTTCCTATATGCTTTGTTAATGCTTATTTGTGCATTTAAACGCTCAGTCATCGGACTGGCATTATCTTTCTCCATGAATTTATGTGCTTTATAAATGTTTATTTGTGCATTTAAAAGCTTAGTCATCGTTCATCGGACTCGCATTATCCTTCTCCACGAATTTGTGTGCTTTATAAATACTTAGTTGTTCATTATAAAGTTCAGTCATCGGTATATATTTGCTCAGAAAGCAATCTTCATGTTGACTCCAAGGATACGATGACCAAGAGATATCACCTGTAGTTGAGTGGCATCTTCAATAACTTAACACTTTCACTTTTCTAAATGTGCCCCAAACACTTTTATGACAACCGGCTATTCTCACTCCATAATTACGATGCATCTATCATCGAACTCTTATTCTCCAAGTATCGCGTGAGAGTCCCCCCCACCCCCCACCCGTTAGCAACAAACTCGTATCATTTGTTATTTGGGTGCGGCTCATCAGATACACAATGCAAGAGACAAAGAAATAAATTAAAACAAAATGCACGCCAACGACACTGAATCGGCTTGCGATCGAACCTATGAATTGCGGGGTCATGGTATGACGTCACTTCATGTAAGTTTCCATGGTTACAAAATAAAATTACCTGCTGTTTAAGATTAATATAAATGACCCTATATGCTCCAAGATTGGTCTATTAAAGGATTTATATCATACATTATCTCATATTCTTTAAACGTAATGGGGCATTTAGAAGCAATTTCAAAATTGCTCTGTGCTGTGAATCTCGGAAGGTTTTCAACTATACTAAGTAAGAACGAATATGACGATCATTGAGCAGAAAAAGATTGAAAGTTTTTTTTTTTTTTTTTTATCTTTATATGAAACATCTTAGGGTTCGGGGCAGTGTAAATCTCGAAAGAAATGTGATTCATATGAAACGGAAGTGGAAGTATGAAAGAAAGGAACATCATATTGCTACGAATACGTAACTGAAAATCATTCTTGTAATTTGAAGGTTTGGGTCCCTTGACCTTCGTGATAAAATCGACGACCTCGGTGAAATATTGACAGCAATATTACAACTGACAATATAACAACTGACTGTAACAATATAACAACTGACGGCGAGTTCTAGAAACTTTTCGAATTTTGTTAATTAGTTAATGATCTCACGAGCTACATACCAGTTTCTAGAACTTTTTACTGGGGCATATATTGGCTCGTCAGCGTTCAGTCGGTTTGTTGACGTGATATGAATAAAAGTATAAAAATACAGAGCCCAATATACTTCGCATCTTCTGATTTTATATGCCCTTCCAGATGTATGTATTAGAAAACAATTCTGGCAAAAAAGTGTAAGAAATTAAATTTTAGATTAAAAATATCGAAACCTTTTCCTAGGTAGCTTGAACCATCGTCACCCACAACACATCAATCTTTTTACATTCAAAATATGCGAGAAATGGGAGGTTTAACATCAATCTATAACAAGTAGCAATGTTGCTTGCTCACTATTTTTTTTCGGGGGGGTGGGGGGTGGGGATCCCTCTTGGTTGTAGGGTCGGCTCTCTTAGCTGTAAAATGATATCGTCTCTAGCTCTCAGGGTTCAAAAATTTTTCAACCCGAGAGATAAGTAAACAAAGAGCGAAAGTTTTGAGTGTTGCACTTTACATCTTAAATGGCGGATTTATTGATGGAATTTCTGTAAAGCTTATGAAGTTCAGGCAAAGAAAATTTAGGTTTAACACTTCTATTTTTTATTTAAATTTCATATTCTAATGACTGCCCAATTGATAGGAAGCTAGCATTTTAATGTAGTAAAATCTCCCTACTTCAAGCATATTTATTTCGAAATATTCCATAACTCGAACAAAATGTTTGATCCCCAGGGAAAGATGATTTTTTTTTTTATCGAATTAAAGTCGATTATTAGAAGTTAGTAAATTATTCAATTCGAATCACGAGTCACCACCGAGAGCGTCAATCAGAAAAGCTCACATGATAGCCGCAACTTACGTTTTGGTCATGCAGTATAAGAACGTTCAATCATTCTTAAAGTTATTTTATTAATGCTTGCACAAATTACGACAATCGGATAAAAAAAGATTCAAATTTTACAGGAATGTCAGTTTCTGACTATGTTCTGTCTCTTTTCAGCAGCTCCATCCATAGTTGCTGCAGACGATTCCGGTGCCGATTCCTCATTAAAGGCTGCATTTTGATATGAAGCGAGAGGTATCAGTGGTTTGACAGTTACCCTTCCACAATTTCCTGAAAAATTAGTAAATCAGTGTCACAACAATGTAGTACTAGAAAATATATTAGTGTAAAAACAATGTTTTTTTTTTAAAGAAAACACAGAGAATTAGAATCATTTTGACAGAGAAAAGTTGAAGAAAATGAGGTCTCGGAAAAGAACGAAATCTGGCCGTTCGGTGGTGTTATTGAGACCCAGACCGTCCGACCTACCAGAAAGGTGTAAGGTAACTGCATGGGCGGCCGGGAAGAGCCACCCAATTTAGACCGAAACCCAGTGGGGGAGGCATCCACAGGGACTGCACCCTCTCAAAAGGACTTACGGACCCACGTGTTTAACGTGATCGTACTCCGAGTAAACACGGAGGCAGTTTTGACAGCGGAGGGAATCGAACCCGGGCCTACCGAGTGCAATTCCCGTGCGCTAACCACTGGGCTACCACACCCTGGTCGCTCGGTGTGTATTTTGGGCCAAGATTGTTTAAAGTTCGTTGGAAAAACCTTGTTTGATATATATTTAGGTCACTGGGTAGGCCAGAAGAAACTATTAGACTGTCTGAAAAACTTACCAGTTTCTTAAATCGATTAAGTGGTTCATCATTCAGCAGAAACCATGTTCTATGCATGATTAAATTGTCTATATGCTTGTTCCTGATAATATGTTCTTGAAATATTATTAGAAACAAACCCCGATTCACCCGAAAGTATGAGGAAAGACGATTCGTTATAGCAGCAATCTCAGGACACCCTGAACCAGCGCCCGGTCCAGCAGCAGCAGCAAAAGCACCACCCACCGGACCACCGCCGAGGAGCACCATCAAGTTCTCTCCGTCCAGCCACTAACAGTGGCCGCACTTCTTGAAGCATTGGACGGACACGGAGAGGGTAGAAAAGGATCCTCTAATAAAATATATATTTTTTAAAGGCAACAAAATTACAAATCATATAAACTTTAACAAACAAATCCAACAAAATACAAAACATGAAAGCAGACAAGCATAATAATTCAAAAGCACAGACAGAGGAGTCACTATAAGGTAAAGGCAAACAGAGCTGATAGTTGCAGAGAGTTGGGCATAAGACTCGAACTTCCTCAGTGGAAACATAAGAATAACATAGTAACAGACCTGAAAAATTAATAATTATTCTCGGGATTGAATTTAGGTTGCGACAATTGCTTCAACAATAGCTAAACGAACATCTCATCCAAACGTTACAAAATTCATCCACAACATCGAAAACCTTAACTTTTAAATCTTGAGTGGCAAAGACGGAAAACGACTATAATATACATTACCCGACACAGAAAATACACTACGAAAGAGCGAATAAAGTGTGATGATTAAGGACACACAGACAGAGATGGCATATATAAATAAGTGATGTAAATGCCAGAAGGAAAATGCAATACAGTAATGGCATAAACAGGGGGATCAGTAGGCAGTAGAACCACTTCTTGCGGCGATACAAGCAGCAATCTTTCGAGGAACATATGCAATGGTCGTGCGGATAGTTTCCTGAGGGATAGATGACCATATGCCTTCAATCATCCTCCACAGGTCGTCCTCTCTTTGAGGTAGGGGCGGGCCTCAAAACGACGGCCAATCACGTCCCATACATGCTCGATGGGTGAGAAATCTAGAGACAGCGGAGGCCAAGGAAACGCAGGGATACCTTGCAAGGCCAGTCTACTGATGGTTGCTATGTGCAGTCGCTCGTTATCTTGCTGTAAAGTAGCATTTAGCGACCATTGAAGGTAGGGCAGTGCAACCGGCCGCATCACCTTATCCACATATTGTCGTGTGCCACATACCGTCATTGTGCCCATCATAGGTGACCGGCTATCGACGCCGTTGACACCCCAAACCATGATGCCGCGTTTGAGCAGTATAGCATTTAACAGTCGTAGCAGAAGTGGATCTTGCATTTCAACTCATTTGCATACACAGGTCAGTTTGTCTCGCAATTCGCATACATATTAAGGCCAAAGCTTCATGGTGTTGCATTTTCTATGTCGGGTAGTGTATGTTAAATAGTTAATATTTAACTTAATTTAAATATTTAATATTAATAATTAATTATTAATATTAATAATTAATTGTTAATATTAATAATTAATTATTAATATTTAATATTATTTAAATATTTAAGTTAATTTTTCAAAACACAACAAACAATTTCGGTATTTTGAAAGCAAACCTTCATCAAATTCTTGTAATAACAGGGAACAGTGTTAAAGAGATTATGTTTCTTGACTACGTTTTTGTCAAAAATTTCTCTGTAATCCTATAATGCATGATTGATATTTTAATTTATGTAGAAACAGGTAAAATGCTTTAGTTGTAATTTTCCCCCAATGTGTTACCTGTGCACCTGATCAGTATGTCCCCTGGTCAGTATGCCACAGGTGTCAAATACGAATCCTGAGTTTAATGGGGAGCCCTAAGTTATGCATCGTAGCGGGTACGGGATCCACTTTAAATTGCAAGCTCAAAGGGTGGAATGTGTGCCGACCCCTTTGGTGCACCAGGGCAATATGTTTCACTGTAAAAGTGTTCACATTCATCAGGTTTCTTATTTCGTTAAAATAGAATTGTTTTGAGTTTCCGCTCATAAAAAAAAATCCCAATGTTTCATGCCGACCATGAATAAAATACTCCATTGTTATCAGCAGAGAATGTTATCTGCATGCATAACAGGAGCATGCAATTAAATTTGTTATCTTCATTTTGATCATTTCTTTGAATACAGTAGATTTGTGCAGGTCATTGCAACTCTACTGTGGAAGTGTTGATTTTACTAAGAATTGCATCATAAATGTGATGTGAAAATTGACACCTCTATTCTATATAACAAGGCACAAAAACGAAAATTATTACTAAAGCAATTTATTTTTTATTATTAAAAGAAGTATATGGTATTGTTAAGCAATAAACACAAGGCATCTTTAGTGACCTATGAAGTTACATAAAACGAAACCGTCTATTGGGTGAAAAAAATCTGGAATATATGTCTTTTTTTAGCATTTTTTGCAATTTTTAACTCGATGGTAAAAATAATGAATTGAAAGTATTTAAATTCTGAAAGAAGATATCTCATATCTGAGGCTAACTTTTTACCTCTATCGCATTCGTCAAAGAGGTGTTGGCACACCATTTCCCAACAGTTACATACAGTGATACCAGGCATGATCTGGAACTAATTGATGCCCAAGAATTTATTCACCGAAGAAGAATTGGCTTTAGTCATAATGGGAATGAAGCAGAATAAAGCTCCAGGTCCTAAGGACCTATGTTTGGATATAATTTTAGAAATGTATAAAGCAAATAAAATATGGATTTTAAATATTTTTAATGCCTAAAATGGGGCATATACCCTAATTCCTGGGAGAAAGCAAAGGTGGTTTTAATCCCTAAAGACGGAAAAATCTTGCAACTCGTAGAATCATATCGTCCAATATGTCTTCTACCCATATGGGGAAAAATATTGAATCGCCTTATGACTAGAAAGCTCATCTATCATTTTGAGAATAACAAACTAGTCTCGGATAGACAGTTTGGCTTTAGTTAAAATATAAGTACATTGGACGCCATAGGAGCTGTGATGGATTTTAATGAAATACATCAAACCTTGAAGAAAATCACATGTAGCATTTCATCATTGGATATTATGAGTGTTTTTAATAATGTTCATTGGGACCAAGTGGTAGAATGCCGAATTAAGGCAAAAGTCCCTACTGGGATAACTAGCTTAGTAAGAGTATTTCTAACTGAGAGAAACTTAATAGCTGGCAACAATAGTACCTTTATTAGCTGTAATATAGGTATTCCACAGGGGTTCTGATGTGGGCCAATATTATGGAATATTGTTGCCAATTCGGCACTAGAAATTGATTATGGTAATCCTCAAGTAAATATACAGGTTTTCGTAGATGACTTTGTCATCATGTTCATTTCATCTGCGTCATACCTATTTGCCGAGACAGGTGCCAGGATACTTGATATCATCAAAAATTGGGCAACAGATCATGGGCTAAAACTTAGCCAGCTGAAAACAAAGTTCACTATGATTCCCTCTAAATGGAAAAAAAGTAACACACATCTCAGTAATAAAACTGGATGGTAGGAAGATAAAGTACACCAAGGAGCTAAAATATTTAGGACTAATCTTGGATTCTGCACCTTACTAGGGTGAAGGAAAAAATCTTTGGCTTTCATTTAAACTGGCAAGGATTGGCAAGGCCACTTGGGGGCTAATGCCAGCAATCTTAAAAGAGATCTATCTCAGAGCGACAGAGAAAGTAATAGGGCACGGGGCACCAATATGGATGAACTTAAAGTGTAGACCTTTAAATAAGATTCATGCAACAGAAGGCATCCCAATAATTGGGATTACCAAGTCATACAGAACAACTTCCACTGAGGCGTTGAATGTCCTGGCGGGCTGTATTCCACTCAAAATTAAATTGAAATTGGAGGCAATAGTATACCGTATTATATATATCAAACAAGATGAGTATATTGTAAAAGTTCTCTATAGGAGTAGTGAAGGGGAAAATAATCAATGCAAACTGGTGACACCTCGGAAAGAAAGAATTATTAAGTGGAATAAGAATTACGAAGCAAGAAATGGAATAACAATTTATGCTGATGGGTCAAAGATGGAGAACAGAGTTGGTAGTGCGTTGGTTATAAACGCAGATGGATGTATAGTTACTGCTGAAATGTATTGTCTTAATGACGAAACCACCGTATTCAATGCAGAACTTTACGCAATTGCTAAAGAGGTGGAGTATGCAAAGAAGATGTATCCACAAGAGATGCACATTTATTCTGACTCACGTGCTGTCATAACGGCCCTAAATTCAGAGAACTCAAAAAATGAGTTAGTATATAAAAGATTCGGGATATTCTATATGATATCTCTGATACCTGTCATTTTCATTGGATCGGGACCCATATTGGGCTGATCGGTAACGAAAAAGCGGACACATTAGCTAAATAAGCTACGAGAAAAGAGGAAGTGGATTTAGTTTTCTGAAGTTCCATTCAACAACCAAGAACGGTTGCAAAAGCGGAAATGATCAAACAGTGGCAGCAATCTTGGGAACAATCTGAAAAGACAGGAGGTTGTATCAACAAATCGGAACTGCATCTACAAACTGTTGTTGCGGAGACTTCTACCACAATCAAGCCCTAACTGGACACGGAGTTTTTTAAAGACTATCAAGCTAGATTTTTCCATAAAACAAACGTTTGCCATTGTGGGAAAACAATAGGAAGTTTTACTCATTGTCTTTATGAGTGTAATATTTGGAATGAAATCAGGAGAAACCAATTTCCGAGAAATGTTAAAGAGCTTAAAATTACCACCATAATCAAACATCAGCAGGCTGGAAGCGGGATAAGGGAAATTATCGCTCGGTTGTTGGAATTGGAAATCAAGAGCTAATCCTGGATGTACAGAGATGGCTGAGTTATTATGTTGTTTATGCAGATCACAAGTTGTTATTGATATGCTGTTGCTATATTGAAGTCCAATATTGTAAAACTATGTTATTGTTAAACTTACGTTTTATGTAAATTATTCTATGTTTTAATTCCACCGTGTGGTGAAGTTTATATGGTTTAGCCTATTAAAGTTGTTAGGCTTTCTGGTCAGACGGTGGGACTTAACTTGCGGTATGGGAGTTGCCGTTTTGCTTTCAGCCTTTTCTTGTCGCCTCTTTTGCCCGGCGGGTGTTGTTGCTGTGGCCGGTGGAGGGCCTAGCCGGGATTGGAGGACCGATGGAGGGCCTAGCCGGGATTGGAGGACCGGTGGAGGGCCTAGCCGGGATTGGAGGACCGATGGAGGGCCTAGCCGGGATTGGAGGACCGGTGGAGGACCTAGCCGGGATTTGAGAACCGATGGAGGGCCTAGCCGGGATTGGAGGACCGGTGGAGGGCCTAGCCGGGATTGAAGGACCGGCGGTGAACCGGTGGATGGTGACTCTGGCCCCCGGCGGGCAAATACTGAGGGGTTCAGCTGTGCTGTCGCTTCGACGGATCAAGACTACGGGCGAATCGGATAATCTTTCAAACTTTACCTCTATCGCACTAGGTTAACTACAAAGTAAATAATCCGAAAAAAATTCTGATAATTAGCGCTTTTTTGTTGTTTTTTAACACTTTACAACATAGTTCATTCTGTCTGACTGTCTGTCCGTTCGCACGATAACTGCCGTAAAAATGACTTTATCAAAATGAAATTTTAGTATGTTGTTCAGACGGTCTGTGGGACCTATGGTAATCTAAATGAATAACATCACCCAATTAGTTTTGGATTGAACCCGGGTTGAAAAAATGAAATACATTGAACCCTATGGGATCTAATTTTACAAACATTTTTTAAGCGAATTTAAAATTCACAAATTACTTCGAAAGTTTTAGGAAATATTCAAATTATTCCATAAAAAAAAAAAAAAAAAAAATTTAGCAAAATATATTCTGCAGTTTTTTAAATAAAAATTAAAATAATAATTGCACCCATATTATATGAAGAGATCACGTGATCCACTTCAAAATAAAATATGGCATTCATCTTATGTCAACATCGTGATTTTTAAAGTTCTTTTTAATCTATATTTGGTGCTGTATCCATCCTAAAACCGCTTTATTTTTGTTTAATTTATGTGCATCACTGTTCTGAAACAAAGCAATTACAATATATTTGAGTTTAAATGATCATCAAACTTTGATTATTTCTACAACGAAGCTTAATTTTCACGTATGGAGAATGTAAACACATGAAGCTGTAAGATGAGCTGTATAAGAATTACGGAATTTCTTTAATGCAAAATGATTTTGCTCTGGAGTCTGCAATATAGCTGATATGAATAAAACATTCATTGATTTTACATAGAGACACAGACGATTTTATAGCAGACTTTTTCGATGAAGTTTTAAGCATAGAGTTAAATTACTTTTACCTCCATGGTTTTAAGTAAAATAAATAATTGCAGTATTGTGATGAATGAAAGGAATGGAAAAAAGTGTATGAATGAAATATTTACTGCTTTTTTATAGAGAGCCAGGCGATTTATATTTCAATGACGTCATTTGAATAATCAATGCAAACTGGTGACACCTTGGAAAGAAAGAATTATTAAGTGGAATAAGAATTACGAAGCAAGAAATGGAATAACAATTTATGCTGATGGGTCAAAAATGGAGTTGGTAGTGCGTTGGTTATAAACGCAGATGGATGTATAGTTACTACTGAAATGTATTGTCTTAATGACGAAACCACCGTATTCAATGCAGAACTTTACGCAATTGCTAAAGAGGTGGAGTATGCAAAGAAGATGTATCCACAAAAGATGCACATTTATTCTGACTCACGTGCTGTCATAACGGCCCTAAATTCAGAGAACTCAAAAAATGAGTTAGTATATAAAAGATTCGGGATATTCTTCATTCATATAGTTCATTTTTTTCGATGAAGTTTTAAGTTTTCAAATGTAATAAATTATTGTATTATTGTGATAATTTTAAAAATATTACCGCTGAATGTATCGCATTTTAGAGATGTTTAAACCAGGCGACTTATATTGCAATGACGTCATTTGAATAATGTTCATTTTTTTCGATGAAGCATATTAGAGATGTTTAATAAAATTGCATTGCAGTTGGAAATTGTTTCATAATCAATGCTTTATGCATGATTGATTTTTCCTGTTTCACTTCGTTTCAGTTTTCAATGTTCTTGCAGTACTTAACTATATCAATCAAAACCACTCAATTTTTTCATGAAGACATTTCACTGTTCTGCATTTTTTTGCAGTTTTTAACTCGTTTATGATGGTAAAAGTAATAAATTGAAAATATTTAAATTCTGCAAGAATACATCTCATATTTGAGAGAGGGTAACTTTTTACCTCTATCTCATTAGAAAATAAATAATCCGAAAAAAATTCTGATAAGTAGCGTTTTTAACACTTTCCAACATAGTTGAAAAGTGCACTGGCTTCCAAAAGTTAAGCACTGACGATAAAATCAACAAAAATGGAAAAGTAAAGCTTTGATTAACTCAAAGTTGTACATGAAGGTAGCAAATGCGTTTATGCATTAAAGAAAACAAAAATTATGTACAAACATGAAAAAAATATTTACTTTTCGGAAGTTATATGATGACGTCACATTTGGGTCATTAATAAAATGATGTTTTAAGGCAAACAAACCAAACAAAACTTACATTAATATGGTATGTGACCACCCCGGACCTTCACACAAACTTTACAACGATTTTCCATGCTTTCAATGAGGTGATCAACCATCGCAGATGCAAGCAATGACCATTCCTCCAATAGGGCAGTTTCCAACTCTCTGAGACTGCCTGGAGGAGGTAAACGTGCAGAGACAGCACGCCCGAGGGCATCCCAAAGATTTTCAATGGGATTAAGGTCGGAGGAATACGCCGGACACTCCATACGAGAAATGCCCTCACTTTTCAGGTATTCGTCAACGATGTTAGCTCGTTGGGGAAGGGCATTATGGTCCATAAGGAGGAAATCAGGACCAACTGCTGCAGTGTAGAGTCTCGCAAAGGGATCTAGAACTTCATCCCGATACCACGCAGCCGTCACAGAACCGCCTTTAAAGATGTGCAGCTCTGCGATATCCCATTGAAATTCTAGCCCACACCATGACGCTATCACCTCTGAATGTGTGATGTTCAACGATGTTCTTAGCCTGATTGAGCTGTGCCTCATTTTCTCCAGACCCTTACACGCTTATCATCTGATTCCAGGGCAAATCTGGACTCGTCCGCGAACAGGACGTGCACCAATCTGAGACAATCCAATTAACATGTTGACGACATTACGTTAATCTTGCCCCTTTAGCTTGGACGGTTAGTGGAACACAAGAACGTGGTACTCGGGCTTACAGTCCCTTCAAGTGGAGACTTCTGCACACAGTACTGGCAGATATTGTCTTACCAAGTGCCGCTGCAACCATGGATGTAATAGTTGTGGAGATCGCTCGTCGATTCCGCTTGGCTACTACAGCAATATACGCAGGGCCGGATTAAGATTGAAAATCGCTGCGGGACAATTCTGGAGCCCGTCGCATAGGAGCATTTTGTTAAAGATATATAAGGTTAAGGGCATCGGCGTTGCCAAGATCTTCGTAAAGGGACATTCGACGATCAAATGACTGGGTTAATTTGCTAACATAAACTTTGGGGAGGACTAATGACATTTTTTTTTCGGACAGAAAGACAATTATCAGCGCCACTGCCTAGGGGCATCAAAATTGTCTGTGCTTTGGGCGCCAAACCGTCTCCCCAAAGTTTATGTTAGCAAATTAACTCAGTCATTTGATCGTCGAATGTCCCTTTACGAAGATCTTGGCAACGCCGATGCCCTTAACCTTATATATCTTTAACAAAATGCTCCTATGCGACGGGCTCCAGAATTGTCCCGCCGCGATTTTCTGCCACTCAAATTCAAATACGCTTTGGAAAATGAAAATTTGGATTGCGTGTTTAATAACTTTTGGAAGTGAGTGTATTTATGACGTTGTTCATTCTGTCTGTTAGTCTGTCCATTCGCACGATAACTGCCGTAAAAATGACTTTATTAAGATGCAATTTTAGTATGTTCTTGAGACGGTCTGTGGGACATATGGAAATGCGAATGAATAATATCACCCAATTAGTTTTGGATTGAACCCGGATTGAAAAAGTGAAATACGTTGAATCCTATGGGACCTAATTTTTCAAACATTTTTGAAGCGAAGTTAAAATTCATAAATTGCTTCAAAAATTTTAGGGAATATTTAAGTTATCTCATAAAATATGCAAAAAAATTTCAGCAAAATATATTTGGTAGTTTTTTAAATAAATATTAAAATAATAACATCCATATTATATGAAGAGATCACTTGACCCACTTCAAAATAAAATATGGTATCCATCTTTTTCTCAGTGTAAAAATCGTGATTTTTAAAGTTCTTTTAAACTTATATTTAGTGTTGCATCCGTCCCAAAACCGCTTTATTTTTTCATATTTTCTGTGCATCTATATTCTGTGCAAACGTAAGTAAAATATTATTTAGTTTAAATGATTATCAAACTTCGATTATATCTGCAACGTAGCCTAATTTTAATGGATGCAGAATGCAAACAAGTGATTGTAAGATGAGTTGTATCAGAATTGCTGATTTTTTTACGCAAAATTATTTAGGTCTGGAGTCTGGAATAAAAGTGATATGAATGAAATATTTATTACTTTTACATAGACAGATTGACGATTTATACTTTGATGACGCCATTTGAATAAACTTCATTTTTTTTCGATTAAGTTTTAAGTTTTTAAATATAATAAATTATTGTAGTACTGTGATAATTTAAAATACATCAGCGAGGAATGTTTCGCATTTTAGAGATGTTTAAATAAAATTGCAATTCAGTTGGAACGTGTTTCATAATCAATACTTTATGCATGGTTGATCTTTCTTGTTTGTTGTTGTTTTCACTTTGTTTTCATTTTTCAATGTCCTTGCAGCACTTACTACATCAATCAAAATCATTCAATTTTTTCATGAAAACATTTCATACCAAGAATCCACTTTTGCCTGCTATTAAGCAGAAAATGTTATAATGCATGTTACATTTTCGTCCACCCTCTGATTTAGAAGTGATGTTGTTTCTTTTACTGTATTTATTATGTATCTGTATTAAAGTAAGTTGTTGCATTATTTATTTCATTCATATAATGCAATTGAAAAGACTGTCTCAGTAAAGACATAAAAGGTTTGTTTGATTCCTCACGCATACTGCGAGAGTAGCATATTAAGTTCAGGTTGAAAGTGAAATAGCGTCTTACCAGTGCTGGAAACCTTCTTTCTGATAAATTTTTAATGCACACTTGGCGCTGGGTACGATGCTATCGCTCACCAGATCTGTACAAGAGGGGGAACAAAAATGAGTAATTTTTTCAGTATAAAATGCAGTCATTTAATAGATATTTTTCAAGTACATGTGTTGTTATTTTCCCAACAAAATAAACCAAATCTTGATTTTAATTTAAAGGGAAATTCATATTTCAAGATATCCGTTTAAAATAATTAGATTAATTAATAAAAAGTATCCTAATTTGCATATTAATAACCTTAAAAATACAACGTAAACTATATTACAAAGTAAACTATATAAATACCCAGTATATCTAGTGAATAGTATTGTACAAAAGTTTAAAGTAACTAAACATTAAATACATCTTCTTTATCAGCCTTGTCAATATCTAATATTTTTCAAGTATAATTATTATATTTCTCTAATATTTTATCATAGTATCAGTAGAAATAACTTCTTGTTAGACATTTGTATCATAGTTACTGTCTGAGCATGCGCGAGAATTCTACCCGTCTAGTCGATCTAAATCACGTGACACAGCAGAGAACTTTTTTTTTATGGAACTAATAGCTTTCAAACGACGAGGTTGTATCCTCGAATGGGATTTATTCCCCAAAATACATTCCTCAAGCAATATATATCTTCCTTGTTTTAAATAAAACATAAAAAGACAAGATGGTCCGTCACTTTCTATTATATAAAATTCGCTAACATCCTCAACAGTTACTTTCAATTATTAAATCTACATTTCCTAACTTTACAGTAGTTGTATTTCAAATTGTTTTTCCGACTTTTTGCTCCTCATTGGCAACACAACGCTGATTTTTATCCCATGAGTGGCAGCGATTTGCATTTTCTTGTAGCAGCACATCATGATATGAAGCACACAGACATCTATCACACTTATTGGATATCTTGGTAATTAATTGATTTCTTAATAGGTCTTAAATCTTAATTATCTAATTACGCTTGTCGATTGAGCATATGGTGTTCATAGTAACTAACTTTACTATATTCAGAAACAAGCATTTGCTTTGGTTAATTTGGAAATGATACTCATTCTTGATAAAGAATGTATTTGTACTTTGACGGAATCGAAATGACATTCTAATAAAGTTTAACACACACATACATATATATATATACGTAAATATATATACTATATATATATATATACACAGAGAAGTAGTAAAGTTATTATAATAATATTAATAAACCTAATTCAGTTTGGCACAGAAATGAATAAAAAAAATTTATGGGTCATTTTCTAACAATTTTTAGGTTACTAAATCTCTTGCCCTAGCTATAGGATTTTATTGTACTGTCTGTTCCCTTACCTGTACAAGAAACCCCACAGCTCTCCTTTGTACCAAGCTTACAGAATCTGTCATTGATCTTAAAAGAAAATTTATAATAAATTAGCATATAATCAATAGTTATAAAAAATAAAATATATATGTATATATATATATATATATATATATATATATATGCCTAAAAAAAGGCAACTGAACCATCTGTCTGTCACTCTTAGTAAAAGTTTGCTACAGTATGGACTGTTGGGTTATAATTCAATATCTTAGAAAATTGAATTTAATTTATTTGATAATCCCTGTTGCTATCTGAGAATTATTAATTTAATATTATTGATTCAAAATATAGAGAATTTCGCTATTTCTGAGACAGGCACATTTTGTTAGGGTGGGGGAGGGGAGAGGATTTAGGGGATCGTAAAGTGCTTGGATCTTTTAGTGGGTCGTAAAATAAACATCTTTTCAGGGGGGTACAAGGGATCGCATAGAATTATGTATTCAAGGGATCGCATAGTAATTATGTATTCAAGGGATCATATAGTAATTATATTATTAAGGGGTTGTATAGTAATTATATTTTTAGGAAGTCGTACGTATAGTAATTAATAATATTAATTGGACAAAGTGAGTGAGATTTCAGAAGCGCGAAAACTTTGGGTGGGCGAATGGGTGAAAATATTTTGTTAACTTTTAAATCAACTCGTCGTGTGATGAACTTAACATTTAGTTAAAGCGAGGGAGTGAAGAGATTAAGCATCTTACTTTTGAGTTAGACACGAAGTTGGCTTTCTGTCTGTTTTCTAAAATTTGGATATCTTGTGAAAATTAGTGTTTTTGCGACCGCGTGTGTTTCTGTACGTGGTCGAATAAAAAAACTGCTTGTTACACAGTGAACCCTGCAATAATACAGAAGTACCCAAATATTATAAATGGATTTACTTTTTTTAACGTTTAAAAAATATTAAATATGTAAAAGAATGGATGATCATCTGTATAATTACAAATTCAGCTGGACTAAAATATCTTATTTCTGCACTATACAAAACGAAGAAAATTATAATAAAAATCCGGAAAATGAATTTTTCATGCAAAATTTGGATGACATGTCGGATGAATTTCATATTACTTCTAAAAATAAAATATTTTTATCAGGATGGCTAATTATAGCTCTTGGTGTGTTGAAGACCCAGACCATCCGACTCGTCCGAGGACTTAAGAGCATCTATTTGGACGGCCGGAGCTCTTGGTGTGTGTAGATGGAAGGTGGAGAAGAAGGAGTGGGGGGTGGGAGGTGCTCTTCTGACCTCTGCATGACTACGGCCCTGAAGCAACTACATCTTGGGTAATTTTTAAATTGCCCTGTATAATTTACTATTTTATACAAGGAAGCAGCATAAAAATATGTTCGATATCAAACAATTTTATTTTACAATTTTTTTTTCTAGGGAGTCGGGCAACTGTGAGGAGCCCTTTAAGAAGCAGCAAAAGCTGTAGCTAGGCCGGACAGGAAAAAGGGTCATGATCGGCTTTCACTTTCGACGCATCGTACACATTATCGATAAGGGAGTAAAATTAAATCCAACAGCATAAATACTGCTATGCTGACGATATGATTTGAGCTCGCTTTACGTTTTTGCTCCATGATGAACATTATGTTGAAAAACTTGCACATATGCACACATGGGCGCGGTAGTCCAGTGGGTAGCTTGCTGGAATTGCATTCGGTAGGCCCGGTTTCGATTCCCTCCGCTGCCCAAACTGCCGTCTAGTCCTTCCGAGAGGTTGGTGGCAGGGGAAGGAAGGCACGGTCCCTGTGGATGCTTCCCCCACTGGGTTCCGGTTTAAATTGAGTGGCTCTTCCCGACCGTTCAAACAGTTACCTTATACCTTTCTGGTAGGTAGGTCTGGGTCTCAACAACACATGCACACATAAAATGCGTACCTGCCACTTTAAAAGATCATCTGCCCATAAAATGCCACCCTGAAGCCTGTATACACTCAAAAATGGAAATGTAATCATAATTCTGGGGAAAATATATTTATGGTGCTGCTATATAGTATGAATATTGTAAATTGATAGTGAAATTTTAGGGAAGATGGTTTGCAATAAGAACGCAATGACAATTTTTATCAAAAATATATTTATGGTGCTGCCATCTAGTATGAATATTGTAAAGTGATAGTGAAATTTTACAGAAGATGGTTTGTAATAAGAACGCAATGATAATTTTTATCGAAAATATATTTATGGTGCTGCCATCTAGTATGAATATTGTGAAGTGATAGTGAAATTTTAAAGAAGATAGTTTGTAATGGTGCTGCCATCTAGTATGAATATTGCAAAGTGATAGAGAAATTTTAGGGAAGATGGTTTATAATAAGAACTCAATGATAATTTTTATGGAAAATATATTTAAGGTGCGGCCATCTAGTATGAATATTGTAAAGTGATAGTGAAATGTTAAATAAAAATTCTTTTATCAGCATTGTGCAGGAAATGCGACTTGAAAACTTATGAAAATTATGAAGTTAAAAAAATATGAATCAACTTTTTTATAATTTATAAAAGTTAAAGTATTCTAATAATAATTGAAAATAAATATGATTTGTACTTATATGACCTACACTGATTTAAATCAGCTTTGAAAACTTTTATAGCTTTCTCTTGCAAAATAGCATTTTGGCTAGAGTTTAAGCAAAAAAATAATAAATAACCATAGGCGTCGGGTTTTATAAAATATTTGGGAGGATTGGGACTCCTCATTATTTTTTATTGCGAGGCATATACACTTTCTAACGTACATTACTGAAAATCGAACATATTTATTCAACGAGCACTTCTCAATATAGGACACCCCATTTAATAGCCACGCTTTCTATACAGGACACTGCTATTTAATTTACTTCTTGGAATTCCCGAAACATTCATTTAAAGGACATTTTTAAATTGTATCACAAAATATAAAGAGTTCTTTGACAGTAGAATAGCTTGCTCTCCGGCCAACAGCAAATAATGAGTGATGTCAAACAAATTTAAAAATCATGCATTCAATTTAAATTTCTGTAACTAGTTATGATTTAATATCGCATCTGTTTTAATGCTCATCAGAACATTTTGTCAACGATTGGGAAAATATTTGTATGTGTGTATATGTATTTCATTTGTACCTTGATACAAATGTCCGTACAATATTTATAGGTTCTTTATGTAAAAACCAAAGACCAAAATTAAGTAGCGTTTCTAGTAAGTTGCGTAAGAGAACCAAATAAATAATAATGTAATTAAATATTTAAATAATTAAAGTACAAGTATTTAAATATAAATAAATATCTAAATAAAGTATATGTTCTTATTTAGATTTATATGTACTTATATATATTTAAACTTTTAATGTCATTTGTCTTTAGATCAACAGTAGCCTATAGTGTTAAAACATAAGTATGTTTCGAATTAAAACATTTTTCTTTTACATTAATCTGCCTGTCATGTTAATATTAACCTTGTGTCAAATTTAGGACGCTTTTCAAATCAATTGCAAATTTTAAAATATTAGAGCAACTTTATGCATAGGAATATTCATATACTGATGTAATTTTAACTATTATGCTGACGAGAATATAAAGCGATTGACAATTAAACGTAAAAGAAATTCGCAATTATCATTTGTCAAGTAGCGTATATCAGAAATAGAGTAACAAAATGGTGTGAGAATATCACAATTTTGGGAACATATTGAATGGGATTATTTAGACTACAAATAAGAGGTTTGGGAATATTCAAGAATTTTTTGAGACTGTTCGCATTTTTTTAAAGTATATAATGCAATATTTAAAATTTTATAAGAATTTATAAAATACTAGCGGTATACCCGTTCTTCGTACGGAGTATATAGTATAAAGAAACTTAAATTTCACGATCATGTGCAAATTTCTATAGTATACTAAATGATATTGTTGCTCAATATATTCTATTAAAATATGTAATTTAATGCTCCAAAAAAGAAGTTTAAGAATATCTGTTTTCGCTATACAAAATTATCTTCACGGGCAGATCTGAAGAATAAAACATCCTGGTCCCGTTTGTAAACAAATGTACAAAAAATATGAAATTGGACTAATATATGCAAAATAAAAGCGCTAACATTGTATGGAACCCGTACTACTTATATTCACGAATTATAGAAGATATACCTGTGTATTAGTTGAAGATTACACATACTACGACATATGAGTTTCTAAAATCTTTGCCAAAATAAAACAGATGTCGTAATAAATTGAAAATATCAATAATCTCGTAATCTTTAAACCTAAAGGCCGTAATTCATTTCAATATATACCAATATATGTCAAAATATGTGTCAATATATATACCTGTACTACTTATATTCTCATAGATTAGAAGGTATACCCGTACATTTGTAGAAGATTACCCATACTACGTTCAATATATGAATTTCAACCATTTTTGCTAAAATAAAACAATGACGTAATAAATTGAAAATATTAATAATCCCCGGAAATATGAATAATAATAATATTTAAACCTGAAGACCGTAATTGATATAATCCAGTCAAAAATTCAATATTGGTGAAATTTATTTTATATACATATAATCCGTGAAATTTATTTTATATACATATTTAATATTTAAATTGGAAAAGATTTAATAAAAATAGTCTGCTGCATAAACACATTGGATTTAAATCCGTAGCTAAGCAACATGATATAACTTTCTTCAAATAAATTGGCAGAGAAAATATCGTCTGCATAATGCTATTTCTATGGAAGGTTTATTTGTTTGTTTTTAATTAATATCTAGACAACCCCTGGTCTTAGAAACTCAAAACATGGACTGAATTTTAAGTGAGGCTATTTCAAGGCTACCCACAAAATTTCATTAAATTCGGTTCAGACGTTCTCCCGCGATGATGAGATAAACATACAGATAGACAGATGTTCAATTTTATTTATATAGACTAGCAGCATACCCGTTCTTCGTACGGAGTATATAATATAAACTTAAAATTCACAATCATGCACAAATTCCTATAGTATACTAAAGGACATTTTTAATCAAAATATTCTGTTAAAATATTTAATGTAATGCTCCTAAAAAGAAGTTTAAGAATCTCTGTTCTCGCTATACAAAATTATCTTCACGGGTAGATCTGAAGAATAAAACATCCTGATCCTCTTTGTAAGCAAATTTACAAAAAATATGGAATTAAATCAATATATGCAGAATAAACGCGTTAAAATTGTATGGCACCCGTACTACTTATATACGCGAATATTAGAAGATATAACCTGTATTAGTAGATTACATGTATAAATTGAAAATTTCAATAAACCCGTAATCCTTAAACCTGAAGGCAGTAATCGATTCCAATATATGCCAAAATGAATGTGCTAAAACTATATGGGAAGATATATACCCGTACTACTTATAATGTCATAGATTAGAAGATATGCATTAGTAGAAGATTACCCGTGTAACGTAGCACACAAAGATAACATAAAATTATTTTATTGATTTGCCTGACGGCACACTGATGATACAACCATTTTCTACAGTCATTTAGCCCTTCAACACTTTTTAAAAACAACTTTGAGAATAACTCCCAGTTCACTTCTCTTCCTAACTTCTTTTTAAAAATCAAACAATTTATCTTGCACGTGCATTAATTGTTTCACCAAGGAGGAAACTCATAATTGTTGCATAATCTACGTTTTAAATATAACGTAGCACGTTTCAGTTTTCGTATGTTACAGCTTTCCCTCCCCTTGGAAAAATTTTTCTTGAGGTATAATACAAGAGAAAAGTTTTGACAGACACATTACTAAATGTAGCCACTTTAGTCCCGAAACTTATTTAGACAGTCTGCTTAAACTACCAACATTTTTGGGTAATTTTCTAGGACGATGAACTATTTTGTAGTTGTACTGTTGCAGAACTAATGCCCATCGCATTAGTCTCGGATTAGAACTCGCATTTGTTTGCAACCACACAAGGGAATTGTGATATGTTTGAATATTCATTCCTTATGTAGATAACAATTATAATTTATGAGGGCTAGTGATTAACATTGTTTTTAGTGAGCCCCTATTTCAAAACTATTGAGCCCCTTTGAATTTCAGTCTAGACTCGACCCGGAATTTCGTCTCTGGCTACGGCCCCGCTCAAACGTTGGTAACCTTGGTCGTCTTAAACTAAATTGTACTGTGCATATGAAGTTAACATTGTCAACGCTGTTTCCGAATTAACCGAGTTTGATCGTATGTGCGTTCTCATTAGCTCGGATTAATGGGACTCTACTGTACTAATAACTTGTGCTCTCACAACTGGCAGTTATATTTATTGTCATTTAATTATTCTTACTTGAAAAATTCCAAAGTCATAGCTGTCATCTTCAAACGGTCCATTTAGTGCTATCGAGTTAAAACCACTGACGTACTTTGCTAGACAGACCCCTGCAATGAAATACATTTACAAGTGAGTGATATTAAATAGAATACTAAATCTAGACAGTTTAGATAAGGTGGGTCGTCCGATATCCGTCCCCCCAATCGTATTTTAATATCTGGATGCTTACATGGAAATTTTTACAGCCATTCCTTAACTTTTATGCATCATTTTGGCAGTTTTTGTGCATCATTTTGGCAGTTTAGTTTTTGTGCATCATTTTGGCAGTTTTTCGGCAGTGCATATTCCAGACACTATGCCCGTAATGTGACTTTTTTTTAACACTTTACAACATAGTTGAAAAGTGGTTTGTAACTTTGTTCATTCTGTTTGTCCGTTCGCACGATAACTGCCGTAGAAATGACTTTATCAAAATGAAACTTAAACGTTGTTGAGACGGTCTGTGGGACATATGGGAATGTAAAATGAATGATATCCCCCAATTAGTTTTGGATTGAACCTGGGTTGTTGTTGTTGTTACCCAGACCGTCCGACCTACCAGAAAGGTGTAAGGTAACTGTTTAGACGGCCGGGAAGTGCCACCACCCAATTTAGACCGGAACCCAGTGGGGGAGGCATCCACAGGGACCGTACCCTCCTTCCCCTACCACCAACCTCTCGGAAGGACTTACGGACCCACATGTTTAACGTGATCGTACTCCGCGTGAACACGGCGGCAGTTTTGGCAGTGGCTGGAATCGAACCCGGGCTTACCGAGTGCAACTCCAGCGCGCTAACCAATGGGCTATCGCGCCCCGGATTGAACCTGGGTTGAAAAAGTGAAATACATTGAACCCTATGGGACCTAATTTTTCAAACATTTTTGAAGGGAAGTTAAAATTCACAAATTGCTTCGAAAATTTTAAGAAATATTCAGATTATCCAATAAAATATATAAAAGAAATTTCAGTAAATATTTTCGGTAGCTTTTTAAATTAATATAATAATTACACCCATATCATATGAAGCGATCCAACTTCAAGTGACCCATACATCTTTTTTTCAACGAGTAAAAATCATAATTTTTTAAGTTCTTTTAGATGTATATTTAGTATTGCATCCGTCTTAAAACCTCTTTATTTTTGCGTATTTCCCGTGCATTTATATTCTGTGCCAACGCAATTACAATATCTTTGAGTTTAAATGATCATCAAACTTTGATTATTTCTACAACGAAAACTAATTTCAATGGATGCAAAATGTAAACAAGTGATTGTAAGATGGGTGCAAAAGAATTTCTGAATTTTTTTCACGTAAAATTATTTAGCTCTGGAATCTGGAATAAAAGTGATATGAATGAAATATTCATCGCTTTTACATAGAGAGCCAGACGATTTATATTTCGATGACCTTATTTGAATAAAGTTCATCTTTTTCGATGAAGTTTTAAGTTCCCAAGTAAAATCAATTATTGTAGTATTCTGATAATTAAAAAAATATCACCGTAAAAAAGAGAACTTAGAGCTGTTTAAATAAAATTGCATTTCAGTTGGAAAGAAAAGTGTTTCATAAGCAATGCTTTATGCATGATTGATCTTTCTTGTTTTACTTTTTATTATAATTACTTTTCTTGGGAGAATAGAGGCTCTTACCAAAGAATGGCTTAAAAGGTTAGTTGATATCTGTCTCACGAAAGTATATTTATTTAAAAATTTAGGAATTGTTAGATATATATGAGAAATACAATTTAGAGAAATACAAAGAAAGATAAAATTACAAAGAAATGCAAAATAAATTTCTATTTTAAACATTAACATCCTTACAAATAAACATCTATTTTAAATTTTAACATCATTTTTTTCTTCTTCGACCCAGACCGTCCGACCTACCCGAAGGTGTAAAGTATCTGCTTAACATCCTTTTGCTGCGATGATCAAAATATAAAATGTATAAAGAATAAATATTATAATAATACATAGGTATATAGAGTTATCTAAAAGATTCCCGCCAATATGCAGCACTTGCACTTCTAAAATCTCCGAACAATATTACAAGCCATGCAAATCTTCGAATTACCATTACTTATTACGATCATCTGAAACATGCTGTAAAAAACCTTGCTATTCCAGAGTGAGTTAAAAAGGCATGCACGTACTAAACACAATACTTGCATGTGCTCCACATTTGCTCATAGTGTTTCTTCATCTATTTATGTTCCAAATTTGATTTCAATCAGTCGAGCAGTTCGTCGATATTTCAAAATGACTTAAAATGCTCATGCGCGCATTGCTTAAGACACTGACATATTTTTTTCTTGTCTTAGTGCTTTATTAACATTGAAGTTACAATCTCTATTTGTAACAAACTTGCTTAAAATCGGTTGAGTTTTGTATGTATTACTAAATAGCGCAAAATGCGCATGAGCGTACTGGACATGAAATATGACGCTTTTTAAAAACGCGACGCTGTTTTTATATTCAACCTATATTTGTTTCTAATTTGATTTTAATGGGTTGAGCGTTTTTTTGGAGATATTGCAAATTAGTTTAAAATGAGCATAAAAGCACTATGCACCACATGGCACAATTTATTTATAAAAAGAACAGAACGAAATGGTTTTACATTTTCATATCAAATATTATTAAAAATTGGTTTCAAACCAATTCAGTAGTTGTCGAGGAAAACTGTTTACATACATTTCCAAACACACATATAGGCTGCGGATTTGAAAATCTATTTTAACGGATACTGATGAAGAAAGCACATTTTTTTAGAATTCTAAAAAATGTTCTTTCTTCATACGGCACCCGTTAAAATATCTGGATTTTCAATTTGGCTAAAAAATGTTTTCGAATTCGGTGAGAAAGCATTACCAGTCTTTAGAGTTATGGGTGTAATTTTATTTTTCATCCTGATACTGGTTTTATCTAAATTAACCATACATTTTAGGTATTTTAACTGATGCTGATGATGAAAATACATATTTTTAGGATTTCATCCCTTTATTAATTCTAAAATATGTGCTTTCTTCATCAGCACCTGTAAAAATATTTAGTTTTATTTAATTTGGCTAAAAAGTGTCTTCGACGTGAAAGCATAGTGATGAAAATAATAGAATGTAGAAGGGATTATCTTACAAGTGAAGTTTTTTAACCGAAACTCTTCCATTTTAATAAAGCATTTATTGCCATTAAATTAAACACATATATTTTTTATGAAAATAATGTATTCTTTAAATCCATAAAGCAAAACTGAAAAGCTTTTGATAAAAACTGTTTTTTTTTTCACATTTTTCAGTTTCGTACTGCACAAATTATTTTTGTGTTGCACAAATTATTTTCGTGTTACACAAATTGTACGCTACTGCACAAATTGTACGCCATTCTACGTTAAAACAAAACCCTAAGCACGACAGTTGGTGATTGTTCGCAATCGCCGTTGATCGTATAACATTTAGCCTAGGTAATTGTTGAGATCAATAAGTACAATACTCTTTGTGCGAAGGATAAGAAAACCTGAGAAACGTATAAAAGCACAAATAATACAATAATGCAGCATATACAGCTGCTTCGATGATACGCTGGATCCTATTCGTCAGTGCAAGAGAACCACCCTTCCTCTTTTGGATTTTGGGTTTGTTTACACTGACTCTTACACTGACGAAGGGGATCCAGCGTACCATCGAAACAGCTGTATATGCTGCATTATTGAATTATTTGTGTTTTTATACGTTGCTCAGGTTTTTCTTAATTGTTGAGGTGCTAGATTATTTTTCTTCAACTAATAATTTAACTGTTTGTTGATTTGAGCTCAACTCATCTCAATTGGTACCTGTGCCACTTATTGGTCCAGAAAAAATGATCACAATAACTAACTAGTTTAACATTAAATGATCACATTAACTAACACACTAATTAGTTTATGTATTAGTAAAGATGCTCTCACAAAAAAATCAATCATTAAAAAGATACTCACAATTTGCTGCTTTTGCCTTATTCTGACCTAGCTGAATCATGACCTCCGCAACCTCGCATGGTTTAGCAACCCTGGAACGGACTGGACAAAAAGAAAAAGAAACAAATATGAAGAAAACAAAGAGAATGGCCACCATCTTGATCAACACCTTGAGCCCTTCTGATAAAACTATCGTTATTCATAAATTTATCTTTACAACTGCTATTTATCTAATCTGTTTTAGTAGAAGCGACCCATCTTGGTGGGAGCGAAGCAGATGCAAAGATGAAATGCAGAATTTTACCGATTGAGCAAGCAATGGCAGAATAATAGGAGTAATTCTTGGGCATTGCGTTAAACCCTATTAGGGGGTACTTATGACAGAGTTTCTTTCAAAGGAGAATTTTATACTGCACAGGCAGCCACTATTAGAAATATATGAATTACAGGTTCGAGGTGTTTTACAACCGGAAAAAATTGGAAAATGTCAAAGTTCAAATTATGTCTATTACAAAAGAGCCTAAATTTTGCATCTCTTAAAGTGAGATGTGTGTGGTTGGGGGGAGATCAAAGTTCCTTGGGTAACGTGTTATAAAATCCAAACTTCCATACTGAATCGTCAAATTGGTTGAACTAGAACAAAACAAATGATTGGATAACATATTTAAAGTCAATTAAATTACTAAAATTATTAAAAAAATCGTATAGAATTGATTAGTATACGCAGCTGGTTAGAGTGTCGTGTTAGAAAAGTGAAGGTGGCGGTCTCGAACCCCTTACGGGCCATTTGTATCATTTTATATTAGATTAAAAAAGAAAATTAAAATGAAAAAAATATTGCTTCACGTTCTTTCGTGGCCTGTTATGTCGGTTAGAGCGTTGTGATAATAACACAGAGTTCGAGGGTTCGATCTCCTCTAGAGCCATTCTTATCTTTACATTTTATATTAGATTATCAACACAAATTAAATTAGGAAAAGATTGCTTCACGTTCTTTCGTTGCTTGTTAGCTCAGTTGACTAGAGTCTCGTTCTAATAACGCGAAAGTCGAGGGTTCGATCCCGTCACGGACTATTCTTTACAAAAAAATACGCTTTGAAGAATTCACGAACTCAATGTTCATTCGATTTCGCAGATTTTCCAAACCCAGCATTATTGAGCAATTTAAAGAAATCCTTCTCAAAATTAGTCTTCGCCAACTTTCTCTTTTCTGTATTGAATTGAATATATTTCTGCAACCAGGGCTTCTGATTAAATTTTAAGGCCTTGTGAATTTTCTTGAGTCTTAAACCTAGTGGTAGGTATAGTTGAAGGGTGTGATAGTGAACAATATGTTTCTTATCATGTAAATTGGGCACCAATTTCGCAGTACTAATCAAATGACCATGATGTAATTGCTGAATTACTCAGCGTATGGGAAGAGTATTTCTCTCTCAATCTTCACCCTTTCAGGGGCCAGAGGATACTCATAAGGATAATCATGTCAGGATTCGGGATACTCCATAAATCCACTTCAAATATATATCCCCTTTGAGTATTATCCTTTTGACTCATTATCTAGGATTCATTCAAATTTTCTATAGGTATCCATTCAAACCTACCATAGAGTAGTGGTTGAGACATAGCCGAACCATCTTGCCATCCAGGTAGATAATGTGCTTATCGGGCTTATTAGAGTCATAATTTTCCAAATAACGATTATTAGTCTCAGATCTACGCTGACTGATCATACATATACCACCTCGAATTCTGTGTTCTATGAACAGATTGCATATTTTCATCTGCGAGTAGTTCTGTAACGGGTTGCCCGGAGGAAAAATTCAGATAGCCTAGACACGAGAAATGGGTCGCTAATATAATATCCCAGGTGATCTTTCAAAATTTTTAAATCAGAGTGAGGCCTTGAACTAACGCATTTCTCCCAAGAAACTCGTTACTTGCTCGTGATCTAACAGTGATGGCGTGTAATTTCTTGCGTTGTGTTTTTCGTGGACCGCAGGTAAGGCAGGCGGGTCAACAGATATGAAGACTTGCTAAGGTGACATCGAGATCTGTTGATATGCAGCTTATGATTTACAAATTGAATACATGAAGAAGTAGATGTGGTGATTGCAAAGCTAAATGAAGATCCAAGCGTCATTTCCAAATTATTCCACTCAATTTATTGAACTGCATTCAAATTATCTTCGTTTCAAAACATGATGGGTTGTTGAATGCTAGACAGGATTCACAAGACGATATTACCATTAACATTCCTTCTCGTTGATGACAAAGTTATTATACATGGCGAGCGTGTACAAGATACCACGCTTTCGAATACCGATATTCCTTCGTTAAAGACAAATCATCTCATCTCCACCATCAAAACTATTTCTTTTCAAAACGCGACTTTTAATAAGCTAATAGATTAATTCATAATTAAATTTAATTTAGAATTTCGGGTAATTAATTTCGATTCCCTTGCCCCGTGAGCTTACGCGACCTTTCCCGTCTATGGTCTGTCGCCAATTGAACTATTCACCAAAATTCTAACATACGCGTCTAAATATTCTTACGCACATTCATGACGAAAGAAAATATAACGCTAGTATATTTCCATATAAAAATATCGAGAGGACGTCATAATGTATTAAAGCGCGAGGGGTTGTCTTCGGAGACAGAACGGCTCCAGGAAGAAGGAGTGAAAGATTTGGCTTTCCATCAAAAGGGAATTAATTTATTTCCAAGAACAAAATTCGAAATCGAAAGTATAATTTCAAATTTGCCGAAAGTGATAGAACAAAATGGATTTTTAAAGCGGTGTTTCCGAAATATGAATTTAGAAAGAATTAATTTAATAAAAGAGGTGTGTGTGTGTGTGTGGGGGGGGGGGGGGGTTATTTCATTTCAGTTCTAGGGATTGCTCACTCATTTTCAAGGATTACTGCCAGACCAGTCCTGGAGAAGTCTAAGTGGAAGTTATGTGCATAGTCAATATTACAATGGGATAGGCATAGTTTTCGAAAATTTTAGAACATTGGCTAATAGTAGAACATCCTTCACATACAGGTCGTGATATTCTCCTAAATTCCTTGTAATAAAGGTATTCCATACAGTCTGTGCATGTCGATAATCTTCACTCTTAATATCTTCGCCTTTAATATCATTATGAAATGCAGAAGGTGTAGGTAGTACATCATCAAATCTTCGAAAGGATGTCATATAACTATAGGGGTATACTTCTTTCCTAAGAGCATCCTGTTGTACCACATTAGGGAAACGTTCTCTTTGAATATGAAACTCACTCAATTCTAAACTGGAAGCTAACTTTTCCAAGGAAGCATTCAGAAACTGCGGGCTATCAATAAATTGTAAACATACACGGGGATCCTCCTTCTTTGAAATCTTGAAAGATATATATTTTTCGATATTAGTGGCAATCACATCGATTTCATGATTGTTGCAATATTCCAAGACTCAGCATAATATGATGAGCATCATAATTTTTAACACTTTACAACAAAGTTGAAAAGTGTTTATGACTTTGTTCATTCTGTCTGTCTGTCTGTTCGTTAGCACGATAACTGCCGTAAAAATGACTTAATCAAAATGAAATTTTAGTATGTTGTTCAGACGGTCTGTGGGACCTATGGGAATATAAATGAATAATATTACCCAATTAGTTTTGGAATGAACCCGGGTTGAAAAAATGAAATACATTGAACCCTATGGGAATTTCAATGGGAATTTCAGGCAATTTTTCAAACATTTTTTAAGCGGATTTAAAATTCATAAATTGCTTCGAAAATTTTAGGTAATATTCAAATTATCCCATAAAATATATAAAAACAATTTCAGCAAAATATATTCAGTAGTTTTTGAAATAAAAATTAAAATAATAATTACACTTCTTATTTGAAGCGATCATGTGACTCACTTCAAAATGAAATATGGCATCCATCTTGTCTCAAAATCGTGATTTTTAAAGTTCTATTTAATTCATATTGAGTGTTGTATCCGTCCTAAAACCGCTTTATTTTTGCTTAAATTCTATGCATCTACATACTGAAACAACGCAATTACAATATATTTGAGTTTAAATAATCATCCAAATTTGATTAAGTCTACAACCAAGCCTATTTTTCACTTATGTCAAATGTAAACAGAAAAATATGTAGAATGAGTTGTATAAGAATTGCTGTATTTCTTTAACACAAAATTATTTAGCTCATGGAATCTGCATAGCTGATATGAATGAAATATTCATTGATTTTACAGAGAGAAGGACGACTTTTTTCGATGAAGTTTTAAGCATGGAGTTTAATTACTTGTAACTCCATGGTTACTTGTAACTCCATTAAGTTTTTAAATAAAATAAATTATTATAGTGTTGTGATGAATGAAATGAATGGGAAAATGCTTATGAATGAAATGCTGCTTTTATAGAGAGAGCCATTATATTTCGTTGGCGTCATTTGAATAAATTTCGGTTGTTTTTGATGAAGTTTTCAAATATAATAAATTATTGTAGTATTATGATAATGTTAAAAACATTACCGAGAAGCCAGGCGATTTATATTTAATTGACGTCATTCGAATGAAGTTCTTTTTTTTTTTTCGATGAACTTTTAAGTTTTCAAATATAATAAATTAATGTAGTATTGTGATAATTTTTTAAATATTACCGAGGAATGTATCGCATGTTAGAGATGTTTAAATGAAATTGCATTGAAGTTGGAAAGTGTTTCATAATCATGCTTTATGCATGATTGATTTTTCTTCTTTAAATTATGAAACACTACATGAATATTACTAGTGTGCCTATAGTTAAGATTACAGGCATTATGCAAGGCACCTCTATAGGCTCCAGCACGTGATTATGATAACGCACGCGACCTGTTTTCAGTTCACGATGGCACAAATTACAATGAACAGCTCTTTGAAATTCAATTTCATCTTTCTTAGTCATTTGCAGAGGCTTCATATAACATAATTTCTCTTCAAAATACTGTTTTTACTTTATCAAGTTCTTGAGGAAATGATTCACAGGGTCAACACCTCGATACACAGTAGCTTGTTTCAAACACTTTCCATCAGGTCCTATAATAACTGAAGCATATCCACAAGGCTCGTGAGTATAAGATCTATGCGTATAAGATCTACTATTCGAGAGCTTAGTAGTATCCTCCTTAACGATCATTACTTGAAAGTCATCATAGATTATGAAAGGGATAGAATGCTGATACTGCTTGTTCATAAATTGAAGGTATTTCCGATCTTCCGATGGCATTTTGATGGGCTGTGGTGCATGCTCTTTCAATATTGAGCATGATCTTGTAGAAGATCATCGCTACTATAACGATGTAAACATCTATAGCACACATACTGGGCACCATTATGCTTAGTTATATGCCCCAACAAGCGTGATATATTACTAATCAGAGTATAGTGTTGCTTCTTTCCATCACTAATTAGCAGTAAATTCACGCATTCCTCATTCTCTCGTTTAGATGTATGTAAAGGAAAAATTTCCTCATCTTCATATTCATACACATTAATGCGTATATTATTCAATTTTTCAATTTTAGAAATCTTTACAACTGATATAGGATGCTGAATATCCCCAAGTTTAATTTCATTCACATGACTTAGATAATGTGATACCCGATGAGGGTGATCTTCATGGGATATTTATGGGCCAGTAAACATCACACCAAGCATTTCTCGTCTTCATTTCGGATATTTAGCAAAGCTGTCTTTTCAGAAAGTTTCGATGGTAAGGATATATAGCTAGAAGCTGCAAGTGGATTGTACTTTGCACAGAAAACATCTATTTTCCGCATATTTTCTAAAGTCCATCCTGAACTTCGACGAATAAACTCTTCGAAGGACTGATTTGGAAAAATACTTTTCAATATCATCTGGAAAGGTATCCACACAAAGTTCTGACACATCTGTTCTCACCGGTTTTCGTTAGATCACCGAAGTCAAGCAGCATCGGGCGCGATTAGTACTTGGGTGGATGACCACCTGGGAGCACCGCGTGCTGTTGGCACATTACGGGCGCGGTAGCCCGGTGGTTTGCGCGCTGGATTTGCACGATCACGTTAAACATGTGGGTCCGTAAGTTCTTCCGAGAGGTTATTGGTAGGGGAAGGAGGGTACGGTCCCTGTGGATGCCTCCCCCACTGGGTTCCGGTCTAAATTGGGTGGCACTTCCCGGCCGTCCAAACAGTTATCTTACACCTTTCTGGTAAGTCGAACGGTCTGGATCTCAATAACAACAACATCTGTTCTAAAATATGAGCTCGTTACTTCTTCGACATTTGCAATGTTGCGAATGGATTTCATATCCGCTATAAGATGCCACCTAATAGATCTAGTATATTCACCAAGCTCATCGTTTAATATCTTCAATAGCTGGGGGCGAATCTCGTCAAAACACAGCATAAGGTCGCCCTCTACCGTCATCTCCGAGGACGCTTCTACCTCTTCAGTGGGCTCCAAGAGAATACATGTAAAGCTTTCTTCACTTTAATCTTGCGACGTTTATTACAAGTTGAGGCTGAAACAGGGACTTTCCTCTTTTTAGAACCATGTTCAATACGCTGGTGATGTAGCGTATCACTTTTCTTACTGAATATAAGTTCACAATGCTTACACTTATGCCATCATTCACATGAAGTATCAGATGGCGTTTCAGATTGTCCCGTCCGGTAAACTTTATAGAACACTGGGTACACTTAAAACCTTGAACGGGAGTATGTGTGTTCGTATGTCTAGCTAAGTCTATCTGTGGGCGCGGTAGCCCTATGGTTAGCGCAAGGAGGTTGCACTCGGTAGTCCCGGGTTCGATTCCCGCCGCTGCCCAAACTGCCGCCGTGTTCACGCGGAGTACGATCACGTTAAACATGTGGGTCCGTAAGTCCTTCCGAGAAGTTGGTGGTAGGGGAAGGAGGGTACGGTCCCTGTGGATGCCTCCCCCACTGGGTTCCGGTCTAAATTGGGTGGCACTTCCCGGCCGTCCAAACAGATACCTTACACCTTCCTGGTAGGTCGGACGGTCTGGGTCGAAGAAGCTAAGTCTATCTTACGAGTAAATGCACGTTCGCACACATTACATCGATAATTCATTTTATCACCAGAATGAGTCTTCATATGTCTTGCTAGATTGTCTTTTCGAGAAAAATACTTATCACAAGATAAGCATACCTGTGAAAGATTAAAAAAATACAAGACTTTAGTATAAACACGCCATATCCCTTAGCAATGTAATATATTTTCATCACTTATTTAAAGTAATCATAGGTTCCACACACCATTCCGAATCATAGGAATCATACCAAAAATTGCAATAGCTCTTTATAGATAGTACGAACACATTTCGCATACCTCCTCAGAATACATCTCCAGGCCACACATAAGTGTTAAAGCAGGTTTCCGACACAGTGAAATTCAGCACTATATCCAATATTTACTACTATAACTTATATCCATACCCTTCCTTTTCTTGTATAACGGATATATTTCAATTTAAAATATCACATTTCATCACTATAACAGATATAACTTTATAATTTTTTGATTCAAAAACCCTACAAAAAGCATTTAACACAATAATTATGATTAAAAGTTACATGCATTTAGAAGATTCAGATTAATTTTCAAAGTCCTTATGCACCTGTCCATGTCATTTCAAATTAGATAGTCGATTGAACCCTTTAACACACACCTCACATGCGTAAGATTTCTGAACTAGATGAATCCTTAGATGCCTAAAAAGACTTCTTTTCAACGTAAACGTTTTTATTTACATTACAACCAAAACAGAATCGTGCTTCATCCATGAACAGAATGTTTCGCCATTCTGTCGACCAATTGCGTCTCATTTGACACCACTGAAGGCGACGTAACCGGTGAAGACGTTGAAACGGTAGATGTCGAAAAGAACGTTTGCCTCGGAGTCCTGCGTCATGCAAACGGTTTCGAATTGCTTGCGTCGAAACCACGTTACCTGTAGTGTGGGATAAATGTCGTTCTAACACGGTTGCTCTGGTAAGCGGTTCCCGTGCAACGCTTCTCAGAAGCATACGATCTTCACGTGGTGTGGTATACCTGGAAGTTCCTCCACCTGATCTTCGTGTCGTTTCGTTGTTTCTCACGAACCGCAACACACATCATTGAACTGTGCTCACATCACTACCCAATAGCTCAGTGCTCAATCCACCTCATGTAAAACAATGATTTGATGCCGTTAGCTATGATATCGCT